>VWZS01003656.1:1104802-1357510 GCA_013397075.1 Rhabdornis inornatus
CGGGCGCTGCCTCCGCCGCCTCGGAGCTGCCGCTGTGCTGCGGCGGGAACGGCCCCGCCCCGGCCGCCGGGACCGCCCCGCGCGTCACCGGGCACCGCCCCCGGCCCGCCCCGCCCCGCGCCGCCGTAAAGGGGACACGGCCGGCGGTGGGGCCCGATGCCTCCGCGCTGCCTTCGAGGGGGTTTCGGGTGCGATGTCTCGTCTGGCCACTGCATCGGCCATAGGGCCACCTTGCCTGGCTAGCAGCATCCCTACGCAGCCAGCGCTGCTCAGGGTGCCAGTCCATAAAAAGGGTGATTGCCCTGGAACCAGTGCACATCTGGGTCACAGCTGGTGCTGGGCACCGTCCTCATCACTGTATACAATTCCTCTCGAGGGGAACAGGAGGGGTGAGCACTGATCTCTGTGGCAACCAGGAACAGAACCCGAGGAAATGGCTTGAAGTTGTGTCACGGGAGTTTGAGGCTGCATATTAGAAAAAGGTTCTGGTTGGGCACTGGAACAGGCTTGCAAAAGAAGTCGTCATACCACCAAGCCTGCCTGAGTTCAAGAAGCATTTGGAAAACACGCTCAGAGGCACTGAGGGTGTTTAATTCTTGAAGATGTCTTGTGCAGGCCAAGAGCTGGACTCAATGATCCTTGTGGGTCCCTTACAGCTTACAATATTGTGGGAAAAGTGCCCTCAAGAGTCTCCTGCACCCTCTTGGCTGGCTTCTAGACGGGCTGTTACTTGGCACAGGACCATTTAGGTGCGTTTCCTCCCTGTGCAGAGCAGCAGCCGTTTGTCCCCTGGGGTCTTTCCCAAACCAGCAGCCCCAGCGCCTTCTGCCAGAGCTTGGGGCACAGAGGTGTCTCTGTTAACAGCATTCCCACCAAATGTTTCTGCAGCTGTTTCGTGGGATACTGTATATCTAACCCCTGCCATATGTGCCAAGCTGCTGGGAATAAAGCACGTTGCTGGTGTAAATCCATTTCCCACTGGCGAGAGTGTCAATGGCTCAAAACAAAGTATTTACATCAAAAAATGCTCAGGGTCCACAGTCAGGTTTGTGGTAGAGTGGCAAGAGGACAAAGGCTCAGTCAGCAGGTTTGGGATCTGGCCCAAACCTGACCCTTGCGTGACGCTCTCTGATGGCAATTTGCCTCTGGGAGGGATTTAGCAGGAATTCCCCACCTTCGGCCTCAAAGCTACCGATCAAAACGTCTGGAGACACAACTCAGTAGTGTCTGCTATAGCACCCTATATCCCCAGTGCCTTGGACTACCCGGGGCAGCCTGCTAGAGGGATGAGCATTCCACACCACTCCCACTGTGGACATTATCCAGGTCTTCCTGCACTGTGTTTTGCAGGAACCCCTTGTATGTAGGCAGAGACACTCTGATAAGGAGACAGTGATGGCTTCTGCTGCACAACTGAGGCTCACCCCAGTCGGTTCGGCCACCCCCCTCCGCTCATGCACACCCACTCCAGAGCTCCTGGGGCTCAAGCGCCAATTCCTGAAAAGGGAGCGGTTTGCCATCAATTCCTCTGCCAGGCCTCAAAGCCCGTGGGCTGTACCTCTCCTCCAGGGTTTTACAAGCCATCCGGCAGCCAGGACTGGTGGGAGCTGGGCAGGGCAGTGTGAGATGTGTCAGAACCACAGCCGACTGGCGGAGGCCGTGTGGAGGCAAACCTCTCCTGGAAAAGTCAGTGCAAAACTATTCATGACTCTCACTTCTTTATAAACACACACAGCACCAGACAGCCTCCAGTGACAGCCACCATCCCCACCCCAGCCAGCACAGGGCTCTTCTGCAGGGGTGTCCCAGGCCCTCTGTACTTCCACTGTGGCTGTGCTGGGGAAGAGGTTGGTATTTACTAGTACTTAAAAGTGGAAGGTGGATGGGATGGGGATTAGCCAAGCTGAAAGAGGCACCCTAATCCTGACTGGGAATCCCTCTGTCCTGGGGCTGGCACTCTGTCATCAGACCCACATCTGGATGATACCACCTCCCTGCTCATGCCAGAGAAACTCCCTTGGCAAGGGAAGCCCCAAAGCCAGGCTGGGCATTGCAGCTCTTCAACAACCAGCAGGAGCTGCCTGGAGGAAGGTTGTAGACAGGCTCCCCTCTGCCTACACAGCTCCCAAACTCCTTCCTGACAATGCTGGGTGGCTGATGAACACCAGCAGGAGCCAGCTGCAGAAAGCCTGCCCATGCTTTATTCTCCCCTCCACCAGGATCTTGGTGTGGGTCTCCCAGACCATGCCAAGGGGCCACAGAGATGGTTTGTAGCTGAGTCCTCGTGTACATCCCTCAACTTCCCCCAAGCCTCAGCTTTCCCAGCCACTACCAGGCCATCATTCCTCTTTGCCAGAGGTCTCCCTTCAGCAGCCCTTAGTCCTGTTCTGGAAAGACCACTGCCTGCCCCCTGACTCCCCAGTAAAGTATCAGCATCTCTGCTGGGCCCTCAATGAGCACTGGCTGGACTGCAGGTACACCCTGCAGAGCCAGGATGCTCAGGCTCTTGTCACTAGCATCTGGCATTGAGGTGGCGTTGCCTGGTACAGATGATGTCCCTGGGAGCAGGGATGAACTTGGCTGCTCCGCAGAGCCAAGGTACCAAACTCATTTTGGTGTTTAGGGCTTGAGACCCTGCTGAGCTGATGGTAGAGGGAGGGTGTTTGCAGGGATTAACAGAGTAGCTGGCTATTAATGTGACTCCATCCCTGTCTGCCACCACCCTCTCTTGGGAACACTCGTGTAGGCTCTGGCACCCAGCCCTGCACCTTCCCCAGAAGCCTCAAGCCCTCTGGAAGTAACACAAAGTGCTGTGTTTCTTGAGTCATTTATAACTCCATTAACCAATCAGAGAAAAACCATCACTCCCCTTCTGTCCCCTTCCATGTCAGGCTGGTGAGGTGGCTCAGTGTGATGCAGAATGCTCTCTCCACTCTCTTCCATGTGATTTACATGCTCAAGGCTTTCACTGAAATTTAAGTTTTAAAGCTGGTTTTAAGGAGGTAAGGAACTTGCAGGGTGCAACAGTCTGGTTTCCAACACTAAATCAGCTTATGGCCATCCCCTGTTCCTGTTTGGGGTGGAGGAGGAAGGAAACAGCCCCATGGAAGAGGCACAATGCAGAGGTCCCCATGGTCACCTGCTGACCCAGCCCAGGGCCCACCACCAACATGCACCACTTGTGCCCAGCCATCCCATGGAGTCACTCTTGTCCCTCACACACTGTCACCTGCCTGCTGTGGCATCCTCCCAGCCTGATACCTTTTGGGAGAAGATGCATGTGTGTGTATGTAGTGCATCTGCAGGGGAAACCTCCTGTCCTCTGACATTAATAAAAAGGGACCAGAAGTAAGGTGTGCAGCCTAGTGCACAGCCCCAGGCACTGGGATCCAGCAACACCCACATCTGACACTGGAAGCTGGGAACAGGTCTGGAATGGTGTGCTAGGTGCAGGGATGGTGATGCCCTTGTTGGCCCTGTGGGAGAGCCTTACCGTTGTGTAATGGGTGCACAACTGGGGCTCCTCTTGGGGTAAAAATGATGGGCTTCCTCCCTTCCTCCTCTGCCTAAGGCATGGGCCGAAGTGGATATTGAGTGCTGGCCAAGGGGGACTGCATGTTAGGGTGCTGGAGGGGAGCTCTGCTTTGGTTCAAGCAAATCCGGGGTGGAACAGCCCAATCTGAAGTTGACTGGCCAAATCCAGGGGTGCACAGCCAGCCAGCTGTGGAGCAGGGCTGATGCACCAGGGCTCACCACCTTGGCTGAGCTCGGGGTACTGCTGAGTGCGGGGCTGGGTCCGGCAGCTGCGGGGCTGGAGTGTGGGGGGCCGGACAAGGGCTGGTGTAGTTCCCTGCTTGGTGGGGTTTCTTTCTATGCAAATGCCTGGGAGCAGCTGCCCTGCCGGCGTGACTCATTTCCTGCTCTTGTGTCACATTCTGGTCAGGCCAGTTTGGCAAAGGCTTTCTTCTCTCCCTCGCTGGCTTCTCCTCCTTCTCTCCCCAACGCCGAGGGCTGGGATGTGCATTTTCTCAGTCCCTGGCAGGATGAGGCAGGATTTTCAGGAAACTGCGTCAAAGCCACAAAACCTCCATATATATTAAAAAACCCCCCAAAACAACCAAACAAAAAAATCCAGCACAATTTTCTCTTATTCTTTTTTCTGAGCACGATGGAGACTGGCGGCCAGACAGGCTCCTCCGCTCTTCCCCCTCCTGGGGCGGCTCCTTCCCCCGAGACCCAGGGGACAGGACCTGGCAGAAAAGCTGCAAACTTTGCTGGGTGGACAAGGGGAAAAAAATGCAGCTTGATCTCATTTTACTTTCTGCTGCCAGTTGGAGAGGTGCTGCCAGAGCCGGGCTGCCAGTGGCCAGCCTTTAACAGGGGATGACTGGTGAGAGCATCTGTGGGAGCCACCATCCCTGGAATTTGCCTGACATTTCTTTTTCTTCAGCAGAGCTCTGGGGCAGCCTCACACTGCACTCTGAAAAATGTGCTGTATGGGGTTAAAAGTAACTCCTTCATCTTAAAAGGGGTCTGGAAAGCATGGTAGCAAACACTGACAGAGGCCAGTGTGGTGAGTGTCCCACCACAGGTCAGGAAAAGGGAAGTGATGCTGGCAGTGTATCCCTCTGGCTACTCCCACAGTCCATCCAGGCTGGCACTGCCCAAAGCCCAGGCTGTGCCACAGATAGAAAAGTCACTTTTTGAGGCATTTCCCACCTGATCTGTGTTGTAGTGGTGATGCCAGGATTTACAGCCTCCCAAGTGGTCAAGTAAACTCTCCTGCCCTGGGGCTCTTGCTTTGCTGTGTCACCATCCCCTGGCTGCCCCCAAGGCCAGGGCAGAAAGTAGCAGCCCTTTGCCTTGAGCACGCGGCTACCAGTGGCCCGGTCCTCCCTCTGCACCAGCCCTTTCCCTGGAGCATCAATCTCTGGCACAGTATCCTACACCATAGTGGGGCATTTCCCTGAAGGAAAGATGGAGCTCCTCAGCACTGCCAGCCCAGCAACAAGCTTGGGATATGAAGATGCCAGCCCAAAATCTGGTCATTGGAGACAGGATGGGAGCAGGATACAATCCCACTGCCTCCATTCCCATCTGCAGTTTGATTCAGCCACTCTCCCCTGCCCAGAACAAGGTGCAATCTTTGCAATATTCACATCAATTTCTCAGCCTTCCTGTTCATTTTCTGCATGTTCCCTGCAATTCAAGTTGGCTCCAGCCAAATGACCCAGTGCTACACACATTCTAAAAAGCCCCCTGCCAGGGAGTTCTTGGGATTTCCTGTGAAGGGCAGAGCATCCAAGGCTGCCATGCCCAGTGCAACCCCAAACCCAAAGCCCCAAAGCTGAGTGGTACCACAGAGCTCCAGTTTGGTGCAGCTGGGGGAAACTGAGGCAGTTGAGGGCATGGGATTGCTCCAGCACTGCAGCCCATGCACTCATTGCTGCTGGGGTTCAACTTCCTCTCAGAAAGCCTAAAGGTCTGTTTGCCCACAGTGAAGGGAAAAGCAGGAGGGCAATGGTATAAATTAGGTCAGGAAGCATTGCTAATAAACTGTCACTCCTGGTTGTGTAATGGGAGCAATTACGGGTTTAGGTTTTGTTAAGACACCAGGAAGGAAAACACGACATGTCTGAGGGTAGGAGTGTGATGGCAAACAAAAAAAGGAGGGTCCTGTTGACAGAAGGATGAAGCTGCTTTCCTGTTGGAGGCATTTTTGTCTCATCCTGGTGCATTGGCAGCCTGGGGCTTGAACAGACTCCTGCATGGGGAATGCAGGGAATGGGTTCCCAGCTCTCTCTGTGCTCTCTCCTTCCCCTGGGCACCCCAGGGCTCCAGAATCTCCAGGCAGGTGGTTTTAACCCCTCTGAAGTCTCCCTGTCCATGATCCACTCTGCTCAGCTCAGTGCTTGGTGCACACTGTCCCCCCACAGATCCTCCTTTTGGGTCCAGTGGGGACCTGTGGGCGGCAGGGCCCATGCTGTGCTCTACCAGGAAAGCCTGGGAGAAGTGCCTGAGCTCTTCCTGCATCTGATGGCCCTCCTCTCCCTGCAGAGCTGCCAGGCTTCCCTTGCTGCCCACCACCTTGTGCTGCCCACTGCACTGTTGGCAGCAAACACCTTTCTGTCCATCCCTGCCTGCTGCCAGTCTCTCTGAATGGATGGTTGGCTGCAGGAGGAGGTCACCCAGAGCCGGGCCAGAACAAATTCAGGACTCTCCTTGAACAGAATCCCAGGGCCCTGACAAACCTGTGGTGTGGGCACCTACATCCCCTCCATGGGTGTCAGGAGAGTGGGAGGCTCCTGGAGTGAATCCAGCTAATGCACACCACTAAGGAGGGGCTGTGGCACCTGGCAGCCAGGGTTAGCCTTTAACCACCCAAAACATGTCAGGAAGGGAGAGGAAATTCTTGAGGCATCTATTAACATAAAAGGAGTCATACTTTACGTTCAGTCCCACTTATGGCTTATAAATGATTACTGCACCTTTTAATAAATGGTTAATCAAGTGTTAGAGTCCAAACAAGTTGATGGGTTGCTTATTACCACAGTTTATAACCTTTTATGAATGCCTTCTGTCGATGTACTTATAAACATCCATACCACGTACTTCTCATGTCTTGACACGTTGGTCACATCTGTTTGAAGTTTATTAACTCTTGAGCTGCTCGCTAACGGCAGGCTGGGGGTACCCCGCTATTTTCCTGTATCAATCCGTGCGGCTCAGAGGGCACACCTGCACCAGCTGAGGGTTAGTGTGGGCATCCCCCTTCATCCACAAGAGGCTCCAGGCAAGCAGGATGCAGCTGCAGCAGAAATAAGTTGGCAGTGGGGTGTTGCTCTCAGGGGTGCATTTTTTTTTGGTCACCAGCACAAACAGCCAAAGGAAGTCAGTGGGAGATTCTTCCTCCCTTGAAGTCACCAAGCCGAGACAGGACGTCGTCCTGGGCAGCCCGCTTGAATCAAAACCACAAGTTATTGGGCTCAGTGTAAGGGGGCTTGGGGGAAATTCTCTGGTCTGCAAACACAGGAGGTAAAACATGATGATTTAATGGGCTTTTATGTACTACTGGAAACCCACGGAAACATCATTGGCCATCGCTGTTCCTCTGCAGCTGAAGCCCCCCTCCCACCATGTTGCAAATAATGAAATGAAACTTTCAACAAGCTGAATAATCAGAAAACAATTTTCCAATAAAATCATTCCCTGAAATCTCCTTTTAAGGCAAGGACTGGGATTCCCAATGCCGAGCATGTTCCCAACGCCTCACAGTATTGTTCAGCTGGCTGTGCTGGGGCTGGGCAGGCTGCCACACCGCCCTGTGCCCCCGGGAATGCTCCCTGTCACACAGCCCAGCCATCCCTCCACTCCTGATCCCCTTTGCCTTTATGTTTCCCCTTTTGCTGCAAGCTTCTGTTCAAAAAGCAAGTGGGACATATGAGATGCCATGGCCCCATGCTTGCTCCAGCATTTTTCACAGCCAGGGAGAATATTTGTGCATTAAGCAGACAGGGATGATTCCAGCCTGGGCAGCAAGCTGGGTCTCCCAGGTCATCTTGGCCTTGGACGCTCTTGGAAATTTTTTAGTATCTAACCATGCTTTTTCTTTTGCTCCTTGCTGCCCAGCCCTTCCAAAGTGGGTATCCCATCTCCTGCAGCAGGAGCATCTCCAGCTTGGGACAGCCCTGCTCGCTGCCCTCCAGCAGGTTATGATTTGTGGCCAGAGTGTAGAAAGTCTGAGGAAATGAGAAAGATGGGAAAGGGCATCAAAAATACTCCTCCCCCAGGGAGAACAAAACTGAACCTGAGGTACACTTTTTTGGAAAGCCACTCTGGCAATGGCTGCTGCCTGAAATGAGGCTGCAGGAGGTACTTCCCTGTGGCAGGTGAGTGGTGGGGCACGGAGGGGACAGAGGGAACAAAGCCACTGTGGCCAAGCTGCCATGGCCTGTCCAAACACTGGTTCAATTCTTGTGAGCGATGAGGTGACAGGGCAAGGTAAGGCCATTTTTTTCTCCAGTGCAAACCCTGCCTGACAGCAGGAACAGTTGCTCTGAAAGATATTTGGAGAAGCTGGAGCTTTTGGGCACACCGTGGGTGCCTAGATAGGGAGCTGGGGCATGCAGGGGGCTTCCCTACAGTCTCCTCCCACTCCTGCCAGGTCCTGGTTTCCTGTGCCAGACCTGAGGCTGTGACAAGCAACAGGACATGGATGCCTGCTGGCTGTGGGGCTGAGGGTGCTTGTCCTGTGCCAGAGGGAAGCAGCAGGATCTGGCCAAGCCTGGCTGCTCTGGGACCCTCTCCAGTCATGGCTTGGTCACAGGGTCCCTAGGAATATGGGGCGTTAACATGTTGGGTCCTATGCACTTGGTTGTGTCGGGAGATATTCCTCAGCTTTTCCAGTTGTGCCAGAAACATCAGCTGGAAAGGACAGCAAGCAGGAGAGAAATAAGGGAAAAATAGGGGGAAAAGAAAAATCCAAAGGGACCTGGTGTGCTGTTCTTCTGTGAGCCCGCATTTCTGGGTGTTGTACGACACATCCTTGTGGTCCAGGGAGCTGAAGCATGGAGAACACCTCCTTCCCATGTCTGCACCATCCTGCCATGGGCTAGGGAGCGTGCCATGGGATGGGAATGTGCCATGGGAAGTAGCATGCTGTGGGGGTGATGTTTTGCAAGGGGCTTGGGGGTCAGAACTGTTCCTGGGTGCCCAAGCCCAGCCATGTTGGCTCTCTCCTGGGTGGGCAGGGAGCACCACGGGAGTAGGAGCCCATTGCTGTGGGGGATGCTCCCTTGTTCCACCCACAGGGGCCCATCTCCCCTCCTGCTCCATCTCCCTCTTTGGCTTCACAGGTGCACTCTCTTCCTCACTGAGGTTCCCAGGCACTGCCATTCACTTCTCAGATGGGAAATGAGCCCCAACCCTCTCTCCACACTCCAGAAAAAAAACCAAGAGAGGAGTGAAATAAACAAACAAATACCTTCCCTCTCCTGGCTTGGCATCTGCTCACAGCCCTTCCATTATTAATTAGAGAAGCTGCCGGCATTATTAGCAACAAACCGCTCCTAATGAAGTTCAGAGCCGCAGATCCAGGAGGGGCTCCCAGACACTGCTTTTCAGAAACCTTAATTAAATTCACTGCCCGAAGGTGCTTTTGGCTGGGGTGGAGGCAGAGCAGTGAGGCTGCCTGGGCTGGGCACTGCCATGCCAGTGGTGGGCCTTGGGGGGAAGGGTGCCAGCAGAAGAGGGGCACCCCACTGTGCTACAGCTCCACAGTCCACTCCAGATTTGGAGCTGAACAGAGGAATCAGCTGGGATGTTCTGCTGCAAAGGGGGTACTGCCTGGTAAAAGTGGATATTTTAATTTATTAATTAAATTAACCAAGTAGCTGGTGATGAGGGCTCCCAGCACTATGTGGGGTCCCTTGCTGGTCTGGCTCTGCCGTCCTTGCTGGGATGTCCTAACGGGGCGGCCCTGTGCTTGTATATCCTTCAAAAACTGGGAAGGTAAGAGGTGTGAGGGGGTCTTGGGCCTAAGAACCAGCTGTGGGTGGCCTCTCTCCCCCCCAAGCCCATGTCTGGGTAAATAACCTCACTGGGGAACCCAGCTGACCATCAAGATTTCCTCAAGTGAGATGGTGATACCTGGCCAAGCTGCAGTGATGTTCTCTTTGTCATGTCCAGCAGGGGCTGTTCTGCACTGGCAGAGCTTGGAGATCTCACTGCTTTGCATTGGGGCTGGGGCAGTTTGTGTCTGGATGCAGCTGTGGGAGAGATCTTAGGAAAAGGATGGCTTTCACTCCAAACTTCAAAGGAAAAAGAATCCTTGCAGAAACCTTTTCTGCCGATTGCTCCCCTTTTGATGCAGGGTGGGCTGAGACAACACCTGCAAAAAGCAAGTGAAAAACCTGCCTAGAGCTGGATTTTGGCTCTCCATGCATCCTTTCCTTTCCCTGTCATCCCTCCTCTGAGCACTGCGATCTCCCTTCCCCCCCTGCCCAGATATTCCACCCTTTCTCTCTGGCCTTAAAGGCGTTTATTACTGATGAGTGTAAAAAGATTACTGCAAAATCATTCTGTGTTACTGGGAAATCATTGCAACATTAGCTCAGTAATATTTTTTCCTAAGTGTTTGCTGTGTCTCTTCTCCAACATATTCAGTCTCTGCTCACACATCCACACCCCCACAAATCCCACTGAAGCCAGGAGGCACTTGGCAGAGGACAGGAACACAGACCTGACCTGACACTCACCCCAGCTCCCTCCTTCCTGTGCTGGTGGATGAGGTTGCCATCCCTCGGCCAACTGGCTGCATCCTTGGACCCACATGCAAGCACTCCCCATTCCAGCTTGTCCAAAGAGCACGGAAAACACTGGCTCAGGACACTTAGGCTGCCTTGACTCAAGGGGTTTTGCCAGCAGATACTTGTGGAAGATGCTGAACCTGGCAGGTCCTGGGACCAGTCGTTTTGCTGAGTTTTTAGGGGAAAAAAAATCCCTTTCCCTCCCACACTTGTACTCCAGAGGTCTGGGCAAAAGACCCCGCTTCCCTGGGAGCAGGGAAGAAGGTGTCAAGGAGAAGGAGCTGCCAAAGGAGTTGCAGAGCTGAGCAGGAGGCAGTCAGTCCCAATGTGTTGCCCGCAGAGAAGGACACTGACAATTCTGCAAATACCTTTAATGCACTTAGAATACACAGGAGAAAAAAAAACGTTTAGTGATTCACAAAAATATTACAAAAAGTCCCGTGCAGGCGAAACACACCCAGCACTGCAATAACAATGTAAGAATTTACATTAGAAACTAATATAAAATATTTAAAAACCTCTGCTAGTTCAGCTTTCTGTTTGTTTTTTGTCTTTTATAAAAAAAGGAGGAGGGGAGAGGGAAGAAAGGCCATCTACAAGGTACTGGTACACCAGCCACAGAAACACAGGCTCCTTCCAGCCCCGCTGGGAGTGTCCTGGGGCTCCTCCATCCACACGACCCCCACGCCTGCAGACCACACACACACACACACATACACACACACGCGCGCAGCTGAAGTACTGAACAGTTCACCTCAGGGCTGCAAGGGCAACCCCAGTGGTCAGGGTTTGCTGTGGTCCCAGTCACTCCTGTGTCCCCTGTCCTGGGAACCTTGCCTTTGCTCCCATTCAGCACACAAAACAAGTAGTGTTCCCAATGAGAGGCAAAACCTCCACCCATTTAAAAAAAGGGAAAAGTTAGTTATCCAGCCTGGGCTGGACAAGAGAAGGGTTTTGAAAGTGTTAACTTGGGTTTGGAACATGATCATGGCCAAACTCAGAGTACCAGGACTACAGGGCTGGATGGGTGCAAGCAGCATCCCAGCGTGAAGGCCAGGGCATCACTACAAGCCCCTGGATGGATGCTGCCTGCTTCCACAGGGCTGCAAATTCCCACTTTGGGGAAAGCCAAAAGCCCAGAACCCCCCAGCCCATGATCAGTCCCTAGCAGGACAACATGGCCACTCACACCCACCTCCCCTTCCTCAGCTCCTGTGGGCTTTGCATCCTGCTTGCTTCTGTAGGAAGAAGGGCACAGGAGCCTCATCACGAGCACCACAGAGCCCTCCTGCTCCCATCCTGCTCGGGGCATTGTCAACAAGCCATGTTTATGCAGGACCTACCGCACACGGTGACAGCTCGGTCCCTCCCACCCTCGCCGCTCGTGCAGTGGAGAGTTTCCGGAGCCGCACTTTCGCTGCAGTTGGGCCCCAGGGAAAGGAACAAAGGAGCCATTTTCATCTCCAGCCTCGTTGGGAGTGGAGGGAGAGGGCAAGAGAAAAGACCAGTGTTTGCAAAACATGACAATCGGCAGGAAATTTTCCTTTGGCTTTTTGAGGTTGGGTTTTTTTCTCTCTCTCTTCCTCTTTTTAAAGAGGGCAGGCACTGCACCAGGACAGTTTAAAAACAACCAGGCCCTGGCACCCACATCTGCCATGTGCAGCCATTCCTGGGCTGATGATCCTCTCCTGTATCGCGGCTCCACAAGCCAAATGGTGAACAATGCTGCGGTCTTCCAGTGAGGGAAAGGGACAGGGCAGACCCTTCACAGCACACTAGAAATGATGTTTGTGAACTGATGTGCCACTTATGATGATTTTATGGTCTGTCAGCAACTTTAGGGGAAACAGAATCATGGTAGAAATGAAGAGGTGGTGAAGCACGATACACGACAGGTTCACTGCCTGAGAGACAAGTTGATACGGGACCACGTTTAAAACACATTTACAACCTCAGGCCTATTCTCCATTTGAAATTTTGTACCCATGTCAAACACAAGGGTTGGTTTTTTTTTTCTAAAGGAAAGAAAACAAGCAGACACTGCACAACAGAAAAAAATGTTATAAAAATAGTAGGTTGAAACAGAGCTTGCTAGGTCGAAAGACTTAAATCCAGCTTTAAAATTGTAAGAGGTGAACTCCATAGGAAAATGTGGATTTTGAGATTGCTTTGGATACAATCTGGCTGCTGTGCAGGCTGGCATTTATCAATAGGGACAGATGCACAGAAAGGAATTCTTGGTTGCTTGACAATTTGTCTGCCCTTGCAGTTTCACTCACAATAAAAATTAAGGCACAATGTGTTCTCTCACAGAAGGGCAGTCGCCCAGCCCCTGGAGGTGGAAGGGCTCTCCTGGTGCTGGAACCCCTTCTCACCTGGCTGAGATGGAGCAGGGGCTGAAGCCCAAGACTTGATACAGCAGAGCCAGAAGGCATACAGCCATGCTCTGACCTAGGGGAAAATTGGACACACAGGTCTAAGGGTTTCCTCTGGCCTGAAGCTTTTCTCCCCACCTGATGTGATGCTGCCTTGTCCTGGCCAGATACAAGTTGGCAAAATAGGACATGGGCTCTGGATGCCAATCTAGGAGGAGGGAAGAGCCGAGCATTGATTTCAAGTGTTTTGGGTTTTTAAAAAATATTTCTACTGGTCCTAGATGAAAAACAACACAACCCTCACTTCTCCCAAGACCATTTGATGACCTGATGGTGTAATTTCAAAATCTGTCCAAGAGTAACTGAATATTTAAAGTGAAGAGCTTTAGAATATAATTTCAAATCACTGTTGGCAATTCCACGTAGAGTAAAACCAATATACACCATCCTCAAAGAATCAGACACAGCAGGCACCACCTATCTAAGCCACTTAAAATATGGTCACAGAAGCTACAAGACTGACTGCTCTGCTCAGATCACACCCTACATACTTTAATACTGAAATTATGCATTCCTTGTCCTGTTTTTAATCAGAAATTGAGAGTGAGAGAGAGTAGCTCTGGTTTTTAAGACTTCTCCTATTTCAGAATTGCTGTCACATGTTGGATTTTCAAGGCTCTTCATCTTTCCAAATATCTGAATTGACCTGCATTGCCAGATTTCTTCAGGAGAGAGAAATCCTGTACTCACTGCTTTCTAAACTGCTTTCATTTCCATCCAGGTCCCTGTCTTTAGCCAACACAAGCCCCACAGGTTTTGGTTCTATGCAAACCTGCTTCAGGCCTTCTACACAATCTAGAAAAAAATCAACACCAATTGTCCTACCATCTCAGCAGGTTTAGGCTAGAAAAACACTGTGGCATTTATTAACACTGATGACTTCCCTCTTTCAAACTACTTGCTCACTAAAATACAAAGGTTTCTTTTCCATTTCTTTCACACACAGATACTTCCTCTTGCCCCAAGACAAAAATACCCAAACTTCACATCTAATTTACTTGCCAATGAGTAAGCCTTTGGCACGCTTGCAAACTTGATGTGAATTGTGAGGGGATGTCCTGTGGCTGCCCAGCTCTTCAGGATACTGAGTAACTGCAACTTTCTTACTCTTAGATAAGTTGCTGAGAGGCAGCGACAGGACCAGAGAGCTTGAGGGGTGACTTTCACCAGGTTCTCATAGTTGCTTTAACAATAAGACACAGAATTCTATTTTAACAATTATTTGTCTAATAATTCCCCCCCTCACCTAAATAGGAAGATTTCACTTCCTTCCCTTCAAGCCTTCCCCCCTCAATTGTTATTTGGCTACCAGCAAAGATCTGTGAGAAAGTGTCTCAGAAATAGAGATTTCTGGCATGCCACCTGTTCATAACTCAAATACACAGAACTATATATAAATACATGACATGGAACAAAAATACACAAACACACACACACAAGGATACTGGGTGGATTATCACATGCATTCAGTGTGCTCCCTCTGAAGTCAATGGAAACCCAGCCCAGAACGTCTGATGAGAGTAAATATGGTGAGAAAACACTTGCATGAGAAAGGCAGAACTGGAGCACAAGCCAGCTTGGAGGAGGTGCTTTCCCTGCATACAGCACCAGATTCCTGCTGTGAAGGCTCAAAGAGTTCATAGGGCAGGAGGTCCCAAGCTTTCCAGATGTGTGTCAGAGCCCAGAGAGGGTCTGACGGACTTCTCTCTGCCCTGTGCTGATCTCTGCAGGAATAGCAACAACTGACCTTCCAAATGTCCCTTCTCCACCAAGATGTGGATTTTAAGCTCCTTTTAATGAGAGCTAGCATCTGGAAACAAGGAAGAGCAGCCAGCATTGTGGCAACAGGCCAGCTCTGCTGCAGCACCCCCAGCAAGCTCATACAAGAGCATCCACAGGCTACTCTTGGATGGTTTGGGACAAAATTGTTGTTGCTGCCCTTGCATTTTCCCCATTGCCACAATTATCTGTTTGCCCATTATTTTGTGGTGGGACACTTGGGCACGTTGTTTTTGAAGCTGGGCTGATAGGTTTTCATGCCACTTTCACATCCACACTGTCCCTTGCACATACATCTACAGTGCAGAAGGGATGCTTAGTGCTAACCAGGACAATGAAAACTGGCCAAGAGATCCCATGGATGAATGCAGCCTGCCACAGCACAGAAATCACCCTGGCTGGCACATGCAGATATCTGAAAGTTTGTTCTTTCACAGCAGGATTTTCAGATGATCCTCTGAGTTCAGACAAAATGACAAACTCATTTACATGTAAATTGCTTTCATAGCTTTGCAGAAAGGAAGGTTCTGCAGAGCAGTGTTGGACCCTGCATTTGGCCTGCCTTAAATTATAATATAAAAACAATTATAATAATACAAATACTACTTTGTACACAAAGCACGCCCTCCCCTGCAAACCCTGGCATGCTTCGGTAGGTCCTACAGCCCTCTAGTCAATAGTCACCCTCTCTGCACAGAGAGACATTGAGTGGCTTGCCTGAGGCCACAGAGGAATTCTGTAGCAAGTCCAAGTAAAGCTTTGTGGCTCCTAGCTCTGCTTCTTGACCAACATTAACCAGCCTCAAATATATGCAGAAAACATCAAAGCTGACTGTGCTGGGAAGAAATTAAATCAGAAAGCAAACAGAAAACCAACCCCAGGGTACTGTGAGGCCTCCTGGACTTTGCTGTTTGATCAGGGGAGTTAAGTGTTAAAAGCTTTTGTTATACTTGTATTAGGATCACACAGCAACTGCGCATAAACCACCAGTTATCTTGTAGGCAGAAAGGGGTGGAAGGAAAGCTGCACCTCCCCTGACAAGGAGTGAAGAGTTGTCACCAAAAGACAATGGGCAGAGGAAGGCTGGGGAATATGCATCAGAAACAACCTGCAGCAGCAGCAGGGGGTAAAGCCTGCGGTGGTTTGCTGCAGCATATCCACAGGGCCAGCAGCTGATGCAGAGACACAACCTGGCACTGCAGAGACCGGCTCCTCTGCACACGTTTTGCTCCAAGGAGGAAGCCACAGGGATCTAGAGAGAGTGTCTTTTCAAACTGGTTTTGATGCTTTACAGTTCAAACCCATCTGAAAGGAGGAAGGTCAGCAACAAGAGCCACCACAGCGAGGCTAGAGGGGAAGATGGAGCTGCACTAGGGCACAACCCTGCTGGAACGGGAGGATAGTTGGCTTCATTGAGGCTGAGTCTCCTCTCTGCTGTGCCAGGGCAGCAGAGATCTCCACTTCATATGCTTTCAAGCAGCCTCCTGATCCTGCAGAGCTGCTGAAGTTGTCCCTGTGAACAAATGATCCTTTCTAGCTTCTCAAATTCTGTACAATAGCAAGGAAAAAATACTTGACAGTATCTCTTTAAAGATAAACACACTGTAAACAGGAGATCTCCCCCACCCCTGTAGCTTTCTTCCTCCTGCTTGTGCAAAACCAGAGGTTGCGACCTTCCCTGGGGTTCAGGCACAAGGACAGGATGCACGAGAATAAAGTTGCCTCTGTTTGCAGTGATACCATAGCTAATAGCACCAAGACCAACACTTAAAACATGCCTAATTTGAGGGCAGGGAGGATCTGGATTTGTTTTTCTTGACTGAACTAGAAAGTTCATCTTTAAATCTGTTCAGCTTCAAGCATGTGAGCTTTTGGCCTCCTTTAAACAGGGGAAATACCATTCAATTTCTAAAAAGAAAAAAAAATAGCACATGGAAGAACAGTTCTTCAGTGAGTAAAAGTTTGGCTAACAAAAGGACTCCAGAGTCACGTAAAGAACATTTAATCCATGGATTATAGGCTCGCACCTGGCAGAAATGTATGTGTAAATACAGGCGTGCAGAGCGTCTACACCCTGGGCTAAGGCAGAGGGGAGTTCTGCAGCTAGGAGAGAGAAAGGATTCTTACTACTAATTTTCATAGTTAAATATTTCTCACTCGCACTCACACATACGCAGGCTGTTCCCAGAGAGTTCAGCCTTGGGGAGGATAAAGGAAAGGGCTCAGTTCGGTCTGGGCTGGTGCTGAGTAGCTCTTCTTCTGTTTGCAGTGGTTGTGCAGCAAACTCTTTTTATTTGCAGGCAGAGTTTTTACTGCATTAATTATCCTGTGAGTCACTGGGTAATGGACAGTAACTTGGCTCTCCCAGTTGTTAGAATAGTGTAATTCAGCTCTAATGCAGTGGGCTGTCGAACACGGCATCTGGCAAGATGGAAACTTTCAGTTTCTTTTCAGGCCAGCTGTACTCCTTTGGAAGTTTAAACTGTAAGACAGTAAAGACAACCAGTTAATGCATATCACTGCAATCTGCACAGAAAAAACAAAATTGTTGCAAAGGCAGGCAGCTCCATGTTATTATTATTTTTTAAAACAAGAGGCCACTAAGAAAACATTTCCCCATCAGTATGTTTTGGACAGCAGTGGACATTAGATAATGTGGCCTATCTCAGCTGCCAAAGTAAAGTTCTGAGCCTTCAGCCCAAGCACTGTTTATTTCATCAGACGAATTTTGGAGGGTTTCTGCCCCCATCACCATTTCCCCTTCCCAACCTTTCAGAAGATTTGCAGCAGAAGTGTCTTTCCTCTTATCTTACCATGCCCCCTTCCTTTCACCCAGCCCAGCCCCCAGAGCCCACATTTGCTTTAAAGGGAGTCTCAGGGCAGCTTTCAGACCCCTGCTTGTTCAGGGTAGAATGTAGGTGAGCCATCAGAGCTCTGCTGGGTGACAAGAAGGCTGTGTTGCCCTGGCTGGGGAAAGCCAATGTGCCTGCACAGCATTCCTGCTTCAGTCCTTCCCACCTCTGGCACAAAGGCCTCACAGAGCTGTACAATGCCTTGTGCTCACACAGGCACTCAGCTGCTCAGGCTGTTTTGCAAACACTGGTTGAAGCACACAGAAGGGAGATTTTTTTGCCCCAGTCTGGTTTACACAGCACTGTCTGTGGCCAATGTTTCCCAAACAAGGGAAGTCCACTGGTCCCATCCTGATGTCCCTCCTTAGGCTAGGAAGTCACCTCAACATCAACCCAAACACAACCATGCAGGGACAGAGCTACAAGGAGCCTTACCACCAACCGTTCTCACAACCACATGACCAGTGCCCAAGCATTCACACAGGTCTCTCAAACACAGCTCTGGGGTGGGGGTGAAGGTGTGGGGTAGAATCTCTTAGGCAACAAATCTGCCCCATCCACAGCTGAATGGCAAGCAGTTCTGCACAGGCATTTCATGCAACCCCAGTGGTCAACCTGAGGACCCAAAACACATGGGGGATAGCTCTGGAAGCCTGTTTGCAGGCTCATTTTGTTTTCAAACTGTACTGCACTCAGTGTTGCACTGCCTTGCCCTGCAATGCTCCCTGACACTGATGGGACTCCCAGGGAGGAATTTCATGGGGACAGTCCAAACCCAGTGACATCTGCCCTGGAAGGGGATAATTCAGAATGGTTATGGATACAGTGATCCTCTCCTAGGAGAGTCCTCAGACCCAGGCCAGCAGCACCGTAGGCTTCCCAGAGGCTATTTAAATAAGAGAGCTGGTACAAGAGGACAGCAGCCTGGAAATCATCAGTCCTTATCCCATTACTTGTCTTTTTCCCATAAGCACCCTATTTTGATGGACATCAACACAGGCTCAGTGTGAGCTTCCTGCTAAAGGAGATCCCCTCCAGCTGCCTGGTCCACAGCAAGGATGTCTCTAACATGAATTTGCTCCTGACCTTGCTCCATTTGCAGCTGCCCATGAGGGTAACCTCCAGTTAGTATCCATGGACCTTAATATGCTGGTGGTTCATGGACTGATCCATGATCTGGGGACACAGCAGGAGGATTCTTCAGGATAGAGGCTACCACAAACTCCTGTTCATTATCCTCTAGGAACCAAACAGCTCAAGTCCCATTTAAGTTTTTTTATAAACTCAAGCCCTGTGTGTAGCTTGCACCATGTAATCTACTGGCCCCGCATAGCCCAGGGAATTCTGAGTGGCTGTCCAGGACATGTGAAAAATGCTCAGACAGATTATTTCACTTAATTTCACTTAACACAGGTGGCTCTCTCTGCAGCAAAGGAAAGACTCCTCACAGCGCTTCATTCTACCACATGAACATCATCAGCAACAGTCAGGGCTGCTGAGGAATGCTTTCAGTTGGCCCAGCCTGGATCCTGCAAGTTACAAATCCTTGGAGGAATCTGGATGCTGAAAGATCACATTTCATCTCAAGTATTTTCCTTTCTATAAACAGGAGTGGTTCCAAAGCAATCCTCTTGGAGAAGTCATCCTTTGCATTTGTTTGTTTTTCACTTTTTAATTCAGCAAAGTCACAGTGAGTGGGAACCAAACACCCCATCAGCATGGAGCTGCCATGCTCTTTGCCTCAACGGACAGCAAAGGAACATGAGCCATCCAAAGCCTTCACTAAAGGGCCTTCAAACCAAAGAGCTCCTGGGCTTCCATGTCACTAGCAAAAATGAGCTTTGGATTAGGTTTAACTGGATAAAAACTGGCTTGAAAACCACTGCACAGCCAGCAGCATGCTCCCCTCACTCACACAGTGAAGAACACCCTGGCATTAAGTCAACTCTGGATTAAACAATTAGAGCCATGAGATTTTCCTGGGGGGAAGGGAGCAGAGCAAGGGATGTGAGGGCTGCTCTACAAGCCAAGGAAAGTTTCTTTAGAGTCTGCAGGGAGCTGTAAAAAATGGGATTAAAAATATTACATGTCATTGCTGCCACTGATCTTTGAAGTCAAGCAGAATATTTATATGGCATGCATGGGAGACAGGGTGTTAAATGTTCCCTGAGAAGAGATCACATGGCAGTGGGAAGTTTAGTACCAGCTTTATAAAGCCCTCCTGGCTGTTGCTGTAATGCTTCCAGACTGGTGATGGTCCTTCACACACCGTGCAGGGCCAGCAAGTGAAGGCCAAGTAGCAGATGTGAAACAGCCCTGCTTGCTTACCAAACCCACTAAAGGAGGCCCATACAACAGATTGTTCAAAAGTAAATGTGCTGTCACCATTTCCAGCCTTTCTGAAAGCAGGGAAGGTGATGTGCTATCAGCTGCTGGTGAGGACAATATCTATGCATGGCACAGAAGAAACCCTGCCACCTGGCCCAGGGGCTGCATTGCTTTCATTTGGGGTGCTCAGATACTATGCTGGAAAAGATGCTGATGGAAATCAATACGTAGAGTCTCCCTTAATACCTATCCCTGTCTTGTATTTCTTGCAATCTCTTCTCTCAGTGCCTCACAGCAGATGTGAAGGCTTAGCATGACCTCAAGTCTATGGATGGGGCAGGGCTGCAGCCTGCAGGCTGAGGGGAGGATCAAAGACAAGCTGCAGGATGGGCTGAGCTCTCTGGGACAGTACATGGAAGATACAGAAATGATGCAGCCTTACTTCCTCTGGAGAATTCAGATCTTCTAAATCTTCCAGCATTCTCTCTACGAACTCTTCGGTCAATAGGATCTGCAAAGGAAATACAGTATTTTACACCTTTACACTCTTAGTTTTAGCTAATTGTAAGGAACGGCAGGACTTCTTCACAGAGCAGACTGTACCAACTCACTCTTTCCCCTATGTCCTTCTTTACCGCAATACAAAGGTTTGAGGGCAAGGAGCTCCTAACTTTGTCTTCTACCCCAACCACTGAAAAAAAGGTTGAAATTATACAGCAATCTTTTTTGACCCTCAATTATCTCCCTCAGTCTAAAATTAGAGGCTCAGTTTTAGACAGAAAGAGGGGGGAAGGAGGAAAAAGGGTCAAGATAACAACTGTTGGAGAGACAGTTAGAGACAGCCGCTTTCATCTGATCCACTGAAGTCAAGCTCGCAGTTTAATCAGGAAATAGCAGCATAGGAAAAGCCAGAGACCCATACAGAGCTGGTGCTCTGGGCATGGGGAAGGGCCTGACCCCAGTACAGCACATTGTTCACATGAACCAGATGCTGCATATGGGAAGTGCTCCCAGAGGTGTCCATGTGAGGCACCCCCATGTTGTGATAGCACATGCCCATCCTGTGTGCCTGTGCTGGGGAAGCTTTTGGCTTATCTCAGAGCCAGGCTGGCAAGAATGAAGCAGTCCAAAGAAAAAGCTGCTGTCAAGTCAAAAGTCCTGGATGAGGACCACGACCCCAGCTCCATGGAGTCCCCCAAGTCACAGAAACCAGAGACATCACGGGGGAAATCAGCCCCAGGAATTTAAGCAGAGGAACTCCCACCCTCTTTAAAAAAATACGTGATAGGCAAAAGCAAACACATCCTGCCCTCTTCACAACAGCCGCAAAGGCCAGAGCTCCAGGCAGGACAGCTGGCTTGGCACAGGAGCAGAGACAGCAGTGCAGGACCAGGCAAACATCCCCACGCAGTGAGGGGGCCTTGGAGCAGCATTCCTGGGAGTTATGTTGCAGCAGCATCCAGTGGATTATTATTTCCATTTTAGCCTACAGGTTTGTTTCTTTCCCCCTGCTCCTCCTTTCCTTCCTCTGGTCCACCCTTTCCTCCTCTCTGGCATTACTTTTCATCCAGAAGAGCCCACCATTCCCATGCTCCCTTTCTCATCCTTCCTCCCCTGTTCTTCCCAGCCATGAGCCCTGTGCTCCAGAGAATGGACTGTTCTAGCAGCAAACAGTGGTGGAGCTAAGTGGCCAGTTGCACTGCTCTCCACTTCTCATCTGGAAGAGGGGCAGCCAGGTTGTCCCACTGTCCTGCAGGAAGCACACCTCCCATGCCCACTGGCTGCTTAGGGCCAGTAACACCAGTGGAGAGCACATGACTGCCAGGATGCCATGGGCAAGTGGAAGACTCTGGGCTCCATTTTGGCAACACATAAGCAGGACTATCGTACAGAAAGAGAAAGGGAAGACTCTGGTCTCTCTTTCTTCTTTTGTTGGGCAAGACAAGAGATCCAAAAACCACCAAATCCAAGGTGTCTGCAGTCCTCTCCCCTCAACATTGCCACACTGCTGCCACTACACACAGATTTCCTGGAGGATGACGGAACCACAACCTCCCCTCTCCCCTACATTCCCCTCTTCACTTAGCTTCAACCTGCAGCAGGCTCCAAGCCAGGGTTTATGACCAAGCTACTCAGCATGAATGCAGGCATGCAGGCACCTTTACCAGGCCTTTCTGATCATACCTCGAGCCTGAAAAAAACTCTGCTTCAGCTTGGAGCCAGCAGCTTGCTGCTTTGGACAGGACTCTGCAACCTGGCACCAATCTGCAGACTGGCAAGGTGAGGAACATTGCAATGAAGCACGCAGTGCCACCACAAACTGCTGCAGTCTCCTTGCAGGGGCCTGCAACTCTTCTGCCTGTTGAACTGGAGACACTCATTTGCTGACTGTTTGCAGGAGGAGGGAGAAGTCTGTCCCTGTTGGAGGCAGGAGGGCAACCTGATCACTCAGCTCAGGAGGAAGGGCTGGGTGGAGAGCGGGGGCTCTGCACTGAGAGGATCACTTTCTGCGGAGGTGCAGTCTGCAGTGGGGTGAGGGAATGAAAACAATTTGGCAGATATCAAAATCTACAGAACAGCCGGAAAAAGGAGGAGGAATTGGTATTCACAGCCATCAGGCCAGGAGGAAATGAATATTCAGCCATCCACGGATGAGCAAAAATGCCAGAGGTTGGGATGGGTGAGAGAGCAGGAATGAGAAGCTGCAGCTTTGGCAGGGAGACTAGAAGACAAGCACAGCAGGAAGACCCCTGGGCACTCCCAAGATGCCACAGGCAAGAGAGAAATGGGAGCCATGTGTGCAAGGCAACCAGCTGCTCTGAGGCTGTAGGAAAACAAGACAGGGTATGCAGGGGTAAACAGCAAAGGGTGGAGAGAATGAAGGAGGGGACAGGTCAGGTCTTGGCTAGGGACAAACCTATGTGGAACACTGTGCCTTGTACTTAAACTGGGGTGTGTTGCCTTAAGATGGCTGAGCCTGTCTACAGCTCACTGCCCTCTCTCAGTGAATTTTGGTAATCCAACTGAAAAAAGCACAAATTCCACTGAGGTACTGAGCTGAACTGGCTCCCTGAGAGGTCTGACAAGTGGAGCAAGACAGGAGACCACAGCTCAGCTCAGCTGCATTTGGGGGGCTCAAAGCAAAGGCAGCCTGCTCTGTGCAGCACATGAGGAAAGATTGCAGTGCCTTCTGTGAGCCCTGCATGGACAGTTAACTTTGGTGGAGGGTAGCGTCACAGGCTGCAATGACAAACTGCTGCAGTGACATTCACACACACAATGTGTGTCTCAGAGCCTATCCTTAAAAGTCCAAGTCAGAAAAAAGCCCACTCCAAATCCTAGTACCCCACACTGCTGGGGAGACCTGCCTTCCTTCTGAAGAAGGGAGACTCCAAAGTGCAGGTGTAACCTAATGTACAAGCAGCCATGTCGCACAACACAGGAAACCGGCACTCTTGAGGCTCTCCTGAGCATGCAGGGGGAAGGCATGTGCCAGCAGGACACCAACTGCTGAAGAGGGCTTGGAAGCAAGAAGTATTGTCATCCTGGATTCGCGTCTAGACAAGATTTCTCCTGTTAGAAGTAGCCCAATCAAAATGGCCCAAGAGCACAAACGCCTGTTCTCATACATAGATCAGGCTGCCATCCCCACCTGCAATCAGCTAAACCACCTTTGTGCTGGTGAGTCTTACAGAGAAGGCTGAAAATAAATCCAATCCTATCTCAGTGCCCCTCACTCATAATATTTCACATTTCCAATTTTTGTAGCATGCGTGCTCCTGCACAGTATGATACCCCATTACATTAACACACACACACACGTTGTATGTGCATGATATTAAAGGTGACATTCCCAGCAAACAAACATGACAGACTGCCATTGCTCTAGGCACCTAATTTAATTTCCTCTGGGATTTAAACCTTAGAAGCTCAAATTAAACAAATAGGCCTCACTCACTTTATACTTCAGAACTGAATCTGAGTTTTCCTCTGATGCTGTTGACTGATCTTATCAACAGGACACTACACAGAGATCACAATGATGAAGCAGCTTATTCCCTTCCCAAAGGAAAACAGAGCCCCACTGTCGTGCTGCAGCCATGGGAAAAGCCGAGACAATCTGGAGGGCAAACGAAGCCATCCTATGTGCACTGAACAAGCCTCTTCTCCCATGAAATCTCTCGGCTGGTGCTGAGGAAGCAAAGGAGCAGTCTGAGCAAGTGTCCTGGGTACTGCAGCAGCCCAGTGCTCGCAGCACTGTGTTTTCACAGCCCTGTGCAAACACCCAGCCTGCCGAAGCTGGCCACAGGGTGCAGCTCAGCCTGTGCAATGGCTGTTTGCAGTATGAACAGTGAATGGCCCTGCCAGCCAACTGTGGGTATCTGAAACAACTCCTTGGGTGCTGCACAGTCCTGCTCACACCAGGATCTCCTAGACCTGACCTAGAGAGGCCTGAACTCGTGCTAAACCACTGCCAGCAGATCTGGATTCCATTTGCTCTGTGTTTTGTGGCACTAAGTCATGCTACAGATGCTCGGAACATGACGACTAGCCAGAAGATAAGTCCCTGTTTTCTATCACAGGTACTTACTGCAAAACTGAGGTACAAAGTTTGGGTTCTCACCACTTCACTAACAGCTGCAAGTGTCCAGACATGTTCAGAACACCAGGCTAGGCTGTTTCATTCAGGTGGATGTGCTCAGGGAACACATGCTGTCTCCCTCTCGTGGTAAGTCTCACCTGAGCTTGCTGAAATCTACTCTTTATCCACAGGGCTCACCTAGGGGTCACCTGAAGGAGTTTGTGTTGAAGCTTTCTGTGTTGAAGCTTTCATACCCACATCTGGCTGAGAAATCTGTATCATGACTTCTTACAGGTACTCAGCTGCAGGCACATGAAAAGGGATGAAATTTAAAAGTGTACACAAGGTCATGAGGCTCCAAATGAGTTCGGCAGACTTTGAAAGCAGCTGGTGCTTAGTAAAACATTAAAGACTTTATAGTCAGCTAACAGGTACCACCCCACAGTTAACACCCCATCTCTCCCTACAGGGTTCAACACTGCCACGAGGGACTGAAATTTTCAGCTCAGGAAAGGATACTGGGGACAGAGGTCACACCAATGTTGAATGCCTGGCACAGCTGGCAAGACTGATCAAGGAAGACTCTCAGAGGCTGAGCTAGGAATCAAGCTGCACCTCTGTCCAACTGAAAGAAACATGCTTTGCCCAGGGCAAGGCACAAGCAAATGGTCCAGCTGAAGCAGAGGTTTTCACTGATAATATTCAATTTTCTTGCCTACCTAGGAAAAAACCAAACAATTACACACTTTGCCCCAGTGCTCTGTTTGCATTAAACACTGCAAATTGCTTTTCTAGCAGTTTTGTCAAAGAAAGGAAACCATATTTTATTAGTTCTGGACTTAGTACAGAACAGGCCTGTATGTCCAGCCAGAGAAGGTGAGGATACATTGCAATAAACTGCTATGTAAACCACACCAACCCTTGCAAGAAACTGTTCATCCATTGGGTGCTATGCCTGGAACAGGTGAAACAGTTATATCCTAAGACAAATCATCTGTTACATCAGCAAATATCCAGCAACTTTGAGGAGTCCTTTGCCCTGAAAATGTTACAGCTTAATTCTTGCTGTCAGGACAGCAAAAAGTTAAATTAAAGTGTGTCAGCCTTTCCCACTGAAATTTCCACCAATAAAATCCCCTGATGAACCATGTGTTGTGCCACAGGCAGCCCCCCAGCCCACCTCTCTGCTCTCTCCTTGACTTGGCCTTCTTTGCACTGCTTTGCTCATGCTGCAAGTGGTTCAGAGCGGAGGTCTTGTCATATCATTGTTCTATGTCAGGACAGCCCTGACACTGTTTGAAAAGGCCACCTTGCTGCCTGAATCTATCACAGCTCTCACTACAGCCTCAAAGGTACCAGTATTGCAACAAACACCTCTGATGAGAAATTCCACTGCTGCTCTCCCAGGTGATTCACAACCCCCCTTGTAAAAGAGACACATCCACTCACAGATGCCTCAGGGACCCTATTGCTTCACACCATGATGTTACAATCCCAGAAGAGGAAGTATAGGATGACACTGAAAGATTTTGACCTTGTGGAATATTTTCATGACGTTCCCAGTCACAAGGCTGATCCCAAGGACCTGAGCTCCTTAGAGCCCAGACTGATGAGATCTTTCATGCAGACAAGGCTTCTTTGATTCAATACATAAAATTTGGCTCAGCTGGGGAAAGGGCTGGTAAGGGAGCCAAGACAACAGGCAAATCCAATTCTTTCAGAGAGAAAAAGCAAAGACAGAACAGGCACTTCAAGGAATGCACTAAGTAGGTGGAAGACAACCTACACAAAGTAGCCAAAATGTAGTTTGAGTGGCAAGGGAGGGGCATTAGGTGGCAGGAAAGACAGTCAGATTAAGGATGAAAGAACTTGACTCATCCAAAACTAGCCTGGACAAAGTATTAGAGAGTATTAGCACATGCTGCAGGAGAGTTGAGGGAAGATCATCATGTTCTAACGGTGCATTTTTACCCTAGACTGTCTCCCAGTGTCTCATTCAGCTGTGAGGGAGAAGAACACAACAGGATAATGCAGTAAGATTTTGGGGAGTGTTTGGGGCACACGATAAACTTACTGGAAAACTGCTAGCTTAGGTTTCTAAGACCTGCTCAAGAATTTGGGGGAAGCCACTCAAAAGATTCTGAAAAATAATTTCATGAGTAGACACATAAAACTGCTTTGGAGAAGAGCAGGCTGTAGTTGTACACAACTCAAACCAGCTTGTGGGTGTTGTCCTTAAACTCACCATGCTAGAAATAACACATCTATTCAAGTGTGGGGAGACCAAAAATCAATCCTATCTTTCAAGAGAGTACATGACCCATAGCTACCACTTACAAGTGAGCATCTTGAGCACCAGAGTAGCTCTTTCAAATGTTGCTTTGAACCTCTGCTGCTGCCATTGTGCCAATGTGCATAAATGATTTAACATGTGGTCTAGCAGAGAGAAGAACCAGATGTGCTCATTTCCAGGGGAATGTCCTGACTCTACCGGAACAAAGTCATTCTCTTGTGCACTCTGTCTCTGTGACTAATTCAGTGTTTTATATGATGTGGAACAACTCCAATTGGAAGAGCTGAGGAAGAACCAAAATACCCTATAGTTGTGGTGTCCATAAAGTAAAGAAGTAGAAATAGGGGTTCAAATTAAAGAAAAGAAATAAAGTATGAATAAAGTATGAGTTTCTCATATCCTATTCGAGCATTATATCCCTTAAATATTGATTAGAGAAGGCAAACTTCTAACATCTCCAGCCCAATTCTGCAAAACCAGATTTTTTTCCTGTTTTTATTGAAGAAAACTCTTATTTCTTATTTCTGGTTTCATTCAACATAAAAGGATTTTATTTCAGCTTTTGGTCTCTTTAAGGCTTTTGTTTCAGCAAGAAAAACTGAAAATATTTAAAGATTGGGCTCAGTCTGATCTTCTTTCCCAGATTTTTCACTTAGGTTGCCAAACCAAAAGAATGGATCGTCCCCCATGACCCTGCTCACAGTAATCCCCCCTCTGCTGTGACTGCCAGCATAGATAGCACATGTTGATAGCTCCTGCATGCTGGATGCTTCCCACGGCTTCCATGTACCTAACCTGCCTACAGGCACATTTAACATTTTCTATGAAAGGTTTGACCTTGCTGTCCTAAGCCTCAACTTATTTTTCCATGCTGGATGCCCTGTTTTTGATTTTTTTTTCTAAAGGTTTTTAGGGAAAAAGGAATTGAGAGAGGTATTTTGGAAAAAGTGTATTTTGACAGTACTAGCAAATTCAAACGATAATTTTGTTGGCATGAGAACCACCCCTTACGAAGAGGGTGATGAAGATTAGCAAACAAGTGCACTGGAGGACAAGGAAAAGTCTTTCTCCTGATCATGAAAATGCTTTGCAAAGTCAGAAGCCTCTGAAAGTACTGTTTCCCCATAGCCTTTATGAGAAATGAAGAGTCCTTCTTCACTGAGCACGTCCCAGCCCAAGTCATCTCTGCCCCAAAACAGGGCAGAGGCAACTAAGGAGTGATTTTTCCTCTGGTCATTCCTCTGAGAGGTGAGGAATTGCTATGTCACCAGGCACATCAGGACTAATGGCAGGGAAACTCTCTAGCGCTCTCAGTGTTTCTGCTGGAAGTCAGACCATGTGGAAGAGGAGGAGAAGGAATTTTCCAACTTGAATGAAGGGGAGGAGAGGAAAGCAGAGACAGGCCAGGATGAGGGGAAGACAGAGACACAGAAAAATAGGATGAAAGGCAGATCAGATGCCAAAGCTGGGGACAACAAAGGGCAAGGAGACTGGAGAAACACACTTCCACAGCCGTAACATCCACATGCTGTCAGATGGACATTGGGAACCTACTGGCATGGAAGGCAAGCAAAGAGGGGCCCCCAGCACTGCCTGGTGCCAGAGGGTAACACCCCACCACTGCTGTGAGCTCTTCAGCTCACACACACTCACATTATGCTGAGAATCAGGGGGTGCCAAGTGCCAATGATCCATAGCCTCCACCTGCCTAACAGGATTAGTCCCAAACCCAAGTAAATTACCTGGAAAAAATACCCTCTGCACTCAGAGATGAGTGACATTGGGCATACAAAACTTTGGAAATTGCTGCACAGAAACTATGCCATGCTAATTTGGCCCCAGCATGTGTCTGCCTCACGAAACTAATCTGTAATCACAGGATCACCTGCAGTTTTTCTCCAGCAAGACTTCTGCCCTGCTCAGTCCTCAGGATGGTTCTGCTCACTGAATGCAGCATTAGTCACCATTTCTTTTCATTATCATTCAACTTGCTTCCCCATTCTCTCCTACTCTCTTCCCCTATATTTAGTATGCTCCATCCAACTACTGCCAGCATGGATAACACTGGAAGTACCTAATCTTAAGTGTCCACCACTCTCTCAATCTCTGATGTGCTTGGCCTCACATTTCTGCAAGGCAGGGAAGTGCTCCCCTCCATACAGCAGATGGGGGATGGAGGTTCAAGGAAGTAGAGATTTAAAAGTCATAGACAAAACCTTCAAAAGCAGGAAGCTGAACATGGGTCTTCAATCACAGCTCCCAGGCTAACTCCTGTCCCAAAGAAATCCTTTCTCTCTCCTGACCTGCAAGAACAAATTTTTGTCTCTTCCTGAAATTGTTTCTGGTGTTCATCTGTGGAACTGGAATGCCTGGCAAGCACTGAATTCATGACATTCTTCACAGGATGACTGGAAGAATGTTCTTCTGAACAGACATACAAAAATGAGTGAAGAAAAAGTTGAATCTGAATGTCTACTTCTTGTGAGTGCCCATCTCAAAACTTGCAGATCCCAGTTTTCCAGTCCACTTAGTCCTGTGGAGCACAGAGGTATGCACAAGGGAATTCCTCCTGACCTCCTCTTGGTGCTGGGCATCAGACTTCACAGATCAGACTTCAGGTCTTGAGCTGGGCATCCAGAAAATGAGGAACAAAAAGTCACTTGCCAGATGACAACATTTTAGCTTAAGACTGTGGAATAGCACTGAGAAAGAAAAGAGTAGTAGAGGCAGGAACAGGACCCAATTCTCCAGAGCAACATTTAACAGGCTTCACTGTAAGACTACTGTGATTTTTCTGCAATTACCTGTCTCATTCATTATAAACTTTCCAATTCTAACAAACAAAGTGGAAGTCCTATAGGCAAGAGTCTACTTTACTCCACGCTCCTGGTTCATCTCCCAAACACACTGAACCTCTGTGCAGCGAATGAGGCAAGCACACTCTGTTAAAAATATATATGATTCTTCAATTAGATATTGCATGAAATACACACGTGTAACAGGGGCAAGACTAAAGTGCAGAGATATTTCTCACATTATGTGTGCTAGATTTTACAGTTAATGAGGACTCCTTAACTATAGGTTTGTTTTTACCGCATTGTATTGGCTTGTATGTCAGTCTGCAGCAGTATCTGATGCATAACATGTACGCTGCATATGATCAAAGACTTGAATGTCATCTTCTTGCCTAGAACAATGACTGCCTAAAGCAGCAGGAGCAGAAATTATCTAAAGGTAGAGTTAAACAAACCTCCTTCTCCCCTCTGGGGAGAGTAAGCAGTCCAGGTGAACAAGGCAGGAGGGGAGAACAGCCTGCTTTGTGCTAGACGGGCAGAGAGCTCCACATAAAAGCAGAGGAGCTTTGCAGAAGCATGTCCTGACTCCCATCACTGGAGACTTAATGATGGTAATTCCCAAAGGATGATGCATGCTGACAGGCTTTGACACAAACTACCCCAGGATAATATTAATATGTATTAAAGGCTCAGGCAACTTTATTGGGACAGGCTTGATCAGTAACACATTTCAACAGAGTGTCTCTATCATCTGTCGGAACAAAAGTAAGGGAGGGAGAGAAAACACACGCACAACCTCACCTTGCTTTGGGAATGTTTTAGAGACAAACAAGGTCAATCTCTGATGAATTGCACACTTGGCACAGCTCAGACGTTGGACCAAGAACCTTGGACGCTCCATCACAAATACTAATGTCACTGTGGGGCAGTTTATGTTGGAGTCTGTCTGCATGATCAGCATCCTTAACCCTCCAACATAGGGCCAGACACCTCCTGCACAGCCTTCCTCTGTGCATCTGGAACATCCACCCCTTGGAAAGCAGAGGAGAGGTGCTTAGCAGGCAATGTGGGGGCTCTGCAGTCACAGCACTGGGGGAAGGGGGAGTGGAAGAAAGAACCGCGGAAGCCTTTGATCATGTGTAATGTTAATTCAAGTGTTACACATCAGAGACTTTGCCACAGTAACTAGCATATAAACAAGAGTCTAGTGTTAACAAGAAGGACTTCTTGAATATGTTTGTACATTTCTGAGTTAAAGCAATTTCCCTATTCAACAATACATGACACAGTGGAAGGAGTTCAGAAATAAACCAGCCTAACATGCTTAGACCTTTAATAGAATTTAGCTTCTTAGAACTAATTAAATGTTACTTAAATGGGAAAAAAAATCCAAGTACTTGGGAAAGGTGCCAATTTGACAGCTCTGGAGAATGAAATAATCTAATCATCCCCAGAGCATAGGCAGCAGCAGGACAGGCTTCCCCTACTAACATGCCTCAAACGTGACCTGGAACGACTGTTGATAGAAATGGGGTGTACAATCTCTCTGGTCTAATGACTCCTCACTTTTTCTGCTGAGACTGCTAAAACGGCTGCCGCTGAGTACCAGCTGTGCTGGTGATATGGACACCTGTCTGGTTGGAATGGTGCTGGGACCTGCCAAACTCCTGTCATCTGCTAGCCTTCTACCAGAGCCCAGTGGCTTTCAGCTCATTGCTCAGCTCGGGCAGCAGGGGCTGATAGACAGCAGCTCTCCAGCCTGTCCCACCCTGGACACGCTCCACTCCAGCCCATGAGATGTAAACAGGAGGTACTGTGTTTAGTCTGCAGGTTTGGGCTCTCACTGCACCAAAGCTTAGACTCAAGAGAAGCCAGTCTCTGGCTGCTGCAGAGTTGAGGCCAGGATTTTTCAGGCTCTTCTTTCTACCCTAAGACAAGGAAAAAGTCCACAGGAGAGAAAGACTGCCATGTCTCCTCTTCTCCACAGTTCCTCCATTTACTTGTCTTTGCAACATGCTCCTGCATTGCAGTAATGTGCTTTCAGCCACAAGTTCTCCTTGGAGCTCCTTGCTGTGCCTGGGGTCCCAAGCAAGGGAGGAGGAAAATCCTCTCTGGGCCTTGCTGTGAAAACTTAGCAGGGCTTGCCAACTCAGCCAGCCCAGGCTGCAATGGACTAAACCAAACACAGCTCGCCGCCTTGGAAATTTTCTGCACCACAACTTCTTTTACTTCTGAAGCAAAGCCACATGAACCTCCCCCTCCCCTGCTCCCAACACCACAAGGAAGGGCTGAACATAGATCAAGTCTTCCACTGCATACTAAGCCAAGAGTCTCAGACACTCCCACATCTCACAAGCGGGTGCTACTCCTGTTGTCCCAGGCTGCTTTTAGCCTGCCCTCCTCCCCCGTTCAGCCTGTCCTCCTTTGTACTCAACACAGGACAGGGCAGGGGCCAGCAGCAGAGCTGATTATGTCAGACAGGAAGAACCAATAAATTTACCTTGTGTAGGAGACAAGCAAGGGAACTTGCTTCTCCCTACCATCTGAGCCAGCAATTCTTCACCTTTCCATCCCACCTACTCCAAAAATCTTACACATTTTTCAGCACCAAAATAAGAGGCATGAAAACAGCCAGGTTCATAAGGGTTAACATGTCTGAATGGTGACATAATTATTGCCATTCTTCACTGTTTAGAGGTTACCTGACTACTCTACACATCAGTATATTTCGAGATGTGATGTAAATGCAAACAAACACTCATGTTTGGAGTTAACACAGTCACAAGATTCTGTGTATCATGTGCTGGCAAGCACAGGAACCAACAGCAAATGACCCACCCTTAAACCTGACTCTTTGCTGTTAATCATTACAGGAGCATTGCACTTTCCAGTCAGAACAATCAAAGCATGCAGGCTCTTTGAAAATCCCTGCATGAGATGGTTCTGGCCGAGATCAGCTCCTTTATAAGTCATACAGATTCCAAGGTATGATGTCCTCCAGACATACGAATGCTGGCTGCAGAATGCCTTGAAAACAAGTCATTGGAAGGCTAACTGCAACACTGCAATGCTGAAACAACCCCCTGTCTTCAAAACAGAAGGGGAGGCAGGAATGCCACAGTTACAGTGAAGGCAGGGACATACTGCACGCATAGTCCCTCAGAAATGGGATTTTCTGTATTAACACATTCCAAGATTTTTTTTTTTTTCACAATATGCTTATAACCATAAAGAAATTCAAGGGTAGAACAGTGCTACACTGTCAGATCATTAGTGCACCACTGCTCTAGGGCTGACCCTCAACTCCAAGCAGATGGGGATTTTCCAGGGAAAATCTGTGACACCAAAAACATGTGGGTGCAAAAATGTGTGGGTGCTTCAAGCAACCACAAGCTTTTGTCAAAGAATCAATAGAAAAGCGCTGAAACTGAAAGGCATTGCTCTCTGTGCTGCTCTCCTGTTAGGGATGATGTCAAACTGAGATCTTGGCTTTGCAGGATGACAGTCCCACAGCTTTCTAGCTCTTCTGCCCTGGCTCTTGCTTAGGTCATTCCACTCTGCCTCCCCAGATTCCTTTCTGGAAGAAATCAAGAATAAATACAGCCTGTGAAGTGTTCACCAACTTCAGGAAATGGATACTACTGTATCCACAGATGATTTCTGAATTTTCCAGTCAATTATCATTTTGAGTTCCACTAATATAAATAGCAACATTACACCATTATCTTTTGAGGCCATAATTACTGAAAATATTGTGCAAGAGCTATAAGAGGTGTTGCAGCAGAAAATATGGGTTTGTTACACTTTTAAACAACATAAGCCCTTAGCAAGATAATTTTTACGTCACAGTAAAGGAGGAAAGGGGAAAAACAGAAGACAGGCTTTCTCACTTGTAACCAAGGTCCATGGGCTGCATAGGGATGCTCCTCTGTAGCAAAGGCTCCTTCTACTCCCGTTGATACAAATGTGATTGCTGTATCTCCTGTAATACTTTTATATGTAAAGTGCCGTCCATGTAAGAGCCTCCCCCTGGGGAATTAAACACATATGCATGAGTTGAGAGGGAGTGCACAGCATTCAACCACAATGGAGATACATCATTGTTTCTGCCATCAGCATGGGAAACTATATGGAAGACAACAAATACTTATTTTTCAGGAATATAAGAATTACTTGCTCCAAAAAGCAGGTGTCAAGCCTCCTTCTGGGGCAGTGAGCTACCCCTCACCTTCCCCCTTAATCTCAGGACCTTTTTACAGAGCTAGCAAAAATCTAAATCCCACTTCATGCTTATCCCCACGATGAGGTGCTGATGCATGTAAAGACAGCCAGTTTTCCAGCAAGATGGAAACTACAGAAGAGAATCCAGACTCCACATCGTGTGGGAATGTGAAGATGCATTTCTAAGAAGGCTCATTGCTGTGACAATACCTAGTAATCAATTGCCCTGGTGCTTGACAAAGTCACCTGTATTACTTAAGCAAATACCTAGAAAACACACATTCATGACCATCTGCAGTATTACTTCCCTTTTTTCATTCAATGCAAGAGAAAATCATGGCTCTGGTATTTCAGCTCAGAGTATCTGTGACACCCATACATGGCTTCTCACGGGCAAGAGGGAAAACTTCAGGTAATGCATTTAGTGCCTACCAGAGTCACAGTTGCTTGATGAGTTACTACTGGTCAGATGAGCTGAGGTAACTGATCAGGACTGACTGTTCACACATTTGTGATGTAAAATAAAATATGTTTGCATTAACTTTCCCATTGGTTTCTCAACAGGCCCAGGCAAGTGTGCACCTGCTGCTGATAACTCTGATACTACCAACATGTAACTCATTAAGCTAAAGTAACTCAATCACCTACAATCATTTGTCTTGACACGACAGTCCATCTTTATCTTAAGGACTAGAACATTTGCACAGGGATTTTTAAAAATAATGCAGGCTGAAATTATGGAAAACTAGAAGGCAGTGATATGCACAGACTGAACCTTCAAAAGACAATGTGTAGAGTATGCACACAATGTGTTGCCCCTTCAGTCATGTGACATAATTTGTCTAAAACTCTTGTATGCATAAACTGATTTCAAACAGGTTTTGCACAACCACTTATCTGAGTCCATAAGGCAGAATGAATAACTTAAGGGATTTATTTGACAGAGTATATTAAGACTCTGTCTTTTTTATCACAGGGTTGATAGCATTTGACTAATTAAAAAAACCCTATACTAACCCTGTCCTGCTTCAGCACTCAAAAGACACTGGAGGACGTAAAAAGAATGAGAAACAATCTTAACATGATGAGCACAGAATCATGCAAAGTATCATCTGTTTCTAATGTGTTTTGGCAAAAATATCTAAGCTCTGGCCTTTACAGACCCATTGCATGCATGTCTGTATGGTGAAACAATGCCACAAGGCAAAAGCAGCATGTTAGCACAGGCTGTGGAGGAGGATGGCTTCGCTCACCTTAGACAGAGGGGGATGAGCGCTCCGGACTCCTGGTTAAATTTCAGGTGCACACTCTCCAGCTGCCTCGTGCGGATCAGCTCGTGAGGAATGATGGCTGCTGAGCTCTCGCTTTCCAAACTGTCCTTACGGCTTCTGAGAGAACAGGCAAAATGCACATAGTCAGGATTCCAGTACTGTGTGCTATTTTGAATGCAAATATTGAAGGATACAGGAAAAAACTGTTATGAAGACAAAGACACATCTGAGTTTTCACCACTCCTGCAGAGATACAGCCTCCTTCAGACTACTAGTCCCAGCATGCAGCTCTTCACCTTGATTTGACCTAGGATCTGAACTGATGCATATACATGTTGCATCTCTTCCCAGTATTGAAAAAAAAAAAATTCTGGAAAGAACTGCAGCAAAACTAAAGTCTCCAAAACTCCAAACACTATAAAATGGTTTGGAAGAATTACCAGGTTTATCCTCCCTCCTGCTTTTGCTTCATCTTTAGGATTTTTCAGGCAGAGGCCTGCAGGAAAGACTTGTCCAGTCCTTTGTACCTTTTTTTGCACAGTTCAACCAAAAGGCTTTGAGAATCTCCTGGTTCCACCAGCATCAAGTGCAACAGCCAAAAGAGAGACTCTCCATGTGACAAGTAGGGAGATTTACAGATTCTTTTCCCTTTTAAGTTTGGCTGCTTTAGGACAATGGTAGCTTTGCTTTCTTATTCCTTCATTTCTGCAAGACCAGCATATTCTGGAGCTACAACACAGTTACGTTGTTACATGATTAGGAACTCTGCCAGACCAAATCCTCTAGATAATAAAATGATCTATCTCAAAATACTTGACCATAAACACTTTATATGTTCAAGGAGCACCAGCATGATCCCTTACTTGACAGTCTGGAACAAAGAATAAAGGACAGGATGGGCTATGACTTTAATGGATGACATGGACTCATGAGAAGTGTCTGATAAGTGATTTATATTTTTGTCACCTGGCATTCCACAAGAATGTAATAGAGGTAAGATTTTGTTAAGGTAGTTTCTACAGTACAGAATGCCCAGAGAAGAGGGACAGGGAAAGCAGGAGGGCACCAAGATTCCACACTGCAATGTACCTCCATTGTGCACAAGAACCCAAAGTTAAACAAGGTTATCAAGCTGTGGCTCTATTTGAGAACAGTGCTAAAACAAGCCTGGATCCTTCCTCTATTCAAGCTGAACTGTCTTCAATATACATCTGGAAATGATTGTAAACAATCAGCTTCACCCTCATGAGCTGACCCAGATGACACCTTTACTTGATTTTACCTTTGAGGCCTGTCCCAAAATTACTCCCATCAACCACACACTTAGTAGTGCAGTTCAGTGCGAATTCCAGTGCAGATCAGCCTGCTGCTTCTGCTGGGTCACCTAGTCCCAGGTGAGCACTTCACTCATGCTGCTGAGCTGCCCACTCTGAAACAGCTAAATTCTGATATATCATGGTTCAACCTGCAAATACACTGCATGGCCACGTCAGAGACATGCAGAAAAAAGATACCAGAGCAGCTCAGCTCTCTGCAAGATAAAAACTGTAAAACATTTTCTTCTTTAGCAACATACTAATGTAACAATGGATCCAGCAGGGATGTGGTAGGTCAGGATACAATTTATGCAAAGGGTGGGCTGATGGACTGGCAGTCAGAAGAGTGTAAGTTTAGTGGGCTAACCCTGAAGCAAAAACACAACACACTTTGTAGTCTATGTGTGGCACTTAAAGTTGTGTTTAATCTACTTCAGCAAACATTTTATAGCTCTTTCTAGGTGGGGTCTTCAAAGAGTGGAGCAGGCCAGCATTTTTGAGGCCGATTACCTGAGAGGTGCAGTTACAGTTGATTAATGATCAGTTGACCCTAAGCTAAGCTTTGTCTCAACTTCCTTATCAGATCTTATATACACAGTGAGCTGTGGGAAAGTCAGCCTGTGGTCTACAGCTTCCAATCATTCATTTATCAGCCCCTACCAAAAGGGTCAGCCATTAGCAACACATGATTTTCAAGCAAGCCATAAACTTGCACTCCTAAATGCAGCTCCAGAGTTTAGGCACTGTGGAGTGGATCAGGAGTTTTACAGCAATGTTACTGCTACAGACAAGAGACTGCGCTGCTCACCTGGACTGCCTAAGTGTGCCAGGCATGGGGGCATCCCAGAACAGCCTCACAGGCAATCCATGGTGTAAGGTTTGTGCTTCCGCAGGACAGAGAGCTGCAGGACAGCTCCCCACACCCCTGGGCTCCAAATCCCTCTGAGCTGAAGGTGGGTTTTCAGTTTTTCACCATGCTAGCCAGTACAGCTGCAAGCATAATGGGGCTGCAGTCCGGAGGGGAAACAGCCTCCAGTTGTTAATGCAATAATAGGAATGACGACAATATTCTGGAGGCAAGGGGCAAAGCTTTCTGAGTCTTATTAAAACCAGCAAATGCTGTTTGTCATTACATGCTCAAGAGAAGATGTTGACTAATGTATAACTATCAAACGGAACTGTCATGACTTTACGGCTGTCAATAATTACGACTTCACATTAATAAGTAACCAGCCCTTCTGTCAAAAAGGTGAAGCAAAATGGTAGTTAATACTTTGAATGACATGAAAGGATTAATCCTTCTGACAAAATTTTTTCCAAAATACTCATAGTCTGTGTCTCTTGATTCCCTTCAGAGGAGCTCACGCAATTTCAGGTATTTAAAATTAAGGGTGAAACTCCAATAGCAGAAACCAAATAACCTTCTGTCTAAGGCAACCCTTCTAAACAAGAATTATGTATTGTGGATTGCACATAACGTATCAGGAGGCCATAGCGCCAACACTTTCAGACTTGGAAAAATGTCACATGACATGGGGACTATGAAAGACCCATTAAAATTCTCTCTTTGAGACTGGAAATCCTTGTGCTGACCCTTCCAAAGGGTGATAGCCCAGATGAAGGGTCAGCAGGACCTCTAGGTTGTTATTAATAAAAAGCTCATGTCCTAACACACATTGCCATCCACAGCTTGTAGTTTTCAGACTCAGAAAAAAAACACAGAAAAACTTTGCTTTCTAACACTAACATCCCTGGTTTTATGACTGTCAGTCCTGTAAGTCTTTGCTTCCTCCACCCCATCACCAAATAAATCAGCAGCAAGAGTCAGTGGAGTTTTACTTGTTATGACTAAGATCTAGCTGACTATCATGAAAAATGTTGCAAACTTTGCCTATTCCAGATTTAATACTTTGTCCAACCCCCACAAAAAAATTCATGTTTCTCAGTGTCCAGAAAAAACAACTCTGCAAAAGCCAGGGCTGCTGCATTAGGAAAGGCAGCAGATTTAAATGGAAGCAGCATGCCGGAAATGCCCCAGTTTAAAGACTGCACATCTAGTGTTTTGTGAAACTGGAGGGGAGTTGGAGGAGATTAAAGCGCATTTCCCTCTGATTGGGAGCTTGTGGGAGGTGTAAACGTGGGCAGTTGTCAGATTAATTCTTTAGATGATTACATTCTTTTTGTTTCTTTAAAGCTGTTTGTAGTTGGGTTTGATGTCTCCTGTTCTGGGCAAGTGTATTGCTGCAGTTACCAAGGTGACTTTAGCTGACTTTCAACTATTTTTTCCAGCTTCAGTTTCTACCAGTAGTCTGCTTCTGGGTGGAGGAGAGAGGGAGGAAATTATGTTTGTTGTTTTTTTGTTAAGTCTCATGAATGCTGATTAACGTGAACTTAACCAAAGCCATATTTGATTTTTTTTCTCTTTTTCTGAGAAAGAGAGGGTGGTTAAGCAATTGTAAAGGTGTCCAGTGTGGCCTACAGCTTCCCCAGATCTGTCAACAAGGGGGAAAGAGCCTGAGGAGACTCCACGTCCCAGTGTGCTGTGCTCCTTCTTGACATGAGAAGGCCACACGCTGGAACCTGTAGCCTCCCGGGGGCTCTCACTTTGTATTAAAGATGAGGGTGGCCGCAACCTGCTTAATTTGATGCCAATTAGCGGCAGCCCGTGGGGTTCCTGGAAAATCGCCAATGCAATCACTGAGTTGCACAAAGTTTGGATGTCCCCTCCTATTAAGTCATGTTTATAGCAACTCCTTCTCAAGCAACCACTGGCAGTTATTTTATGGGATTCAAGAATAACCAGGTTGATCGGATTAAGAAAGGTTTATTTATTCTTGCATTTGTGCTTTGCTTTATGATCAGAGCGCTTGATCTCATGGATCTGTCAAGGAAGGAAGTCTCAGTTCCCCTCCAAGCTCTGTTGCTGATACAGAGCATAATTTTGCTGCATTTCCAAGCTACTCTCCCAGGTATCAAAATCACAAAGGGCATGTTGTTGGAATCTGGCCATGGCAGGGGCTCCTTCCAGGAGTGGGTGCCCACTGCCTCACTGAAGTTAGTTTCTGTCATTGCTTCTTGCTCCCTCCATATAAAATTCGGTACTGTGAGTTAGCAAATGCAAGCCATCAGTGCAGGCTTGCACAGCTGGGAGAGAAAGGTCGGGCCACTTTTCCTTTCTTCCCCTCCCACCCCCATTTCCACTCCTCCTTCTTCCCTTTCCAACCGTGGCTATTTCAAACCTCCTCACTCCCTCATGAAGATATGGTCAAAGATCACTTAAGTGCCAACAATCTTCCAGTCTCTTTCCCACAGTTTCCCTGAAGGGCAAACCAGCAGCTGTGGGAAAGAGCCCTAAGCACCTTGGCACACAGAGTTACAGTACCCGTCAGGAACGCACAGAGGCAAGTGCAGAACTGGGGAGGACATGGTTACACAGCTCCTGCCGTGGTCACACTGAGACAAAGCTACCTCGAGTGCTCAGACTTGGGTGCCCCTCAGCCTGGTTAAACAGGATGGTGACAATGTTCTGTGTGCATTTCCTGGCAGGGAAGGGCTGCTAGGACAATGCCAGTAGCAACAATCTTCTTGCCACTCACATAACCCTTTGGAAAACTGCATAATAACCACTATGAGAGCTTGCAGGGGCCAGACTGTTCCAAGACCTGCAGCTGAAATGGAATTGAGAGATTTAGGCTGTGCTACTGGCACCCTGTAGACTCATGAGCAAAGTCAGACAAGTCTTTTATGCTTCAGGTTCCCTGTCTGTAAAACTGAGACATTTTTCCATGTAGGGACATTGCAAGGATTAAGCCAATGTTTGCAAAGCACTTTTGGATTCTTAGATGGGGAAAGCTATGCAGGAGTGCAAATTATTAGCATGGTGACTGCTTTGCACTTCTACTGACACTGGTTTTCCAGACATTTACTGTTCTAGTTTGCAATCTTGTCACCCAGCACTCAGCCTCACGCTGAGAGACACTCCCTAAAGTATATTGCCTCCCTCCATTCAGCATTCCTGACTCAACCAGGACACCACTGAATGGCGACCCGATGAGAGAGCATGCCTAAATAAGCAGGACTGGATTGGAAACTTACTGCTTAGTGGTTGCAGAATCAGAAAGCCTAGCCAGAACCAGACAGCTGCAGAGAATGCTGAAATGCTCCTCTTTATGTAAAGTTTGCCTCCAAGAACTGAAGACAGGAAACCAGCTACAAAGACAACAGCTCCCCTCCGCCCAAGGAAAGCAGAATGAAAACCCAGTGCAACTGGGAGAAGCAAAGTGCAGACTTGCCTCAAAGAAAATCCTGCATTTTGGTATTACCATCAGAGCTTCCTCAGAAATGCTGCTGAGATGGAGCTTGTTAATGTGCATTAACCCAGTGCTGCTCCCTGACAGGAGATGTCTGTGTGCCCTATTTACCAAGTCAGATGGACTACAGGAGCAGTGGACTCCAGCCCTGGAAGCAGTGCCACTATTACTCATGCGCTCCAAACCAGGCATGTGACAGTCTGGGGTAATCCCAGGAGGAATTCTAGAGTGACACAACTCCTCCCTCTTCCCACGAGGGAAGGCCAACCACCTGAGATGCTCAGAGTGCAGAGTTCCAGCAGGTCACTGGCAGGACAGTCCTGCCAGCCCCACCTGCCGGAGGGTTGTTCCCTACTCTGTTTGCCAGGAACCTGCCTTCATTTCCCTGCACAGCTGGAAACTGTTCAGGGCTGGATGGAATTAGCACATGGCTACAGGGCTACCATATGTTCAGGTTGCCCTAGACTCAACCTGTCTTTCTGCCTAGAAATTGAATGCAGATGGGACTTGAGGTCTCTGTGGGTCCCTGGACAAATGACCACTATACATAAGGGACCAGCTTGATTACCTGGGAAATCCCAGAAAGAAATATGAGAGTCAGGCATGTGAACCACACCACTTGATCCTTCTTGAAAAGAGGGAGAGTTAGTTATAAACGGCAGAGACATGATGGAAAAGCCTTATCAAAGTAATACAGACTTGAGAGACCCTTTTCTATCACTCAAACCTCATGTTCAGACACTGGGGTGTGCGTGGACAATACCTGAATTCTGGCACAATGAAATGCAACAATTACAGATAATTTTAGCTTCAACACATGCAGTAATGTGGTGCGCTAGCCCTAGGTTTCTACTCCATGCCTCAACTCACAGAAGAACAGTCTGAGTCAGCCAAGAGGCAGAAAAACATCAATTTCAGCAATGCTGTATGATCAAGGGGGCCCTTGAGGGGTGGAAAAGGTCAAGAATTCCCCATCCCAATGCTGGCTCTCACTGCAACTGTGGCAAATTATCTCTGCTGTCCTAATCTGTAACACAGAGATACTACTCACCTACCACATAGGAGAACACAGAGCTAATTACAAGGGACAACCAAAGACTCGGCCCCAGGAATTATTACATCAAGAAATTAAATAGTGATCGAAGCAAGACTTCACAAGTGTCACTGAACTTTGACATCTGGAGCTTCCAGCCCACTGAGGGCTTGACAGCAGCAGTGTTTAGTCTGACATTTAAACATCCCCTACGGATAACAGCTCTCTGTATCCAACAAGAGTCAATGTGCATGATTCAGGAGACTGGGAGCCTTGCCTTTCTGTGTATCTCAGCAGCACCTACTAAGCTGATGGGTCCTAAGAAACAAATAACGCACCACTGAAACACACACTGGTATTCATACATGTCTTATTTTTCCAACTGGCAATTGAGAGTATTCAGCTACCTATGTTCAAAATGATTAGTCATGTTTCCAAAGATTAATTCACATGTTCTTTTGTTAATATGTACGAACTGATTTAATGGCTGCTTGTGAACTGAGCCAACAGTCATTTTGAGAAACAGATGTCCAATGCAGTTTTAAGCTTTAAGTGTGCTTTTATTCATGTCCTTAGGAGAAAAAGGGCTACACAGTCTACGGTAATAACACTAATGAATCAAAGTACTACAGCTGCCCAGCAGGGTTTTGACAGAAACCAGCTTTTTCTCAAAGGAACTTTTTTTTAGGACTCTGGGACAGTGAACAAATGGTAATATGCATGCTTAACATGTAAGTATGTGCTTTGCTGGAGCCAAAACACTGAATCAAGCCCTATCTGCAACCAAATAATGTGAGTTTTTTGCATAAGCACTGAAAACTGTAACTATACAAAGACTGGAAAATCTATATGGAATCTGGATCCTCTACATTTTATACAAATAAATATTCAAAAGTTTGACTGTTTCTGGTACTATTTGTGATGCTGAATGCAGAACAGGTTGTCTGCTTTAAACCTTGATAGATTTTTGTGTGTGGGTGGTAGGGTTAGGATAAAAAGAAAGGGAAGAAAGCTACTAGGAAAGCAGTTGGTGGTTGCAAATCCATGATAAATAAACAGCACATTCCTCTTCTGCACAAAGCCCTTAGAGTCTGTGTCAGACTTTAACATCCTACTGTCAGTTGGGTGCAAATTTGACAGCCTGGGGTTCTGCAGTGCTCCCTATGGAAAGCAGATTTGAAACAATTTGCCATGCCCCAAGAGAGTGTTTCTGTCAAGTTCCTAAAGAACTTCTAAAGCACCAGTTATTCACAGGACTCTTGCAAAGAACCATAGGTTTGATTTCTTATGATCTGGTGTGTACAGTGCAGGATATGATTACACATAAAGCCTGCTTCCCATCAGCCAGCACCTTGTAATCATTAACATATTCATCCTTGTGGTGCCTCAAGAAGATGACATTGTTATTAGTCCCATTTTATAGATTCAGAACTGAAGCTCAATAGCTAAATGATTTGCCTTTGATTATACAAGATTTACAGTGAAGGACACACCTGAGTCCCAGCCCTACCAGGCAATGCAAGCAAGGATTGCACCAGAAGGACTAGATCTATGTACAGAATTGTCCTTCATCTCAGGTGTTCAGAAGTCCTATGAAAGAATTATATCTGCACTGGGTTTGTGCCTTTTGTGTCTCAGCCTTTACCCCTGCAGGTACCTGGAGGGAGCATGGATGTAGACACATTACTGCATGCAAAAGTGAGCTCCTAAGTTACATTCCTGTGCGGCAGCTGGAGATGAGAGTTTCCATATCACGCTCTTGTACCTACTGCACATTGAGCAATTTTGCTCAAATGCATGAGACATGCTGAGACAGTGTACTGAAGAGGGCATAACAAGATCTTCCTCTTCTGCTTCATCTATACCACACTGCTCTGGAAAATGTGTTGACTGATCAGTTTTAGCCACAGTAAAGGTAATCATCAGGTCTGACTTAAGTACTAGTTAGTCAGAGGTTGTAAGTAAACACTGCTTTCCAGCACAAACCACCCCTTTTGGTATGGTCAATGCATTGAACAAGTCCCATTGTATCTGCTACATGGAGAGGAGAAGCAACTGCACAAGGAGAAGACCTTTCCCAAACTCCTCTCAAAGCAGCTAGTAACATGGAGGAAGAAAGTATTAGGACACACTGCTGTTTTAAACTGACTTTTCCCCTATCCCTTTGATAGTATCACCACAGTAACACAGCTGATAGCTTAACTGAAGTGCTTATGGAGAAACAGGCTACCTATCAGTTTCCCCAGTGGTAACCATAAACCCCATAGAAATGTTTTGACCTCCTAGGAGGCAAACATTGGGAACCAGCCATTCTTACCACTCAGGCTTCAGGCAGGGTGGGTGTGCAGCTGCTGCAGGTAAGACAGATTTGCAACAAAGAGCACTGTCACAGATGTGAGGCTCTGAAATTGACCTGCCTTCCTCTGTCTCAGAACAGATAAAAACCCAGGTAAATATTTGTGTGCTTCATCTTAGACCTCTGCTAACCTTTCACCACTCTGTCTCAAACGTATCTCTGTTTATCTCACCCTGAATAATGTAGAGCTCTCTTATCTAAGCAACAACTGCCTCTCAGCATTAAGGCTTACCCATCAGCTGCCTCCTTGACCTGATGTGCACCCAAAATGTTTGTGGTCACCCCCAACCACTTGAGTTTACACTGGGCATTGTAGATGCATGCAGGAGCCCAGCATCTGTGAGAAATCCTGCCCAGTACTTTTGAGCTCTCCAAGGCTGGGTATGATTTGTGCAAATCACATGGTATAATTCTGTATTTTTTTCAGTGGGGCCAGTGGGACCAACCAACGGTTCAATGTGACCAACCTGCAGGCAGAGAAATACTACTCAAAACCTGAGTCAGATGAGAATTTGACTCCATGTAATTACATATGGCAAAAGTAAGATTATTCCTAAAGCAATAATAAAGTCACTTTAATATAAGTACCTATATCTCATACTACATATTAGCAAAAATCATCAGCAATTGACACATAATACTTCCCCCAAAGGATTAGGCAACTCATGAACATTCATGTATTAGGCAAATCAGAAGTCACCCACAAAATGGAATAAGAAAGGACAACAACAAGAAATATTTTTCTCATTAAATGTTTGAATCAAGAATGAAGCAGGAATTGGAACAGACCAGGGTGCTGTCCCAGCCTGGCACTACAGGGAAGCACTGATTTCATGATGATCTTTACTCTTGAAAGCAGAAGGCACAGATGTTCATCAGAGACTAAGAAACCAAAGGAAATACCAAAAAAGAAAGACTGCAGCAAAGATGCATGTCTTTCTTTAGACAAAAACATTAAAATTGATGGGAAGACATGATGGGAAGACTGAACTAGCACCTGAAGTCTAAGAGGGAAGCGGAGAAACCCAGAAAGACAGAAGTGCAGATACTACAGATGGCTTGAAACCACAGGTAATTTCCTAGTCACTTAAGTCAAAAGTTACAAGAGATATGGGCCACTTCAGTCCCACTTAAATCACCTGTTAGACTACTGCTATTAGAGACCCAGGTGTTATTGGCATGTAATTACTGACAGAACCCACCTGTTTTAGCAAGACAAGATCAAAGTCAAGAAAGAAAAAACATCAACATTTTAACCAATAGGTTCGTAATTATGAGCTTGGAAACAAAATACTCAGGAAAAAATATCAGCAGTACCTATGCCACATATCTCTACTGATACCATAGAACTTTTCAGCACAGCACTTTTTATAGGGATCAGTCCAGTCTGAATTCAAACACCAAAGACCATGAACAGCAGGTTCTACAGAACAGTCAGAGCCACTTTGCATTAGCACAATTTGTCCAAAACCCCTCTTAAACACTGCCCTCCTGAGAACTAGCCCATTTATCCAACCTGAATAACTCTTCTCTATCCTTGCACTTTGCAAGTATTCACTGCCAGCTTTCCTCTCCCATTGCCAAAACTTTTCCCACCCAGCTTTAACTTTGTTTTTCATGCTGAGCTCTTTAGCCTCCCTCTGCCACCATGTGAATGTGCAGGGTGAAACTCACGGTGCTCGGTCGAGGTTCAACCCATTCTGTCTTTGTGCATTGATTGGAGGTAGGACAGGTTTGCTGTTAATCTCAAGCCCTCTCCGCAAAGTCTCCCTGATTTGCTCTGTATCTGCAAAGAGAATTTTTTCAACATGGTTTAGAATCCCCAGAAAGAACACAGACACAAAAAGGTATCAGGTGTGTTTCATCTAAACTCTTCCCCTTCAGGAAGAAGTGGAGAAATGTTATGGGGTAACACTTAACTGCACCTGAACTTCCTTAGGAGTTATTTCACTTCATAATGTCAGCCTGAATTCTCTTGCTTGGGCTTCATTGTTATGTCAGGCAAGGAGAGCTGGAATCTTTGGTAGAGTCCTCCTGATGAAGAAATTCTGAGTAGTTTTGTCATATTTGCATAAATGAGGTGTTTGTTGCTTCTGTAACTCTCATAGAACCTCCTGACACTTCCAAACCTTTGTACTGGAAATCATTTTTCCCATTAGGCATAACAGGAATTTGTTCCTTTCCTAAACTAATGTATGAAGGTTTCCAAGTTTTTTTGCAATTGGCTTTGGAAATCTGTTGATTAATTCACAACAAGATTCACAAAGGGAGGGATTTTTATGCAGGGCAACCTTTAGCCTCAAGCTCACATCTGAAAATAAGCTGCAAATTATGCAGTTCAGATTACTTCTGCCTTTTTTTGAAATGTCTACTGGCCAAATACTTACAATAGGAAGCTTTCCTGCATTTCTTAGAAGTTTCCTCATCTATTTTTGAGAAATGTGAGAATTAGGTAGAGGGAAAAAACCCAAAATTATTTCAAAATCTTTTGAAGGATATACAAATTTCATCACATATACCTCTCTTGGGCTTTTCATTTCAAGGCTGAGGCAAAACAGCACTTTTAGATCCACTGCAGTTCAAAATATTTACACAGAAGCCAGAAAAAATGCTGTATGCATTTAACTAATTTTTAGCATGGATTTAAGAACAAGTAAGATGCCATTCCTGTAGTAATTCCAGGAAATCTCAAGCCCTCAAATTTTATGTTGCTTCACCCATTTGAAACGTAATATGCGTAATTTCAAGCCTGTGTAATGGCTATGGTATCTCTACCCTGAGAAGGTATCTCACTGCAAAGAGGAACTCCATGTTTCTTTAATTCTTCTTTCCAGAGTTCTGTATTTGCATGAATTCCTTGAGTTCACCTACAGCAATGTGCAGCGTCAGTCCAACTTGCCTCCCAAGAAGGGATAATGTTAATAAGGAAACACAGCCTGGGAAAATGAAATTGCTTCACCTTACAGGTATTTACAGTCCTGGTTTCAGCAGGTGCTCAGTTTAACTTTGCAGATTCAGATTACAATTTGCCTAAAACCTGAAAGAAACATTTAGACAAAATAATGACAAGAACTCTTTTCCTTTCTCCTGCCTTCTTCAAAGAGGCCAAAATCCATTTTGCTGCTCTGAGACATACCAAGACTCCCAATGGCTGTGGAGTTTGTTATGAACTCGAAGATGTAGCATGACTCAGTGCACTGCGCAGACCCACCAGAACAGAAGCTGAAAGGCCATGACAGTGACTTGTCCCAGGACCTCTCACCTTTCCCAGAGAGCCGCCGAGGCTGGGTCCCAATGCAAATGCTCCTGCTGTCTTCATCATCCTCTGGTGGCCGGCTCAGGTCATCCCAGGCACATTTGGCACTCACTCCACTCAGGTTTGAGCCATCTGTCTCAATCCCTTTGTCGACTCTCTCCTGCTTGAAAAGATTGAAAACACCAAGACTTTTTTTGAGCGTGGCTTGAGCCTGAGTTGGAACCCACCACTGTGCAGCCCAACCTTCAGCAGCTCCTGCAGATCTCCTTTTGTGGACAATCTCCACTCTATGGACCCTGTGCTTTTCTGTGTCAGCAAACAGCAACTGTACATGGAGCCAAATCAGGAAGCCACTCTGAACTAAACAAACCTTTTCCATGGCAAGTTGGTCTGAAATCCCACCCTGTCCCCACTGCTTTACTATGTGGCCCTGGCAGCACAAAGCAGGGAGAGAGAAAGGTGGAAATCAATTGCCTGGGCTGTGCAATTGCTTCTTTCAGCATTAGCACTGATTGACACCAATTTGAAATATTTAAGACACGAAGCACAGCTCGGCAGTCAATCTCTTATATGTTATCTTAATGATAACAAACCCCTGAATAACTGAAGTTCTTTTTCCAACCTTACCAAAGAGTCCCACAATGAAAACAGCTCACGGAGAGACTCATCATTCACACGGGTTCTTGATTTGCAAACTGCCTAGAGAATCACTCCTTTCCAACGTGCTGGGTGTCCCATAAAGGACAAACATGCAAGTTTGGACGTGCAAGGAGACAGAGGTCTGTTCCCAATGTCAAAGCTTTTGCATAGCTTTCTCTATTGGCAAATAAACAAACTCCCTCCCTTGCAAGCTGGACTTTCCAAGCACGTAACCAGTGTTTGGGTCTCAGAAGGTGTCACACACCAATCATAAGCAGCTGGATGCTCTCAGGCACCAGGCATTTTCTCAAGGACATGTGCATCTGTTGCCAGCAAGACTGCACTAAGCTAGAGCCAAAACTTCTACATGAAGTTCCACCTTCTTGGACATGGGCATCAGTCTGAATTTCTACCTGTGACCCACAAGGGGGTAATGTTGAGCTGAACAAACTCGGGGCTGTGCTACACCGAGGAAGGACTGGCATCTCTTCCCTGGCATCGAACCAGCCAGGCTCGCTTCCCCCTTTTCTGAAGTGGTGTTGCCTCTGGTACTGCTCAGTGGCATCAGCAAGATCTGCATCTCTCTGCACACGTCTGGGTCACCTCAAAACGCAGACAGTCCCAAGAAACTTCAAAGATTTGAGATCAGAGCAGAGTGGTGTTATACACAATGGGAGAGGATCTCTCCACTCCATGTAAGTACCCTCTGGTTTGACATTGCCACTGAAGACGAGAGATTGTGTGAACATTTTGCTCTTTGCAAAATCTGTCCCCAAGAAACAGGTTCCAGACTAAACCCATATATGTCCCTCCCCCTGCCCAACTGTGCATGCTACACCCCGGGAAGGGCATTGCCTGTTCTTGTGACCATTCAAGAGAGGATTTGAGCAGCACAAAGATAAGCACGAGCATTCAGGGTGTGGTTGCACAGCGGTTTAAGTTGATGTAATTTGCAATGACTGCAGTCCCACCCTCCTCCATGTGTTCCTACCCCTTCCCTTGAGCCAACTCTTTTTTTTTTTAATCTGGATCACCTCCCAAAACCCATTCTTTGGCCCAAAAGTTGACGTAGGAGCCTGTGGCTGAGTGCAAGACCAGAGCAGTCTTGACTTAGACTTAAGCATTCAAGAGATTGCCTTTCTTCTGTCTTTGTCCCCTTGTTAGGCTCTTCCTCCAGCGTCAGGGGAAACTGGCTTCTTGAAAACGTAATAGGAAAATCTGAGAAATAATAAATCTGCTGTGATTTTCTTTTGTTTTATCCTAAACATAAAATTAGTTATGTCACCCAGAAATAGAAGTTGTGGGAAAAGAAATAAAAATACATCCGTTCCTACATATGCAGACAATGCTCTAAGTGAGATTTAGCATGTGCCTCCTTTGGGAACCCTCCACTGTGCTCTGTGAGGACCCAAATGAGCTGGCGTGGGGAGGTGTAACTTGTCAGCGAAGTTATTTTTTATCCCAGTCATTGGGGAATCATGGGAGAGCCACCAAACCTGCTCTTGAGCAGGGAGAAGAAGAGGCCAGAGGGCTGTGAGGCTCTGGTGGGATCTGTTCCCCGTCCCTGCAGCCAGGGCCCCACTCCCAGCCAGACCCTGCGGACAGAGTGCAGAGCCTCGGGGAGGGGGAAAGGACTCTCATCTGCAGCTCAGCTGGCTTGCAGAGCACTTCCTCAAGGGAAGAAGGGCTGCTCTGTTGGCATCCCTTGGAGATCATGGGGAGCTGATGGAAACGAGCTGACTTAAGACAGCCTAATTTGCATGCCTGTTTCATAATGCTTGCAAGTATTGATGTTAAAGGGGGAAAAGTCCAAAAAACCCCAACCAGTGTAGACCCATAGCTCCAGCAAAGCACAGTTCTACCCCACCTTTAGCCAGTAAAGATTTGCCTGGACTGAGGGGCTGTTCTTCCTCCCTTGAAAGGGCAGCTTGAACAGGAGGTTGGAGGAGCCCAGGGCAAAGGAGGTTCAGCTCCTTCCTTCCTCAAAGAAAGGATATTTCTGTCCCATTTTCCTCTCAGCATGTGGGAGGGATGCTCTGAGGCTCTAAGTCATTGATCCCTTTTTAAATGAGCCAGAGCACTGCAGTGTGACCTGCAGAGCAGCAACCACAACTCAGGAAATTCAAATCAGCTTTATTCTCTTCTGAGATATCTGCTAAACAGAAGCAAAGCACTGAGAATCAGCACAGAGCTGGGGACCGACAGGAATTGTTTGACAGTGCTGCCAGGGAAATCTGAATGGCCTACAGGGAAGCCTGGCTGAACAGAAAACAACCAGCGTTGCCACAGCGTTAATTGCCGACATCCTGGGATGACATCTTAGTTGGGATCCATTCTCAGCAACTTCGAACAGAAAGTACAGCTGCTGCTGCCAGGGCTGGGTTTAGGCCTCAACCAATTCCCACAAGAGACAATGCAGCCTCCAAACAAGCTCTGCCTGCTTCCCAGGCAGACAACATGCTTGCTGGCTCCCAGGAAAGTTGTCCAGCTTCTCTGCCTGCTCCCTCCCTCCCCTCTTCCTCTCTACCACTGCTGCCTTTCCGGTCTCACACACCCTCTACCAACACCAAGAAAATGACACCTTATCCTTTCCCCACTAATTAGAGCAGAAGGCACGTGACAGGGCTGAAGCTAGCCTCGCACAGCCTTACTCCCTGCACTCAGCAGAGGCTCTTTGTGGGACTCAGGGGTGGATTTTGCTCTATGAATCCCTGGGGGCTGTGGCAGCTGAGCAGGAGGGAGGGTGTGCACACACACACCTGCTCATATGCACTTCTGCAAGGGCAAGAGAGAACAGAAACAGGAATGTGTTCAATGTGAGGAAGTCCGGAAGGACCACAGACATAGCAGCTTTCAGCAGCAGGACACACTGGTAAGGCAGAGGTACTCTTTTATTTGCCTTAACTTGCCTTGGCTGACTCAGATTCCAGTAAGCTGAGCTATTTTTCATTTACAGTAAATTGAAGAAAACCCTGTTATCCTTAGGAATCACCAGTGTGCAGACAACAGAAACACCTCTCTGGGAGGGGAGAGGGCAAGGTTCTGGAAAGCCTAAAAACTTTATGAGACTTTCAGTTTTATTAGCTCTCACATTGTGGGACATTTATGGAACATTTTTTTGTGTTTCTCAGACTGGGGTTATTTTAGATGAACAAATCCTTAAAACCAGTAAAAGTAGAATTTGGTTTTGTTCTTAAGCTTTCAAAGTAAAAGATGCTGTGAGGCAACTGAGAATAATCAGATACAGACATGCACACCATAAGCAAATGCTTGTACAAAACATGCACATTTGCACGTGCCCTACCAGTCTGAGCTATAAGTTCTTAGTGAAAGGCAAATACTCAGTGATTCACTGAAACACAGCCAGCACCACACTGGATTTGTTGGGGATGGACTTCACTACCATGTACTCCAGCTCTGCTGAAGGGATTGCAGAGCTGTCTCCCAAATGTGTGGATCAGGAGAAGTCTACAGCACAGTAACCTCTCCACAGAGGTCCTATTCTTATCTTTAAATTTCAGAAATTAAATTGAACTCTGAAGAAAAAGGTTTAATATATCTTCCTGCATAGATTATTAATAACTGCATGTGGTACTTTTGAGTTTCTCAGTCCACACTAACTACTTGGCCTCAAGTAGTATCCTACAGGAATGAGCTACACTGCCATGTTTGCTGCAAAAAAAATAGTACTTAGTTGGTTTTGAGTTTTCGGCATGTTATAGCTCCTTACACTTGCATATAAAAGGAAGGAAGAATTTCCCGGTGTACCATTCCTAAATCATGTATTAATCTATGTCTTTAATCTTCTTTCTTCCTCCTTTCTAAAACATCCAGTCCAAATCTTACCAATTTTTCTCATGTAAGAGATTCCATTTTCCTGGTCTCCCTTCTCTATCTTTCTTCCTAGAGCTACCATTCACATAGGGCTGGACGTGTCCCTCTTGAACCACCTCTAAGAGGGCAAAGAGTTTCTAAGACTTTTCCAGGATTATAAATAAATAAGAGAAGATCCAAGCACCTTTACAGAAAATATTAAAACTGTTGTATAGCAGTAAACCAATTTTCCTTGGCTACTACAAGAGACATAACATTTTATAAACTAAAGACATACTTGCAGATGTGGGTCAATCTCAAATATGGTTTCCCCTCTTCGCATGTCTGTTATCAACCAGGGGCCTCCAGCTCTACAAAGAAAGACACGTAATGAACCAAACAAGCCCTTTAATTAGAACTCCCCAGCAGGGTCTTCAGAGTGGACCTGTACTATAAGGAAGCACAAGATAAGGGTTTAAAATGAGCCTAGAAACCCCTCTATGCGGTGTATACATCCCACAGCATCCATTTGCTCTTTACATTTTCCAAATAAATAAATAAATAAATAAATAATAAAAGCCCTCCATGACCTAGCTGTTCATCTGCTCAGTGTCTGGCACCACCCAGACATGCAGAGCAGTCAGGACTGACACAGGCTGTTATCCCCTGTGCAGGCCCCCTTGCTCACACAAGATCAAGACAGGTTTTAATCTTACAGGAAACAAACTGGGACTGAGAAGTCCAGTGTAGCCTGAGTCAAAGAAAGATGGGCAAGGCATGGAGTCAAGATTTATTCCTCTATTACATATCTAAGAATAGAGCAGGGCCCCAGTGGGACTGCACTTTTTGCCAAGATTGGCAGTCATGTTCAGTACCACAAAGAGCTTATTGCTCTGATAAATACTATCACAACAGACATTTTGCACAGTTGGTACTTAATGGCCAAGTACTCAGATGGTTCAAGGAAATCTTTGTTATCATTAGCAATAAAAGTTGTAAGGCCCAAAGTGTTTCCCAACAAAGGTGATAGAAAACAGATTACTGTGAAGATTAAATACTCAGAGACTTCACTTTGGGTCACAGTGCAGCTAGACTTCAGAAGTCAGCCTTAGATAGTGCTTTTCATTTGAAGTAAAAACTGAAGTCTTTTGGAACTGCCATAAAAAAATTTATTTTTTTCATGAGCTACTTTGTTATTGCAGTCAAAAGCCCCCTCCTCTGGCCTAGTTTGTGTTAGTCTCCTAAAACACTTATGAGTGGGAGCAAAAAAGTTAATATTTTACAGTTTTCAGATGCATGGATAGCCACTCATTTTTTCATATCACTTTGGAAGTCGTGAATTATTAACTGCAGGGGTGTGACCTGCCACAGTGCCTCACCGGGGTGCAAGAGACTTTTACCCTGGCTCCACATCAGTGGTTTAGTAGTTCGCAGCCTTGCCTTTAAATAATGCACATTTGGGTCTCATTTTTTCCTTGGAAAGGTGCTTATGCCACAGCACAAAAGTCAAAAACCAACATCAGAACAGACTGAGGAGAGAGGTGCTGTATCTGTATTGACTTAGAGGTGCTAAGGGAGCTGCAGGCAGTGTTCATTGTCCCAGGGACCCAGAAACAAAGCTTGCAGGTGGACAAATTCACTCTACTCTTGGGCATTTGCATGAATTATCTGCCCTTGTGCCTAAAAGGGAGAAGTTCAAGTTAAAGAAGTGCAGTTCTTCCAAATAATCAACCAATTCAAGTCTACTATGACACTAGAGAGTGTACTATTGTGCCCAGAAATGAATATTCAGAACTATTTTGCTTTAAAAAGTAAATCTTTTGAGTTACAATCACATGACAATAACTTCCACTGAATTTTAAAATGTTTAAACAAAATACCTGCAAGCAAAAAAAGATTTAGCTGCATCCTGGCAGCAAACAAAGCATCAACATATCATTTACCATTTTAAACCCATCTCTTCCTTAACCCAGTATCATCTTTGTTATTTCTCCCATGGCAAAACAATGAACTTCACTTTAATGAATGCTCCTCCTGGTGCAAACTGGCCCACCAAGAGTGGGCCAAATTTGAGAGTGACTTTCTTACTTTCAGACAGTACTTTCAGACAGCTTTGTAAGCCAGACCCTCTCCTTCCTTTCTTTGAACTAAACAGCGAGGTCACCAGTAACAGCTATCCCAGGAAGAACCAATGAGAAAACCCTGCAGGCATAAGAGGAAGGAAATTAAGCTTTCAAGACCTCATTCTCTTTCACCCTGAACATGTGGACTTCCACATGCATTAATTTGCCATCTAAGTGTCTGTGCGTGAGAACAGATTTGCAATGAATTCCCATCTCTTGTTACAGCACAGATTAAATAAGTTCCATCAGCAATTTAAAGATTGTTGATAAAAATAAACAACTGAATTGTTCTGTATGGAAATACTCCCCTTATGGGCTATATGACCACTTACACTGGGACAGTCCGAAGCAGTTCCAAGATCCCTTGACCATTCCACTGCTGAGCTGCATGCAGTTCCTCAGTGCAAACCCCAACAATCTGTAATAAATAGCAACATGGAAGAACTGTGAGAACTGTGTAATAAAGAAAAACATGGAAGAATGTGGAGTAAATGTGCCACGTGGTACTGGATGAAACAGTGCACATACAGAGAAGCACCATTTCTTTAATCTAACTAGACATGCCAGTACAAATGCAGCCTGAGACAACACTGGGATCCCACAAGACCTTGTTCTCTCTCTCTCTCCACTTACCATGTGAAGCACCCTGGTCACGTAACATTTAATCTTGTAAAGAGTGTGTGAATTTAACAATGAGGATCTGGTGACAAATATAGGGTTTATACACTAGTCTGCTCGACTTTTCAATCAAGTCCACACAGACAGGACAGAGCAAGACAGGTTAGAGTCTGGGCACATACAAACACTGCTCTGTCAACTGATTGCTAGGGGCAAATGCAATACTGCACAAGCAATCTCAACCAGGCAAGGGACTTGCTGCCACATGGGATTGCTTTGGTGCTCATAAAATCCTTGACCAACTCAGTTTCCTGACTGGTTATATCTTACCCAGCACCATAAAGTAAAGCTGCTTACACCACATAATCCACTTGTCACTGCAGGCAACTGCAGACTTCAGCCTTCCTGTATAAAGCAGGATGTGTTTGCTTTTCAGGATAGGAGCTGCCACACTGAGCAATACCAGATGTCTCTCTAACAGCAGCTGAGATCAGCTGCTTCGAATGAAGGGGTGAAACACCCTTCAGCTGATAGCAGAAGGCAGTTTCTTCCTTCTGTATCCACCACTGGCTTGTACCTTGGAGCACAAACATTCACTCTGAGATGAAAAATATTTTAAGCCATGGCCTTCTATTTTCTTCCTCAATACTCTTAAGTCTTTTCCAACAACACTAAATTTTTGGTCAAAATCTGTTCAAGTGATGTTTTATCAGAAAAGAGGAAAACTGAAAACTAAGTTCTGAAGAGCAGCTAGCAGAAGTGAAGGATATGTCTTCTGCTGTAGGCACATATCTGCACTGATAGAGATCTGCATGGAAAACCCTCATGTCAGCATGTACCCAGCTCTGCACACCCTACCTCCCCTGCCCCTTGAAGAGCTCATTTTCTTAGGACCCAGCCCTCAGAGGTGCACTTCATCCCCACCCATCTTCCAGGCTTCCTCCAACCAACAGCCTGAATCACCCCTGCTGCAGGACACCCCTCCCTGGGCCTTCACTCACTAATTACATACAAACAGCAAGACTCTAAACAGGAAATTATTTTGTGTTCATTCTTCGCTTTTTGTAATCATTTATCCTCATGGGTCAAAATAAATCCATAACAACAAGCATCAAAGGGGAAAACCAAGTCAATTGTATGTGTTGTGGAAGATTAGAGGCCAAGGGCCTCAGGATGCAGCAAGCTGACTGTTCTTTGATTCAGGACAGCTGGGCACTAAAGAAGAGATGAGGACTAACTACTAACTGGAGAGTCAGCCAGGGATTATCCTTCTTAGCTTGGCTCTCTATCTCTCCTTCCAGGTCCCACAACTCACTTTGCACTAATTAATCTCACATCCACATTGTTTTTGTTGATAAAACACAGACATTTGGGCACCTCAGAAAAGGCTTGCACAGCAGTTGTCTTGTGCAGGTTTGCGGTAACAGAACTTCCTTTTACATGTTGCAACTACAGCCAAAGACAAATGGGAGTAACTAGAACCTTAAATTGTAAAATAGACACTTGCATTTTCCCACAGGATGGAAGCTTTTGCACGGAGCATGAAGAAATCAGCAGTTGGCATAAACTATGCCACTCTTCCACTAAGGTTATTAACCCAATATGCAATTTAAAAATATCCAAAGCAGTCCATATCTAAGAAGCATCGCTCAGAAGGACTTTGGGAAAGCAAGCAAACCTGTTTGGCCACAGAAGCTCCCCGTGCTGAACAGCAGAGTTAAATCACAAGGGATTTTTTAAATGTTTCTTCTGCAAAGCAAACCCGAAACTTTCTTAAACAGTAGATCAATACAAGAAAACTCAGCCTCTAAAGAATCTTTGTGTCAGTGCTGCAAGCTACATTTCTGCCATTGGAGCTCCAAGTCCTGCTCCAAACTCTTCCTGTCATTCAAACCAGTGGATCACTTACTGATATTACCATAGAATGAATTTATCTTTGCATTAGCCTTTAAAAGTGTTTCTCTCAACATTTTTTTTAATTGCTCATGTTTGAAACTGAAGACAGGATGAGTTACACAGCTCTGAGTTACACAGCTCAATGCAACGTTAGATGCTCTCCACGCCCAGGAGGTGGCAGAGGGAGCCATTGTGGCTGGGTGTACCTGTAGGAAAGTAACAACCCCAAAAGGAGTCTGCACTGGCTGCATCTGGGGGTCTTCCGTCAGTAACATGTGCTGGATCCGAGATTCACTGTTGTCCAAAGGGCTGTGCCACGACACATGGTCACCACTGCAAAAGGTGTTTTCTGCAAGAGCAAGAAACAAGAAATATTTAGTCTGTGAAGTCTGCTAGAACATTCCTTCTGTTGGCAGCTGCTCCTGACTTGCTGCCAGGCAGGGACCTCTGGCCTGGACTGGGACAGTCACTGGTGACTATTCACAGTGACTGCCCCTGGCCAGCTCTGCTGACCCTCTGAACCACCTGAAACAGGAATGGAGTCTCATTGAGTGATCTGAGTTCAAGCATTGATTTCAAAATTTCCCACTCTTGAGTCCTGTGGCAAAAAAACACTGTCCTACTCTGATATTAAGCCCAACATAGAAACTTACTCTTAGTCTCCTTTTGTGAGAGGGCACAGAAAGTCAGCAGGCCATACTGGATCCCATTGCCACAGACATTCACACAATTTGCCACAGAAAAAATATTCTGAAATTTGAATTAAACACAAATACTACCCTGCTATAGCTAATAAAAATTCTGCTGCCCAGCTTGCAATAGTGTAAGTCAAAATCACTGTCTCTCTCAGTTGTCTGGGTGGCTTTGGTGCAGAATTATAATTAATATGTTTCTTCTTTTCCAAACAATGAGAACAACAGTAGGCTATAAATTTCATTCTATGTCAGAATAGACTGCATCAAAACAAGGCAGGCATTCCTTTCCTTTCCTCCCCTCCTGCTTAGAAAGACAAAACCCCAGATAATCCCATGTTCCACAGCTAGTGCATGCCAGAAGGCACACCAGAACCCATCTGTCTGATGCTGCCCCATCACAGGAAAGGTTAATGCTTGCTTTCTGAGTGAACTAGAAGTAAAACAACCAGCCATGACCACATTCACAACAATTAAAGCACGCTCCATTTGCATGCAGTTCCTCGAGTATGTGTGGTAATGCTGCCTAGCTGACTGCTTTTATCTTGGGTCTTGTGCTTGTCCAAGCAGAGCTTTATTGTACATACAAATAAACAACCTAGAATCCACATTCTGCCATCTGAGATAGGTGTTGTGCTCCAGGGATGACCTGAGTACTGCCTGCCTGCTTCCAAAGTCAGTGGCAGGCCCCGTGCCCCTCTTCTTGACCAAGCTCATCCATGAAGGGTGGTCTGGGCTGCTGTCCCTCAGTGTGGTCTCTCCCAAGGCCACGCTAAGAACTCAGCAGGAAAGGAGGCCTTGCCCACTGGAAGAGGACTAGGAATTCCAGTGCAGACTGAAAAACACGGTTATTTGAGTTGCTGTGCCCTCCCCATGGTCCTGGATCTTCACCTAATCTTCCAAACATATTGCAACAGGTCACCTCTTAAATATCTAGAGGGCTAATAGATGAACATAGCAGTGTCTGCAACAGCAAGAGAAAAGTTTTTTGAATAGCCAGTAATCGCAACTTATTCTCAGTCACATTAAACAACACCACCAAGGAACTGGGTGCTTGCACACCCCATTGCAATAACTGTGCATCAAGACCACCATGATAGTGAGCATGGACTTGTGCAAGGGCAGCAAGGGCAGGATGCTTCAAGGGAGCCCCCAGCAGCAGGCAGGTAAATGAATGAGTTCCCTCAGAACTGCTGTGGTTAAAAATATTTGCAGTGCTCTCCCTGATGAGGAGCTGCTGGCCTGCTCCTGGCTGTAATGTTGGGCAACTCAGAGCGTCTCCACTGGGTGGCCCCATTGGTGTGGGTTTGAAAATTTATTAATTATGTTTCTTCAGATGAATTTCATGGACAGCTCATTCGATTAAGAATTAAAATAAACTCTAAACACCATAAGGAACTTAGCCTGAAAAATGAGGTGTGTAACAGAAGTGCTGTGATAAGCAAGGGAATGCTTTCCTTAGTTAAAATTAGGAAAGAAAGCATAGTGAATGCAAGCTGCTTCGAAGAGTTTATTGTTATATACACTAAATTACATGCTTCCAGATCTGTGACTGGAAGGACTGGTTCAAATACTACTTTACTTTCAGAGTTGAGAAAACATAAGCAGACAAATGAAAATGATTTTTTTTTAATATCAAAATCTGATTAAAGAAATAGCCTTTAGAAAGTTGCAAGGGACTTAGCAACTTAGAACTTTGTGATATTTTCCAAGTTAGACAAAATGTGTCTGATTAATTTTTTTTAAATGATAAAAGCCTCTCAGTCACAGTTTTCAGGAATGAAACAAAGCCACAAAGAGCTTATTCTTGGGCCCTGTCTTTATACCACAACATTTTGCCCATCAAATGCTCACACAATTCTATGCTGATCGATCGCTGCGTTTCACTGTTGGTGCTGCTTCTCCTGGGAAAGCCCAGCCCGTTTAGAGCAGGTTTTCAAATGCAAATGTCTCTGCTGGAAACCCACCTGTTTATGTCCATGTGAACACTGAACACTTAGAAAATCTCCCTCTCCCTTGCATACACACGAACACCACAAAATTCACACTGACTACTCAATTAAATCACACCAAAAAAATTCTGCAAATAACACGAAGCCAAATTAAAACCTGTGAGAGTTCAAGAAATTTGGAATTACACCCTGAAACCCAGCTTTTCATTTGCTGCATTGTCACGAATGTGGGATGTAAGATCAGCTCTTGTACAGAGACCATTGCAGCACTGAGAACAACCTGAATTACATGACTTGTCACAAAAACTAAGAAATTACAGAAACAAAGGACTAGATAATCACTTTCTATTGCCTCATGCTGGAAATGGAGAGTATCCTCCCTTCCTACCTTTCACACTCATGTTTCCAAAACAGGACAGGGACGAGAACACCAGAACTGGATAAGCCTCATTTCCTTAGGTGTCCACTGCAAAACCAACAGTCATCAGAAAAACTTCCAGGACATGACCAGGTAATTGTCAAATCCATAGGACAGGTGGCAAAGCACAGAAATGATCTAGCCATTAACAGGAGAAATTAAAAGAAAGGAACTAAAAGAAAATATGTTAAAAAGTTAATCCAAATTATTTTAGCCTGTGGATAAATCAGCAAATCCTCAGGAGTAAACTAAGGCTCTGATTTACTGCACACAAGCTGACTGCTGCTGAATACTCCTGCCTCATGGTAAACCTGAGGTGGTTACATGTTCCCTCCATGACAGGATGAGCTAAGGTACCCAATCTGCCCCAGGATAAATTCATATCCTCCAGCAGTTACCATGGGAGCAGGGGATGTGTTGCAAATAAATAGACAGGCTTGCTCACAGTATCCTCTGGGACTCTTGTACCCTTCCTGCTTGGAAGGGGCACTAACTAACAAGCCTTAAACCTAACACAGCAAGGCAACTCATCCTCACAATTTTGAAACTGGTTCTTTTCCTGCAAATTTATGTTTTAACGAGAAACACTGACGTCTGTTTCTTTCTGGTGAGGATTGCTGATTCCATGAAATCCAACTGCTTCGTAGGAAGGTATTTATTTCATAAGAACTCAACTAGGAAATCATTAAAACATTTAAATTCAAACTTATTATTTTAGTTCATAATTTATAATAGCAAATCTGAAGCCTCTCTCTAGCTCTACAAAAATGAAAAGTCTCTAAATCTGCCATAGACTAGCTCTTGTACTATTCTATTATGCAAAAACAGCAGTTATACCAGACCACTCTGTTAAGCCACCCATATTTTGAAGTCTTTAAAATGTCATTATCAATTTTCTTTTACAGCTCACATAAAGCAGGTGAGGTTCCTTCATGCAGCAACAGTCATAATTCAGCTACACAATCTCTCCTAACTTTACTATCCAACTGCTCTGTAATGAGAACTGGGGAAATAACTCAGAGGGAACCATTCCACTGTAGACTAGTAAATTTTCTTTGTCTAACTTTGCTCATGTATTTTCTTGGAGTACATTCCCCCTCCCTCCTTTAATTTGACTAAATATAGCTGATGCCCAAAGAAATAAACCCAAGTCTTATTCTTGGCGTCAGGATGTTTTATAAACAGTATAATGCAGGCAATCTATGCTCAAGTGGTGTCACCTAGCTCTAGAGAGAAACACAGATTACTTCCCACTGTATTTTCAATTTCCTTCTTAAACCTGCCCGCTTTCCATATATGGGATCCTGCTAGGACTCCTTACTCCCTTAATTGCTACAGGGAGTAAATTGAAAAGGAAAACAAACTTAGAGGTGTATCAGGAGCTAAGAGAGAGTTCCATCCTAAAAGCAGCCCCAGGCTGAAAGTGAGTCAGGGAACATCTCCAGTGACCTGGCTACCCTGCACCCAGAGAAGATGGTGAACACTCTTAGGGAATCTGGGAGTCTAGTATCTTCTCTTGCATGTGCATTGGCAACTTAAGGAGGAAAACAAAGAGCTGATGCTGTTCCACCAGCAAGAAGACAGCAAGGCAACTTTAAGCCTTTCTCCTGTCCATGCAGGCTCCTGTCTTCAGCCTGTTTGGCTCCAAGGCAGTTCAAATTGCACCACCCTGGTTCATCCAGAGGCCAGAAACTTGCCCCTTATGACATGGTCCCGCCACGTAATTCTTGAGATAAATTTTAAAATTAGAAGAACAGATTTGCAGCCTGACCATTCCTCTGTACCTCTTCTAATACACCTCCTTCTTCCAAATGCCAGCTAAAATCAGCAACAGAGGGGTAAAACTGTACTGAGTGATCAGCCAGATAAATTCACCTGGACAGTGTGTTACAGGTTAGAAGCTGATACAGCACAGAATGGGGTAAGCCCTAAGTACACTAACTACTACATGTGCTTGGCATTGGGAAAACAGCCACTCTAGACTCATATCCTTCAAGAGCATGTTTCTGTTCTTCCTGTTTGTGGGGAAAGCCAGGCCATCATTACATGGTCACTTTATATGGGGACATGTGCAAGGTGATGCTGAAAGAAACAGTCCTGCCTGTCCCCTACAAAAGCAGGGCTACCTGGATCACCCCCTCAGAGCAGTGATGTTGCTTAGCTATGCTCGTACAATGCTTGGCAGTTCTCTGCTACCTTGGTCTAAAAATAAAAGAAAAATCCAACCAAAACAAAAACCAAAAATACCCCAGTAAATTTGCATCAGTGTGTGGCACTGGGGGTGCTGGCACACAAACAAGATTACCACATCTCTCACACCAGCCAGACCTACACTATCCACACTGCTCAGCAGTGTGAAAACTGGCTGCTCTAAGGGCTACAAACCTACATTCTGACTCAGAGATCTCAGCTAAACTGCAGGCAGCAAGTCACAGATGTCAGCCTGCATAACTCAGAGAAATTGTGTATTTGAGGGCAAAGAAGGATTTTAACTCCATGACTTATGGGTGCAGGAATGTTAAAAAGGCCCCCAGTGAGTTCCTGACCAGCATGACAGTGATGCAGCCAGACATTTAAATTGAATACAGCTTATCCAATACTTACAGAAACAACGTAATTTATTGCATTGCCATTACCCCATGCATGGTCTGTATAATTTATTATATAAATGCATTTTCTCCAGCACATTTTTAATATTCAGTCTAGCTTTGTTAAAAAAAAAGTAATCTGGCAATCTGTCACAAATAAGATTTGATGCTGTTTTTCAGTACCGTTTTGCAGACCAAACAGCTAGAATTAATTGAGAGAAACTAAGGGAAAACACAGAGTCCAATGCTGAAATGTAATAGCTATATTTTTCACCAGATCTACTTAATATATTTTTAACTAGCTCAATAATAAATATAAGCATGCATGCAAAGATGTCAGCTATAATAAATCAATAAAAAAGCTAAAGATGAAAGTTGTGCATAAGTATCTCAAAGTAACACTATTATTGCAACTCGTTATGTGGATGAATTTTTTTTTTTAAAGAGTATAAGAAAAAGACTTTATTCAGACTCGTTTGCCAGCCACGTTAAACTAGGATAATTAATGCTAAATTCAGCCTCAAGCTTAGTTTCCTAACCTACAAAGAACTGCACACATGAATTGGTAAAGGGAAAAAACAATTGGGATATAATCTGTGGGGCCCACTGGCAGCTAGTTTCTAATTTTGTTTTCAAGTCAAGATGAACATGTTTTAAGAATATACAAGGAATTAGTAGAATCCAAGCTGTGATATATTTGCACTATGTTTAAAAAATGCTTTTCCTCCCTGTTTTTCTTTTTCAGTTCAATTTTGCTGCCCCTTATCTCCAGCCTTGGAAACAGGAACTGCCCCGGCACTGGAACTCCAAAGAGGTGCAAATTCACACAATGCTGCTGCCTGCTGCAGACATGCAGCACAGAGAAGATCCCTTAGGAAGAATTAAATCCCAGGAATACAATTAAACAATAGCTCTACTGCAGGGATTCAAATTGGGCTTTTAGAAACAAGGGGCCTAGGCAAAAGGTTCTTTTAAAAAAATAGCAGGGAAAAAAACAGATTATCAGTACTGTAAGAACTGCTTGACCTCTGAGGTTTGAAGACCGTTTCAGAAAGCAGAGAAGTGTGATGCAGATTATTTTTCTAAATTACTCTACAGGTTGAAAATACAAAATTGATTACTGCACAGCTCCAGGGTGTTAAGTCTGTAAAATTAACAACCCTGTCAAAAGAGCCCAATCAATTTATGCAAATACATATAAGCTTCCTTGATAATTTAATTCTTTGAACTGAAAGCTCAATTAAGAGCCTCCCACACCTTCCCAGGGCACATCACCAGCAGGGCAAGGTGATTCCTCACTTATCCGTGTTGTGCTTAGGGTCATCACTACTATTGGCAGTGGGATGATGGAAAATGTGTCTCACTGTACTGAAGCTTCCACTGATGGAGTTGCAAATACTTCTTTTCATATCACAAAGTAGATCCCAGGCACACAGATGCCTTCTGCAACATTGCAGAGTGCAGCATTATAGCAAAAAAAAAATTAAAATTTTAAATGCTATTGTACAACAACCAATTTCGTTCTGAGCCTCCTCTACCCCTTCTGTTTTCCAAGATTTCTTTCTATCCCTTACAGATCTGCATATCTGGCTTGCTCCTCCTCCCTGCCCCATGCTATGTGTGTATATAATTTCCATGACTGCAAACTCTGGGAATTTCTCACGCAGGCTCCCAGTAAGTGACTCCAGTGCCCAGGGCACACTCCCACCCTCTGCAAATGGTGGGCCCCCTGTCCTCTCCCTGACTCTCTACAGCCTGCTCTACCAGCCACCTCCTCCCACACTTTCTCTCCTCCCCACAACTTCATTCAGCTCCTCTACTGTGTTCCCCTCAGGCTTCTGCAGCCCTTGCAGTCAGCAGAACCAGGAGCTGGCACATTCATTGTGTTTGGTGTCCCCTTTGTATAGGCACTGTCCAGGGCAGGTTGCATCTCTCACCTTGCTTTTGCAACAACACAGTTCTGACCCATCTACAGATTTATCTGCATGGCTCCCTCCTCCAGAAAGGGGAAGCTGGAAGAAGGCATGGCAGCATGAAAGGACTTAGCTAGCATTGTTGAGTATGGCAGAAAATGAACACAGATGTCAGTTACTCCTTCTCAGTCCCGCAGAAGTTTGCTGCTCCAAGCTCTTCCTCCATTACACCCCATCACTCACACCCATCACCCTTAGGTGCTGCGGGGTTGGGGTGCTTTCACCTCCCCCAGTCTTCCTTTTACTTTCTCCATCCTCCTGCTCCAGCAACCATAAGGGAGCAGGAGTGACGTGCTTGCTGAATTCTGATCTCCAGGTCAGGCAAGAGACCCTTCCAACTCTGCCCATTTGCACTGCTACCAGCTTTCTGCATCCTTCACCTGAAGGAGAGACATTTTGTAGCACCCCTTTCAAAGGTGGTAATTATATCACCAACAGTTCCAAAAACTTAATAGCCTCAGGATGGGGTGGAGACCCAGAAGCCAGAAAGGATATTATACAGCAGGATCTCCTGTCAGATAAGGACTCAGCTCAAAACAGGTATTTAATGACAGTTTATTTACAGATCATATGGCCCCTTATGACCAGTCTGAAGAGTTACTTGGCTGTCATTTAAAAACCTTATCCTGTGGTCTGGCACAGGAAAGCCAGAGTATTTTACAGTTACCTGAATGTTTCCCAGCCAGGTGCAACTAGAAAAAAGACTAGTACCCACAGCATTTGGCAACCTTTAAGTGTCCTCAGAGAGCGGACAGAACTGCAGCAGGTGAGAAAAGCTTTTCTTTGTTGTTGGATCTCCTACATACTTGCACATGTGCAGGCCACTGAGAAGGTCAGATACTTAGTTGGACCCATGAGCACCATAAGCCCGTACATTCACTTGTGATCTTCCCCTAGATATGCATCTGTAAGACATTTCTGTTGAAGAGCTTTCAAGGAGCTTGAAGGGGAAGCAAAGGCAGTATCTGCCTCTGAAGAAATTAAAGAATATGCAAGCAGCTTCTTTTAATAACCTTCACAGCACAGACATCTGACAGAGACTGTTAAACTGCACCAGGGTATCACTTTTAGCAAAATTATTTAAGAAATAGCAAGAAAGAGGAAATGGTCTGTGAGAAAACATCCACAAAGTTATCACATCATAACCCTTTCAGAAAAAGGTTCTAATTACTCAGGCATTAGTTCTGGCACTTGTAATGGACAAGAGGGCAGAGGTCTTCAAGAGAGCATTGTGTCATTTCTCTCAGTGGTTGATTATTTTCTCTTAAATTTTCAGGAATTTAAAGCTTGCACAGGCCAAACTTTTGTTTTACTTTGGCAAAGCTGGAGGCCAAAGGGCAGGAAACAGAAAAACTCTGCATTCACACATACTTGGATAAAATAGTTACACATTGAGCTCCACCAATCCATTACAGTACTTCAAGAGAAACACACTTTTTCCAAGAGTTGTATTTATTGTTCAAACGCAAAATGGACAGCCTGTTTATGGAGCACCTTTTGAAACACCATCCCAAATGTTTGAGAAGACTCCTTTAAGCCCCTAATTTTAAATCAAAAAGCACAAGAGTCCACTTCCCTGAGGTTCTGGGCTGCCCACAGCCTCTGAATATACTCTCCCAGTTTCTCTTTCCCACCAAGAACAAAACACTTCCCCTGCTGTGCCCATTTGCTGCCTCCTGGCTGAGCGGGCTGCTGCAAAGGATCTTTAGCTCTGAGGCTATCAGAAGACGGTCTGTAATGAGCTCTGCACACTGCCACTCTCACAGGCAGAGTGGGTTAGTCAGAAAGCACAGTTTGAGCACCACTTGCTGCACAGATCTTCAATAGAATGTGTAAGAAGGTGGATATGTAACAGTGAACCCAACTTCCAGCTCTGCAGTTCCTCTGCAGTTACTCTACTCTGCAGTTTCATCTAACATGGGCTTGGCAGCTGTCAAGGGAAAACACAGTCCTTTTTAGAAGGCTACTCAGTATGTGTAACCTTCAAACTCTCCTCTGTGCATCTCAAACAATTGCACACGGGCAGTGAGAGAGGATGCTCTTGCAACTGCAGAACAATCCCTCTGTGTTGCTGCTTTCAGCTCCTCCATAGGAGGAGGCAATACTGTTCTCTGCAGAAGCTTTTAACTGCTAAAGCGGCTGCTTCCGTTTCCCAGGAAAGGCGGGTGGGACAAAGACCTCGTATATGAGAGGCCAAAGGACCTCACACTAGCAGGAGGGGGAGTTTTCTGCCTTCCCTGCGCTGTTTCCTTTGTCCTGCATTCCTCCTTCAGTACAGGGGACAGAGCCTTTATCAAAGACCGGGCTGACCATGTGCAGCTTCTCCTCTGCTCCCTTTATCCCAGAGTTAAGAGACATTCTTCCTCACAGAGCTTGCTTGTCTCTAACATGTGGGCTCATCCTCACTCTCCTACAGTGGGGAGGCTCTGGGTAGGATGGAAGAAAAGGCTTCTTGCAGAGATCTCAGCTCCCCTCCACTTTGGGCAGAAAACATCAGCCAGATCAGTCCTGATCTTGAACTGCAGCCATTCTGGATAAACACCTGCTAGGGGCCAGCGTCCAGAAATCCCTGGGCCTGGGGCCTGCTGGCTGTCCCTGTGCCACTTGGGCTGCTGCAGCAGCCCTGCACAGAGATGTGTCACACAGCTTCCTCCAGGTCTCTGTGCCAGCTTCTTCCCTCCCTCTCCCAAGAGCAGCCCACCTGCAATATGAAGGCTAAAACAACTTGTGCATGCATTTCTAAGTATAACCATGGGTCAAAGTTACAAGTCTTGGTGCTCTGTCCATCCCTAGCCCTCTGGGAGCAGCATCAGGGCACATGGACTGATGTAAAACACAGAGAGAAGACTAATTTCCCACCCGCCTTTTTTTTTTTTTTTCTTTTTTAAAATAAACCAACTGAATGAACTGTACTGAACAGCAGAAAAACAACAAGCCAAGTTCAGTTCCCAGGCAGGAACAGGACATCAGTTGACAGAATTAAAAGGGACAGCATCAGTTGAAATCTTGCCAACTCAAACTGGGCCTAAACCTACTTTATCTAAATTGCAGTAGCAGCTACAAACAAGCCTTCTCTTTCAGGCAGCACTGAGATCCCTCACTTACTGCCTGGAAATACTGTGTAATCAGTAAAGCAGTCTAGGGGAAGACAGCTTTCCTTCTATTTCAACAAAGTCTTTTATAAGCAACAAAGGCTTTCTGTGCCTTTGCTCCTGGCAAAGTCTCTCCATGCCTTAGCGTGAACCTATCCTTTGGGGCTGGAGAAGGTCAGAGACCTGTTCCCAGCCAAGAACTAGAAGCTGTAAAAGACAACAGAGTCTTCCACAGCAAGACACAGGAAATAACCATGAATCCAGACAAACTGCATAAGAAGAAAAAAGCCCAAACTGTGGGAGATTAGGGAGGTAGAGAAGAAAAAGCTTTAGTTTATACTATGTAACTAGCTTAATGACAACATAAGACACAGACTTCTCGTCCTCCAAGTAAAATGAGAGTACAGGTGTCCTTGGAAACTCCTGGGTTTCCAGTTGTGCTTTCCTACTGCTGCACTTCTGACTGGGAGGAGTCTCATGCCCAGCCCTGCTTCACAGCACCCATGCTAATGAAGCAAAAGGCAATGTCACTCAGCAGTGGTGCTGGTCCCTTCCTCTCATGTTCCTGGGAAATCATCCCGCACTTTTCGAACCTGGCCAAAGGGTTGCAGGGGCTTTTCTGAATACAGCTGAATTAAATGTGTGAGGAAGAGATTCTCTAGTGTTGCCCAAGGTCCAGCAAGTCACAAACAAAGAAAGATGCTACTCACTAAAACTATAACAATCAGCAAAAATAATGGCCAGCTTATCCTATCAGTGGCTGATGAAGTGACAGTGCTCCAAGGCAAAGGGCAGGACTGAGCCTGGCACTGTGGCACCTTCAGTATTGCAAAGAGGCAACACCCTTCCTGCTGGAAACAGGAAGAAAAGTGAAGTCAATGTAATCACACAAAATCTAAGGCCATGCAACTCCATTTGTGCTGCCAGGAAGAACAGGCACACCACACACATGGTGACACTCACAGCTGTATCCCTACTCTATGCCCTGTGCCAGTTTACCACCCACACCTGACACCACTCTGATCACAAGAGGACTCAGAGAGGAAGGACAGGCCACCAGCTGCATGCTAGTTCACAGCCAGGGAAACCTCAGCCATGGCCAAGGCCACTGTAAAGCTGCTGTCCAAGGACTGGCAAGCCTGTGTCTCAGCACCCACCCACAAAAGAGAGCTGGGTGTATCCCTGCCTCACAAGTGAGTATAAAAGCATCAGACTCCGGAGGTCCCAATTTGTCATACAAACTGACAAATAATATTAAGCTTTACAAGCCTGCAGAGGGGACCTGCATTAATTCAACCAAGGGAACCCAGATCTACAACAGAGAATAAAAAGGGCCAGGTCTATCTGCAGCCAGCACTTTGCTGCAATGTTTTTCAAGACAATTTACAAGAGTTACATCTGGCAATTCCGTTGCCAACAACTTCAGTGCTGCCATCCAGCTCCAGAGGAAGCCAGCTACAGGTTAGGGACCAAAGCACGAGTCTGGCAGCTGCCTGTTGTGCCCAGCTCATCAGCCAACCACTCTGCACACCAGCAACCCGTTTGTTTTATCAGCCAGCACATCATTTGGTACCACTCACAGCACGTACATCCCAGCTGGAAGCTAGGGGATGTGACAAGGCTGGCTTAGGAGATGGGGGGAGGGATGGGAAGTACTGGGGAGGTGAGCTCAAATGCAGCAGTATGAGAGAAGGGGATTTATTGCAGCAGTGCAGGACACAGTGCACAAAAACGCAAAGGACCAGGCTCGGTCTGAGCTGCTGCTCACAGAACAACTTGTTTTATGGGAAACATCTAAGAGGAATTAGGCTAAAACCCAACCAATTTCTCATGGACCGCTGAATAACTATCAGATGATGAGAGCTTTTGGCCATGACAAACTTGGGTTAAATTGGAACCAGTGACTTAATGTTTCCATACCCCTTTGCAGAACAAAGGCACGCAGCCCCTGCACACTTGGTTGAGTCCTGTTCACCTACAGCAATTTACTGCGCTACAATTTCAGCATTCACGCAGCAGAGTTCACTGCATAACAGGTCCTGCCGAATTGAAATTGATGTTGATTTATACTTCTTTGTATAGCTAAAAAATGTAGTTAATCTCCATATAATTTTAATCTAAAATCCTGGAATACAAGAGAGGAGACAGGGCCAGCTCTACACTGGAAACGGGTCAATATTATAAACAGATGATAGAAAAAATATATATATTTTACAGAGCCATAGCAACCAGAAGAGAATAATAAATTGGCCTGGGGTTGGAAAAAAAAAAGATAACGGCACAGTCAGGAAAAAATGTGTATGAATTACTGGCAGATTTTATTTGGCTTTAGTCATCTTCCTGGGAAGAAATAAACAGCTTTACAAACAAGCCAGAGAAGCTTCATTTTGTATTCAAGGAAGCAAGGAGTTTGTTTTAGGTTTAGAATTTGGTTGCTTGTTTTCGTTTTTTCCTTTTTACACACAGAAATTGACCTGTGTCAAGAATGTTTGAAAACATGTTGGCAAGCAAAGAGTCACTGAGGCTACTACACTGAAGATTTCTGGACCCCAGGAGATGTGAAGAAGAGCCCTGGTGTTTATGGCAGGATGGCAGGTGCCAAGGTATCTGCTGGCTAATGGCTGCAGATCTGTGACCCCCATCAGATCCCCAACTCTCACTGAACCCCACTTTCAGTGTAAGAGTTTTAGTGCCTGTCAAACACAAAGAACCTCCATGACTCAGACTAAACTAACTTGATTCAGGTGAAAAATGCTGAATAAGAAGAGTGCATCTACACCTGCAGCCTTCACAACTTCCATAATCACCCTTGTTTAAACAAATGTGAAACTGTGGCATAGAGAGATGGCATAATGGCCCCAAACTGATATACTGGGATACCATGCACATGGCAGGAATTGTGTGTCCTTCTTAAACTAGAGACAAGCTGTCATAAAATAATTTCTATCTGAAGAAAGTAAGACGTGTCAGAAACTGCTAAGGAAGGCCACATGTACCTTGTTTCGGGCTTGCTTTTCAGCCTGGCTGCCAAAGGCTTGTGTAGCTGTGCTGCCTTGGTCACTCCCACGCAGCAGAACCATCCTCCTTTCCAGGGGAGACTTTCAGAAATTGGCCCATGGACTTGAATCATGACAGGGGACCAAAACTCACAGATACTAAGTTCCTACAGGTTTCACAGAAATAACAGATATATTCCATATCTTTTTCTCTGGAAAGGGGATCCTTCACCATGACAGTGCAGAGGTGTTTGTGGGGAAAAAACCCACAAACCAATCCAGCTATAAGTCAGTTTGGTTGTTGTTTTGACATGTTGTTATCAACATGTATAACTTATGTACCTACAGGAATTGGTTCTGTCCAATCCACTTTTCAGAAGTAATAAGTTTTCTAAGGAATAATTCATAGAAGTTGCTTCTGAAGTACTCAGCTGAAATCTACATTAAATTGCTACTAAAAAATTGCACCTTGTATCCTTACTTTCTTTGCCTGCACATTTGTTATTACTATCTTGCAGCACCCAGGATGCAAACAGCTTCCTACTACTGGCTAGTTAAAGGTCAAATATTAAAATTCAACTTTTCAATTAGTTGAGATATCGAACTCACATTTAAATATCTTTCAGTGCACTAGTCATCAGGAGACTATAAGAAAAGACAAATTACATATTTATGGAATAAAAAAATTATACTTAGAAGACCTGAAAAGAATACTTAGTCATTCAAGACATATTTATAATAATAAATGAGACTGAGAAGGCTGCTACTCTGCCTTTGCCTAAAGGAAGGATCAACTCTGCCTGGCAAATATCCATGAAAGAACAGTTTGACTTATTCTCAAAGATATGCAGCAATAGGGAATCTACCACTATCCAAATGTGTCACTGCACTTGCCCTTTGGAAGTTCTCCTAATGACAAACTCTAAGCTTATTTTACAGAAATTTTAGTAGTTAAATTACAGAATTTTTAGTCTCTCCTATCCCCAGTAGGCACATGAAAAATGTATTTATTACTTTATTCCTTACAGCAACCTTTTGCAGATTTGAAGACTTGTCACATCTTCCACTTTCTCCACCCTAGACTAAACAAACGTAACTCTTTCGATCATTCCTTCATAGGTCATATTTTCTGGACCTCTGGATCATTCTTAGTGCTCTCCTCCAGTCTCCCTCCAACTGGGATGCATCTGACTTGAAGGTTTTTGCCCAAAATGAAATACAATGTTCTCCCTCTCCCTTGCAGTGTAGGACCCAATCATATGCAATACACAGAACACTTCTATTTATACATTAGAATAATTTCACTTTATCTCTCAACATGAAGAGAATGTTGATTTAGGTATAGCTCATTGGTAACAGTAACTCCAAATGGTTTTCATCTCCTTTCAGAGCTGCTGCTTTCCCCCAGCTGATTGTACTGGATTGTTCCTGTGTCAGGAGAGGACCTTGCACCTGTTGTGCCTCCATGCCCTTGCTGCACATCAGTACTTCCCAGCTCTACCAATCTTTAGTGGTTGATGACAACACATTGACAATTACTCAGAGTCTAAATATCCAACCAGTATTGCAGCCCTCTACCTTTTACCAAGATCTCATTTCCTCAGCTCATTCACAGACTTGTTGGGACAATGTAAAAAATCTCAGTAGTATCAAGGTAACCAATATTCACTGCTACCTATGGAACCTGTAACTTACTTTCTTCTGATTTATTGTTGATAAATCCATGCTGGAACATTCGTTATTCTGTGGATACATTTTGAATGGTTTGTTTCTCTTAGCAGTTTAAGACCTGAAATCTGATTGACCAATCTGAAACTTTTTGGTTTTGTTTTTTTTTGTTTTGGGAGTGTGTTTTGGTTTTGATACGGGTTTTTTAACGGGATGCGAAGAACAGCATTTGCCGGTTTTCCAGTCTCCTATGATGCTACCTGTCTCCCCTAAAGCAGCAGGGGCTCAGCCTGCTCACGCTGATATGTTCTGGGGTAAATGTCATCAAGCTCAGCCAACCTGCAAACTTCTAATTCATGGACATCCTCTTAATATTTCTGGCTCATTCCCCACTACAACTCATAGAGAATATAACTACGACATATGTCACACCATTATCTTTAGGCTCAATGCATGGTGAGTTTTCATGACAATTTCTCCAAACCTGTACCTGACAGCTGCAGCCGTTTTCTTTCAGGCAAAAAACATGGAAGCAGCAAGAGCTCATACACACGCGTACTTGTTTTCATGCTACGTCAATTTATTGTCTTCATGACACATATCAGACAGACCCTTGAAAACAACATAAATTTACCCTAAAGAGAAAAAAAATGCAGATTTTAATTTTGGGAAAACACAAACTGTAGTCCCTCTGTAGTGATCAAGGGTCTTAATACTGTACTACATAAAGAGCTAACAAATGCAGTAAGCTCTGGATAAGCTTTCTGTAGGAAGAGTGTTTCTTCCTTTTAATTTGAATTGAAGTTTAAATTTGTTCTACCATGAGATATTTGCAGTACACCCATGAACCATGACAAGCTAAGGTCACAGAATTGTACGAAGTTTCATTTTCAAGGTTTGAAGGTTTGGGGATATTTTAAAACTAACAGTTGGAATTCGTGGTCATGGTCAAACAGTGATAAAATTAAGAACAGATAAAGCCACAAATAAAACTTTTTGAGACTTGAAAGCTTGGTTTTGCTGAAGGACGGTAAGTACTACCCTTTAATCAAAAGCATCAAGTGCTTGTTACAGTGAACACAGACGCCAAGGCTGAAAGAGGTCTGAAATTCAATCCAGAAGATTGCTTTTCTAAAGCACTGCCACAGTGTAGGAGAGAGAGAGAAACAAAGGAATGCAACACTAATTTGCCTAGAAGTGTTTGTTAAAAAAATACATCATTTGCAATGAGACATGCTTTGCAATTGCAATCCACAGGAATAATATTTAGGGCAGTAGTAGCTGCTAGGTGAATATTCAACTCAGTCATCACCACTAAAAATGCTCCAGCTCAGCAGGAGTGTAACTACACCTTACTCTCCCTCAGCTTCAACTGGACTTAGGAGCACACCTCTGTAAGAACTAAAAAGATGGCTTTTATCAAGAGATAAGAATTTAGCTCTTAGTACAGCTTTCAGAGTAACGTGTGAAAGTGTTTGGAGCCTATCCAAAAAAGTTTCTGCCAATTTTATTATTTTTCTTACTTCTTGTTCAGGGTGGATTCATAAGCTTAAGTTGTTTCGGTTCATCAAATGTTTTTTAGGTTACTTCAGAATATTAAAGAGACACCATAGATTTTTTTTTTAAACAACTGAAGAGGACAACATTAAGATACATACACCAGAGCTAAACAACGCTTGTCAGAATTTCATTTGACAAATGCTCTAAGCACTACAGTCAGAAAGAACTTGAGCAAAAGCAACCTTTCATCATGTAAAACAATGATGTCATGCCACAGCCTGCTTCATTCTCAATGGGCTTCAGAGGAACCAACCCTTCAAATACTTCACAGTTCAAAAGTTTCAATATCTGAACAGAGAAGTCCTGTAGAAAAACAAGAAAAAACAATGGCAGAAGCTCATTTGGCTCTGCACAGTGAGAATGTCAAACTGGAGGAAACTCTACTAGGCAGAAAAGAAACTAACACTGCTGAGAACTGGGTGCCTGATTACTCAGGAGTGACATAGGGGAGAACACAGGAACTGCTCTGGACACTGCCATCCTGAGAGAAGACAGCTCAAGGGAGTACAGCAAAACAAAGCAGGACACTTCAGATATAGCAGAAGTACTGGGGACTCTGCAGAGCAATGGAGTGAGAGATCTTTGACTAAATTAGAAAATTACTGCATCTAGCTGTGGTCAACTGGCATTGCCCAGAAAGATAAACATAATAAAGTAGGCCCCATTACAAGTCTTACTTTTAGATGCATCATCTTCTCAGGATTAACATGATGTCTGTTATTAACCAGACTATTTCAGCCTGAGAAAATTCTTTACTAAAAGAGACATGTGATAATCAAATTTGTACGAAAATAAAACTAAAGCTTGTTCACTTATTGCAACAGCATACAGATTCCTTTATACAAGGCAAGGAATGGTTGGTAACAGTCAGTCACAACACAAAGCTGCTTGCTGAAGAGCATGAAGCAGTATGGATAAAAACACCCAAAATCCAACATTTCTGTAATATTTTAAGGGGCATTTGCAGGTTTCTTGTCCAGCCTCCCTACTTGAAGTGGAGCCACCACTAATGCTAGATCAGGGCCAACTTAGCTTTGTTGAGCTAAGGCCTGAACATTTCCAGGAATGGAGTTCCAGCACCTCTCTTATAAACCATTCCCTGTCCTTTGCTACTCTCCTTGTGAGCAAGTTTTTTTTGAAGCTTTTCCAGGGCCTCCCATACTGCAGTTCAGAGCTGTAGCCCTTTGATGTACTATCTAGGGCTTGATCCCACAATCTTGTGACTACTCTCCCTACATCTGTAGGCTCCAATTAGATCACCCTGCACATTCTCTTCCCAGGCTAAACTGGCCCTGCTCCCTCCAGCTCTCCTCATGACCTACATGCCCTAGAACCCTGACCACCTTGAACACTCTCCAGCTTTTCAGTATCTTTTAAAGGCACAAAACAGGATAAAATATTTTAAGCGAGGCCTTCCCAGTGCCATGCCAAAGAGGTAATAATTTCCCTCTATCTACTGCTCATGCTTTTCCAAAGGTAACCCAGCATGTGGTTCACCCATTGTATGATGAGCATGGCGTTGGCTCACACCCAATTTCACAGTCAAAGAGAAGTCAATTTATGATTCATACACTGTTGTTTTTCATATGGCAAATTGAAAACTAAACACCCAGAGGCTAGAATCCATCAGCATGAGTTTGAGTGTGCCTTTAAAGAGTCATGGTGGATATAAAGTAAAAACCAGCATGGATAAGCAGAAGATAATACTGGAGGGTGGTTCATGCCAGATTGATAAGCATGGGCACAACCGCTCTTTTCATTCTAAGAACAGTTCTTTGGCTTTGAGGTCAAAAAAATGGTTTATGCATTATTGCAGGAACCAAACAAGGGAAGTCTCTGCCCTGAATGTCAACTTAGTCACCAAGATGTTTGTCCTAAAGTACCCTTCCAAATCCCATTTCACCCTGCAGACCCATGAAAAGACAGTGACCAACAAGCAACTGCTATGAGAACTAGCCTGGACTAGGAAATTTAAAGTGTTCCAAATGAGATGTAGGATATCTTGCATAAGTTAACACATAACACGTATATTACTTTATATCTAAGAGGGAGACTTCAGATTCAGATGCTTTCTTCAGACCCTGCAATCATTGAGTATGAATTCATCACTTCATGGTTAGTATCAAAAAGCTGTTGTGCAATACAATTTAGGCAGGATGGGAATCTCAAACAGTGTAAAAAATAATGACAGTCACAGATTTAGATGCTTAACAGTTGCAAAAATCAAGATAGAAAGGTGAGAAAAATTTTGGATGGCCACTGGGGAAGACAGCTACATAGCAAAGGTTACAGAAAGAAAAGCAATAATCTGGGTGGGCACTGAACTATGTCCACCAATATTTAGAGAAATACCCACAAGGTTGCCAGTTCCTCAGATTTGTTACAGAGGTTAGCAGAGCAATCCTGTTCTTACCCAGACCTTTTCCCTTTGAGAGTCAGCCAGCTGACTGAAAACCAGCAGCAGAATCAGAAGTTACTGAGCAATTTATGAACTAGTACAGGAGGTACAAAAAGCTACAAATTCAATAGTGATTGATTTAGAAGGTACATTACCTATAAAGGACTTCAAATTAGGTTAAAAAATGTTCTTCAAATATTTTCATTCAGATCCTGTGATGCTGGAAAGTGTCTTTCAAGTACGTTAGCCATCAGCCATTCCACAGGTTTTCGTCTGCTGACACTAAAAGTAACATTCAGTCTACTGATATAAATGAAACTAAGAAAGAACAGTGCAAAAGGATGTTTTGTAGGCACCCTGGTTCCCAGGTTTTTGCCAATTCTCCATCCGCAGTAATGATTCCAATTGATAACACTTGTTAATTGTTAATAATGATAACAACTGTTAATACCTTGGCCCTCCCAGATTTAGCATTCCTTACAACTTTTACATTTTTACATCTCAACAACTCCACGTTTATATGCATTGCTACTGCTTGGCCACAGGGATCATTGGAAGGGATGCGCCTATGATGGAGCTACAATGTTTCTGGAAGTTATGGCGCTTCTGCTGAGAAGCGAGACCTTATCAGATGGTTGCTATTCAGGATAAACAAATGTGTTTTTCTTGCTGAGAGAAGATACTGGACATGGCACTCAGTGCCATGGTTTAGTTGATGAGGTGTTAGGTCATAGACTGGACTTGATGACCTCAAAGGTCTTTTCCTAGCTGATTCCGCAAACCCAGCTTCACAGGAAAGAGTCCCTGGGCAATCTTCCTATAGTTACTGACTATTGTGTAACTTCAGCTTGTCAATATTCAGGATTTGCAGTGAACAACAATCTGAACAACAATCGGTTTTGTCCCTGCATGCTGGGCTGGAGGAAGGAACACACTCTTTTGGGTTCCCACACAAAGACAGTTCCCAAGAGCTGACTGGGTGCTGATGAGACAAGTGTCACGCTCTGTAACAGATGTGGCCCTTCAGAACTAGAGCAGGAAAAAGCGAGGCTGTGCATTTAACCCTGTGTTACCTGACTGGAAGACGTATCTGGCCAAGCCTTGCATCAGCTCTGCTGGCCAGGTGGGTGGTGCCGATTCCCCAGTCTCTCTCTTCAGCCGGAATGTCAGCTCAAACCCAAAACCACTCGGTCCATCTGTTCCTGTAAACCTGGAGGGAATGAAAAATAAAAAGTCATGACACACTTCTTGTAACCAGAGCAGGATTTAAGGTTAGGACCGTGGAAAAAGGATGAGTATTCTTCTCACAGAACCAGCCATCCAGGGAGTGGAATCTGGATGTGCAGTGAATGCTGTGTTCTGTAACCACACATGCAGATCTACCTAACTGACTGGTACAGGACAGTGACAGCCTCACAAATGCAAAGTTGTACCTTGGACAACCAGCAACCCTATAGTGTTTTATTAGTTTCACATATCAGTTAATAAAGGAAAAAAGAAATATTTCTTAAAGGGAGAAACAAAAATGCTTCAAAGTGGATAGTTTTCAAGAACTGATTCCAGGAAAAAGCATAACTCAGAAACTCAAACACATTATCAATGGGTCAGTTCTAAGAAAGATCAAAGTTAACAAAAAACCTTCGAGCTGATCTTTCACAGTCAAAGTTTTTGGAAAGTAAGATGGCTCCCTATTGAATTTCTTCCTTTCAAGGCATGTTCTGCAACAACACAGCTTTACTTCAAATGCGCAAAGAGAGAGAGTTCAGCAGGCTTTTTTTTTTAACCTTTTGGCTCTCTACTTCTCAAAAATCACTGTTTAAAGAAGACCACACAATGCTTTCCATTGATCCATATGAAAGTTACTGAGTAACAGAAGTCTTTAGGTGAGTATCCATCAAATCTAAAGCAACACTTGTATTTAGGAGAACATTTCTGGCCAACGACACACGAGTAGTCACAAAGCACTAAAACTGACAGGCAACATTATTTAAATAGATTTGTTCATATGGTAGTGTGACTCTCAGAGAACTACAGAACTACTAAATAAGTAACAAAAAAAAGCTAAGGAAACAAGCATTAAAGTATTTCCCTTCTAACATTAAAAAAAAAAATCCCCAAAGATTCAAGATGTATCTTCCAAAGACAACTCAGAAAATGCAGAAGCATACAATGCTTATATTCACAAATTAACAGTTAAATCTTAGAAGAATTTTATTTGCATGCAAGAGATTAGTATTTAAAGATTAGACTTAAAATGTTTTTCAATAGTTAATGGTCACAAGTTGGTGAAAATACAGGGAAAATTTAAATACATGCAGTTCACCTGCACTGTGCAGGTAACAGTCTATAAAGTAAAAGTATTTGATCCATTTCATCTTAGCTTAGTAATCTGGTTTTGAGGAAATTGTGACACATGTGGCTTTGAATACTTGTGATTACTTTGAAAATACTTTATGCTTAATTTAGACAGGTCTTTAATAGAAATATTAATATTCAGAGTGTAATTAGCATAGTAATTATGTTACTATTTTTGCCAAAGGTTTTGCTTTTATTCTTAATAAAAGTATTGTATTTGAAGGTAAGTTCAATGTAGTTCCAACAGCTGCCATGAAATTTCTGTCATTGAACAATGGCCCATAAGCCAGGATCAGAGCTCCTGGATGGGGTTTGAGGGATGTACCTGAGAACGGAGGCAGACATGAGCTTCAGGAGCTACACAGACCTACAACCTTCCAGTATGCTTGTGACTCCTGGTCTAGGAAAATCACAGATATGTATCCAGTAGCCAAGTTATGCAGCCTTGTTTTTTCTTATGGATATCCTTTTTACCACAAGTGCTCATACTGGCCTCAGCTTCAAAATTTGTGCTAAGGATGTACCAGTCTGCTAGTGGAGAAGCAAGTAGCATGGGAAATTATTTTTCCCAGTTAGAAACCCAAGATCTCCAGACACATGTGCCAATGGAAGACAGAGCAAATGGCTTATCATCTCTCACAGAGAGACTCCTCTCTATTCCATGTAGAAACAATGGGTTCTCGTGGCAGTGTCCTCCTTTTAGAATGTGTCTCCACTGCTTAAGCATTCTCTTAGGAGGACTACAAGAAGCTGGACAAAAAATCCACCACACCTCGGAGGTGTTCAAACTTGTGCTTCTTCCTGTAAGTTCCAAATTTTCCTCAAACTTCCGGAAAATCAACCACCTTCATCCAGCCAGACAATGAACAAGCTAAAAACCCTAACAATACTTCCAGAAGAGAAGGACCAAACAAGCCTCATTTCCACAAAAAAACTGGGTGGAAGGGTAACGATAACCCACAGATGGAAGAAATCTTGCTAAGGCACATGGAAGCCATGAGCTCTTCTCCCACAGACCTCCCCCTGTTCTCTGCTAACTGTACATGCACCAACCTGCTCCCTTTCCAGTGGAAAGCATTCCCAGCAGGTCAGCCTGACACAACTCCTGTGCCAGCTGCAGAGGCAATACACTTTGATTACAGCCTCTGATCAACAGAAACAAGATTCTGGCACTATTTGGGGCTGGTTTCTCTGAGAGCTAGGGAGGTAAGGAATGAGATGGTAGATTTGGTGTAGGGTTTTCTGGTCATGGTTAGGTTGGTTGAGTGTTTTTGTTGGCTTTTTTTTGTTTGGGTTTGTTTGTTAGTTTTTGGGGTTTGGTGGGATTTTTTCTGGGGGGTGGTAGTGTTTAAATCTGAAGGTAACCAATCCAAACTACAACCAATTTAGAATAAGGACTTTGGAGCTTAGTTCAGCATCTCAGCACTGAAGTGCTTTCTTTACAGGTCATTTCTTCAGCCAAACTCTTGCAGTGCAGCAGTCCAAAAGCACCTCGGCTTTACAGTAAGATGATGATCTGAGATGGAACATGTGCAAGAAGAAAGCCTCAGAATTAGTATTTTGTATCCCTGTACGGCTCTGGCTACACAAACTGAAAGCTGCAGTACAGCATTAAGTTTCTGTACTAACAGATCTGAATATTTCACATAGTTTGTTTTATGCCTTAGTTCTGGTGAACCCTGGAGTTTTGAGTGAAAGTTTCTTCTAAACACTTCTAAAATACTAGGAAAGGATTTTGCCCCAAAACTAAAGATGCTAAGTATGAAGGGTCAGCGTGGACTATATTGTGCCCACCACTGCTTTGTTCCCTCCAACACAACGGCATATCACCTTTTCAGCCAACCCAACTGCAAAGCAATCGGGTAAGTTTTCATAAAAATAAACACTGATGGAGAAATTCTTGGCTTGCTGCACGTTCATTGGCACACATCAGACAGTTCTGTATTATGACTACTGCAGTAATAGAAGGCTCTGATATCTGCCAAGTCAAATCCAACCCCATATTTAATATTAAAACCTTATTTTGTCAAAAGAACAAAAATAAACCTTTCAAAAGCCAAGGTCATACATTACATGCCATTCTTAGGTTAAAACTCCCTTTATCTGTTCAGCAAATCAGCTCAGCAGAACAAACCACACTGCAGCACTGCACATACGCTGGAGGAGTCTGGCTTGTTCCTTTAATGAGGTAAGAGTTTCACCGATCATGATATTTAGTTCCAGCAGAAGAACACAAAGAAATAGAGGCCCCTTTATTTACAGAGCTGTGCAACCAGGCTGCCCTGAGTCCCCCACCACCCCACGCTCTGCCAGGCCCTCTCCTGAAGCCACACACAGAGAACTGAAAAGCTGCTCCCCTCTATAGCAGAGTACCCAGGGTGTTTTTCACATCAAATAACCCAGCTTAAGAGGATCAAAAGCCAAAGTAGCCTTTGCTTTAAAAGCAGCTCTGAAAACCAGAGGCTTTTCAGTTTAAATCAAAGCTATTTGCCAAAGCATTTTCATTCTCACTTTTGCAAGGAAGAAGGGAAGGTTTGCTTCACTGCAGTGCAAATGGCAGTATTTCTGCAATTCTGCTTTTGAAAGCTACACAGCTCTGTACAAGGAGCAGAGTGTACTAGGTGCTTATTTTTTTGAGAGTTTAAGAGTATGTGCATATAAATATATTAGGCGAACCAACCCCTGGAAAAGGGAGTTTACATAGGGAAATCACTATGATTATTTCAGCCGGAGAACAACAAGGAAGCCCTTTCAGGCTGTTTGGGGATAGTTAGGGCTGCACTTTCAGAAGTCACAGCTGCACTCCCAACAGCTTCAGAGAGATAAACCAAGTCTCTTCTGGGAAGCAAGGTCACAGCACTCTGGAATGACTTGTCTCAGACTCAGTTTTCAGCTGCTTCAACACTACTTTTACGAAGCCACTTAAAATGCCTTTTACTTCAACTCCTTAATTGCATCTTTTCACATCTTCTACAAGGACATTACCTGTTCTCTCCTGGTGAGCTACTCTGATACCATTTTGAAGGCTGCAGAAATACAGTATCACTACATTTCTAAACCTGACATCAGGAAGAGCTGCTGTTATTTGCATCAGTACCAATTTTAATTGTACCCATAATCCCCATACCACTCACCAAAAGAATTCCCAACACAGTAATTGCCAATCCACAGCTTTCAGTACTCCAGATCAGCTTCTCAGGATCTTTTCAAAGTTTGAAGAGATGATCAAACCAAGGTGACAGGCAGCGTCCACCACTCTGCCTGATGAGACCAAAGCACTTTGGAGTCCAACCCTCAATGGTGTTTTAAGGTTGCAGAGCTAATACCTGTCCCAGAAGACTTTTCCATTAAGTAGCAAAGAGACTACTATTAGCAACACAACACAAACTGGCATCACAAAAAGCATCAAGGTACCAAGTGACTGACTTCACAGGTCCTCCCTGAGAATCACTTGAATCACCTGAGATGTGAATCACTGCCCACTAACAAACAACACAAAGGGTGGTCTCCTGTCCAAAAACAAAGGGGAAGCCTTCAGCAGCCACTGAGCTAAATACTTCAGCGTCTCTATCTCCTGGGAAGAACATCAGGCAAGAGCTGATGTCCCTTAAACAAGATTATGCACAGCCAGTCTTCTGAATGCAAGCTCCAGGTACATTGCACAATTTCTACCCACCATAAGCAAATGACCCTCAGATTCCAGAGCTTGGTGGGGGGGGAGAAAAAAAGGACCCTACCTAGTGCTTCCATCATCTTGCCTAACAGGAAGTGGTTGTTTTTAATGCAGCTGTCAAACAGTATAAAACTCTCATCTGAGAACCCTGACAGCATGCTGGGAGGTTCCTGTGAAGCAATTCCATAAGAAAATAGGCACAGCAACCCCTTTACATAAAAGGCTTTAAAAGTACCCAGAAGAGTTATTTCAGCCAAAACCTACCTGCTTACTCACATATTCTCCAGGATTGTTTCCTGACACTTAAAAAAAGTATTCATTCACATAAAAACACTTGAGAGAAGCATGGGGTGGTTCTCTGGATGTCAGATGGTTATCTCTTCAGAGCGCTTAGCAGGAAATTCCATGAGCTCCTGCCACCCCAAACTTGCACACACAATCTTATTGGACTCCTCTGTAGCTTGATTTAAGAAAAAACTTCATGCATAAGCAGGGTGAACATAACATTAAACATAAAACAAACACTCAAAAGATCTCTGTTCGTGTTCACAGTTGGAAAGTGACAGTGCTCAGAGATGTCACTCTGTGGCAGCTGCTGCTTAGAGCTTGCTCTTGCAGTACATCATATCAAACGTGTAAGCCATCAACCAAATGGAAAACTCTTCTAGAAAGTTAAATTGTTTTTAGAGATTTATTCCAACATCTAAATCCAAACAGATGCAGAGGTACTCACTCTGAAGTTATTTGGAGGCGTTTCTCAGCTTTCTGAAATACTCATGTAGGATCCACTTAGAAAGCTTACACTGAGATACATCTGACTAAAAATTTGTGAACTGATTTGTGCTGGCCAGTATGAAAACAGAAGTATGTTTCACTAAGCTACCATTCAGTGAGGGAAGAGCTGTTACAGGGCAGAGGGGGAAGAGGACACAAGGTACAGTTTCATTCACACATAGACAACATTGATTTCACAGGTTTTACTATTCAGCTTCTTCAAAGCTCAGCCAGTTACAGTCTTGTCCCTGAAACCTGGAGACTCCCAGTTTAGATTTTAAGTTTTACAAAATTGTCTCTGTAAATAACAAACGTTGATACAATAGATAAATTGTTTTTTCCTCTAAACCCACAGAGTCAAGTCAACCTTATTTGTAATTCTGCAGACACAACTGTTTTATATAGCATCATTAGATAGTGACCAAACTCCAGAATAGGATCTAGGGATGCGATCCAAGGAAGTCAGCCCTCTGAGAAAGCATCAACTGGCAACTTTTGGAGGCCCCTTCCAACCTAAGTGATCCTACAAAGCATCATGGCCAAGAACACAGGTATGAACTTCTGCTACTGATACTCTATCCAGAACTGTGCTTGCAGGACCCACAGCTGATAATTCACAAACACTTGAGCTAAACTCGTTTTGACAGAAGTGGTTCCCATACTAAGCTCCTGCTCAGCAGCTGGGAAACAGCTCCTGAACTGTGCTATCTCCAGCCTAGTATGTTAAAGTAAACCACCATCAGTTTTCTGGTCACTTTAATGTGCTGGGCTATAAGTTAAGGCAATCTAGGGGTTGCTTCTTTGAGGCTCTGCTGTCCATGCCATGAAAGCAGTAGCATCTGGAAGAAGGACAGGATCATGCTTAGCAAAGCTGTTAGTCCCTTTGAGCTCTAGAGGCTTGGAAGCATTATTATCTCATTCTGGAGAGTGCCAACATACAGTCACACCTGTAGGGATAATGCTTGCAGATGAAGGGCAAAAGGCTGAAAAGGCCCCATCGGTGCCAAAGGGATGATCTGCCTCATCATTAACACTACATCAGTAAACTTCAGAATACTCTGAAAGTGTTAAAACAGCATCCACGTAACCTAAGTTTGAACCTCCTGTCTGCTACAAACTTCTCATCCTCCTCAACAAGTTACTTAGGAATTTGATTCTCAGATGTAAATAATGATAGCACCCTGCTTCGAAGAGTAATACCACACACTCATCGTATAGGAAATGCTTATATACTTCATCTATCAAGGTCACAAAAGCTGGGAAATTAACTCCACACTCTACACAGCATGGACAAACAGAACACGGGAAATGACTAAAACAACTAAATATGAAACAGGAGATTGCGTGGGATATGTCACTCCCTACTCCAGCAAAAGATGTTCACAAGAGGGCAGTTTACATTTTATTTTCTCTATTTTATGGTGCATGGATGTAGCTATATCAGCAGGAGATGGTTTACTCTCCCATTACAGTTTTAACTAAACTGACAAGATCAAACCATTTCGTCAAGATTTCCAAAACAACTTATTAAAAATAAATAAATCTATGTGTAATCAAGTAACTAAACTACTGACCATGTGTTTCAGCTCAAGGGCTCACACACTTCTCCACAGAGCTACTCTGGCTTCCTACTTCATGGCCAGCAGAATCAGTCCCAGCCCAGTTGAGGTGTTGAGAGCAGGTTCTGAACCACCAAAACAAGCACCACAAATGAGGCTGTGCTTCTTGGCAAAGAAAGTGCAAACACTGCAAAAGTCTAGGAAGTTGCAGCAGACTTGCATCATCTTAATGCCCACTGAAAGGATCTGGAAAGAAAAGCTAGAAGTACAATAAGGATTTCCTATTGCATTCACAGAACGAGAGTGAAGGCACTAATGAAAAAGAAAACTTATCAAGATCTGTAACATTTTACTTAAGCGGCCTATTTATGCTGCACTTCAGAATTACTCATGCTTCATTTCTACAAGGCCCAGGAGAACAGTGCTCTCATTTGGCCTGAGCTGGAGGTGATTCTGCCAACGAAGCACACAGTCATTGCATGACACAGAGCACTAGGGAAGACAAACTTCCATCTGCACATGGATCCCACTTCATACTGGAACTGAATCCTTAGCTCTGATAGACAGGGAACGGTAATATATCTCCACAACTTCACCTAAGGGCTCAGCTGTAACCTCACCAGGCAAGAGAACATTAGCAAAGGGCTAGCTTGAGCCAGCATGGCCGGGAAGGGCAGTATTGCTGTGCTTGGTGAGCAGCCGGGAAAAGGACACCAACTTTCCTTGCAGTGCCTGCTGGCTCCTTCCTAGCTCCTACTGTGGAAAGTTCTGCAGCTGCTGGGAGGAACCTATTCGCATAACAAAAGCGCCTTTCAAAGGCGGTAAGGGAAGGTGGAAAGAATATGAAAAAAACCTCAAAGCCACTGACAGCTACAGTTAGTATTTTTCAGCATTGCCTGAAAGTCTCAGGCAAGGATCAGGACTCCAATATGTTACGTAGACACACTGGTATCTCCCATTACTTTCCTGCAAGCTAAAGAACATACACTACGAAAAATCATGCAAGAAGCAACTTTAGCATAACCTTGAGCACATTTTTAGGACTCTCATACAGTTAAGTTCTCAGCTGTGCAATAAGTGAACTCGGGGCATAAAAGGTATTTGGGAGCTTTTAGGAGCCTGAACTCCTACAGCCTGCAAGCAGGCTGTAGGCACCCACATATTGCTGACTGGCAAAATGGTCAATGTGAACCAGCAAGGTACACCTACAGCCCAGGAAGACAACTGTGTCCTGGGCTGCACCACCAGACGCGTGGCCAGCAGGTTGAAGGAAGTGGTTCTGCTCTTCTGAGATCCCACTTGGACTGCTGCATCCAGACCCGGGACTCCCATCATAAGAAAACACATGGATCTGTTGCAGTAAGTCCTGAGGATGGCCATAAAGATGCTCAGAGGACTTGGGACAGGCCAAGAGAGCTGTGCCTGTTCAGCCTGTACAAGAGAAGGCTCCAGGGGAGACCTTAGGGCACCTTCCAGTACCCAAAGGGCTGGAGAAAGACTTTTGACAACAGCATGAAGTGACAGGACAAGGGGGAATGCCTTTAAACTGACAGAGAGTAGGTTTAGATTAGATATTAGGAAGAAATTCTTTACTGTGAGGGTGGTGAGGCACTGGCACAGGGTTGTCCAGTGGAGCTGTGGATGCCCCATTCCTGGAAGCATTCCAGGCCAGGCTGAATGGGGCTTTGAGCAAGCTGGTCTAGCAGGGATTGGAGCTAGAAGATGTTCACGGTCCCTTCCAACCTAAACCTATCTATGTCTCTACAATCCTGATGGATCTGGAATTCAATCCCTGATCTTTCACTTCATCAATTGTAGAAATCCAGACAATCCTGCCTACCCTGGTGAGTTGTTATATGATCTCATTTCATTGCAAAGGGTGCACTGAAAAATATACTGATGAGCACCATGAGAGATCTCAATCAATTAAACAGGCAGCAAAAGGTCATTGGAGCTTAAGCTGTAATTCCAGGGAAAAGGAAGCACTAGTCTGCTGGTGAACGTTACATTGTCAAGACAGACACGACTGGCACCATCACCAGTCTTTTATTAAAAACTTTTTGTGCCTTCTCTCAGGCAACTCCACACAGCACTGACTCCTTTCCTCCTCTCTGCAAGTTTCCTTCTCCCTTCTGCATGACTGGCTAACCCCAACCTGTCTCTTACCTGCCACCTAACCCTGTCTGTCCCTTGCACAGCTGTGTGTCCCCTCTTCCTCACAGCACAGCCAACAGACTCTGGTTCTCAAGCTCCAACTCCAACTAGTCGATAGCCAGCTAACCCACTCTTTTATAACACCCATCCTCATTGGACAGGCAAGGCTGTTTCCACTCCTTGGTAATCAGTACAGCTGTAATTCATTGAGGAAAATTGCCTTCTGCACTATCCCTACAAACCATCTTCCCACAGGTGAAAGACTCCCAAAAGGGAAATGAGACATCTGCAATGAAAAGTCTACTACAGATATTTTTTTTAATCTGCCTTTAAGTGTTAAACTTTTCCTGAAAGACTACCTTTCCTTTGAAGCACTTGAAACTTCTAGGGCTTGTGAATGTTACACAAACTCCATTTGTTGTAAGACAATGTCCAAATGGATAAAATAAATCTTTGCCTCTTAAAAATCAAACAAAGGAGGAAAGAAAGGGTCATTCCCTCACCATCCTTTCAGTGGCTCCAGGCTTACCCTAAAAATTATAATAGTGGCAAAATTGTTTTGCCTCTTAGCCAAACCACTTAAATTATGGGAACTGCAAAATGGCTCAGCTTGTCTTTCAAACAGGAGGAAAGTTGGGAGAGAGATGTCAACTTACAGCATATTTCAGTACTGTTTACATTTTAGTGCAGTAAGCAGGAACACTTTCCTCATGCTCCTGATCACTTTTGGAGGAATAACCTGCCCAGTAAAAAACACAGAAGTCAGCATACAGCTCATCAAAACCACTTGTTAGAGAGAATCCCCCATCTATCTCTGAACACTAAATTCTTTGCTTTTCTGCTTAATGTTATTCTTCTGGGTAAAAAAGGAATTCAAGGCCCAGAAACATATTATTTTTGCGTAATAAGGTTATACATATGGATTCAACTTAGCTAGGAAATGTCAACTTAAGGCTTGTCTTCATGAGGAAATTTACTGTAACTAGTCTACCAGTATAATTATATTGCTGTAGTTCTGCTGGTAAAATTCCCCTGTTGAGCCTTATTCATAACAACTGCTGCCTTTACGGTTTATTTTTGTTGACTATGCCAAAAAAGGCCCCAGCTCCAGAAAGGCCACAACAATTTACAGGGGAGGAGGGGAAGAAGCTGTGCCAGTGCAACTGGAGCAGTAGAAAGAATAACAGTATAGAAATGGCAGTATTTCTTTATACTAATGAATTATTTGCTGCAAAAGAAAAAAAAAAATAAAGATGTGAAACACTGCAAGAAAACTATACTGTACATCAGACAACATTGCAGTAAGGTATGTGTCAGTTTCATACTACTTCATAGCTCTGGTAAAGGCCCCCAAGCCAGACACTGGTCTGCATCAGCCCCTCCGTGTGCATCCTTTTGTTCTTGCCTCCTCCCCAAATGCTGCAGTGCATTTTTCCCAGGAGTACTCTTTTCCCCCCATTCCTTTATAGAAGCAATGCCTTGCCACCCAGCAACTGCCCAGGGCCCCTTGGACTGACCCTCCAAAACAAATTGGCATTTAAGACCAGTCCCTCTGGTTTACAGTTTGCATCTCAGGGACCAGGGATAGCTGGAAAGCAAAGAGCACTCTTCGCAAAAAGGATTTTAAAACAATTGCCCTTTACTTCGGCAGTGCAAGAATGCTGAGCTAAACAAAACAATGAGCCATCTGTGCACTCTTCCCTCCTTCCCTTGTCTGTATCCTCTGAGCTTAAATCAGAGTTCCCCAAGAATGGCCGAGTCACCCTTCACCTCCGCCCACCCTGTTTACATCCTGAAAAAAAACAGTTTTCTGGCCTATTTTTTTTTTCTTTTTGTTCTTAAGAGCCCTTGCAAAATCTTCCTTTAAACCTCAGCCTTTTGTCAGGTGGTATCCCATCTACCCAGCTTTGTCAAGTGATCAAAAAATGCCTCCCACCAGTGATCCGTTCCTTGTTTACCATCCCTAGAGGCAGAGTGGCACTCAGGAGCCCTACTCACCCCTTTGTCCAAGGAAGGCAATACCATCTGAATGGGAGACCACCAAGATTTGCAGCCCTCTTTTGTTAGCCTGGTGTCACTGCCTATTGGGCCTTGATTCAAAATTGAGATGACAGTAGAGAGGCAGCTGAGTTAGGTCATCACCACGGAGTTTCCAGCTTAGAAGACAGAAACACCCATAGCTCAAATTTCACATAAAATTGGTGACTTTATTATCAGTGGTAATTTGTTGCTACCAATTGTAGCCACTGCCTCATCAAGAAACATGCACTATTCTAGTACTGGTCAAGAAGGCATGTTCCCAACACTAAAAATGCATCGAGAAAAAAACAAAGGGGATTAGGTATGAATAACAGCATTTGGATCTATTTCTTCAAACGTTTATTTTGTTAGTATCTCTATTCCAGGCAGCAAATGGATTAAAAAATGCCAATTTTTTTCTCACAGCTGGAATGGCTGCACTGCTCATAAATACTTTTACCTTCATGTCTCACTGAAAAATAGCCAACTATTTTTTAATTCTTGATTTTTAAAACATCATAAATAGATCTTTACCACATAAAGCAATCTTTCACTAGAAAGTTTTGATCCCCAGTCACTTCTCTTCCTGGCAGGCTGAACTTGCTGGGAGAGCAGAGCCTGCAAACTCTCCCACATGATTCTGCACTAACCCAGCTTGGAGATTCAGAGTAAGGAAGCCATGTGTCCAATCAACCCTCTCCAGTGGGCCAAGATCATAAACATGGAAGTTCTGTTGGCAAAAAAACCCTCATAAAATCATCCAGCTTGAGCACCATGCTCCTCTGCATGGCAGCAAGAGGCTCATCCTACCAGGATGCAGCACTGGAGTGCAGACACACTACTGAACAGGAAGTGGTGCTTGCCTTCAATGCTCAGCACTAAACCTTCTTCCAATCTTTTTCCCTTTTTTTTTTTTATTGAAAACAGTCCTTCCTGTAAATTCAACTACCGTGCTGTAAATGTTACATGAATTTTTCTTCAATGCTTCAAAAACATTCCAGATCTAGCACAGTTCAAGAGTGGTCTCATCCCACAACCCCTGCACGTAAATACAGATAGACCGCAGCACAAAGCAGGCTGCTCTCCGTAGGTGGCCTACATCTTTCATTTCATTAAGGGTACTAACTACCTCCAGCAAACGACATTTGGAAGCCAAGTGCACTCTGCCTTGGAGGAGGGAAAATCACATTTCCCTGCGGTGACCATAGCTTCAGGGGAGGTCTGCCTCCAGCAATGAAACATAAGCCTAAGAGGGCTCTGGTGCACAGCAGTCACTGGAGGGACACCCTCAGTGGGACACAAATAGGCACGATGCTTGATTTAACTGGGGTTTTTTTGCCTCGAAAACAGAGAATTGAACCCTACATGATCACACTTGTGCACATGCTTCTTTAAAATGTCTGAACTCATTGGTCAAATTCAATACAGTCCTTCAGAGGAAGAGTTGTCCCCAAAACGTCACATTTCTGCAAAGTATGCAAAAAACAAACAGCCAGACAGAAGAGAAGGACCTACAGTTGTTCCCAGTAAGCAAGCTTCAGTAGAAGCACACCTGTATTTCTAGACACCAGAGAATCCACACAGGTGAAACATGTTAGAAGTACCTTCATTTTAAGAAAAGCTCATTCTAACTCATATCTTTATAGGTATGAAAAAAATCTCATCACAAGACAAATCCATTAAAAGACAGGTTTTATTGTGCTGTGCAGCTAAACTATTCTTTCCAACTCCGACAGATTCTCAAATAAACTATCATTGAAAGAAAACACTTTTTTTTTTGTCACAGACCTCCCAAATTTTATGGCCTCTTCCTTTGCACTCTGCCATGAACCTTCCTCTCTCCCCTCTGCCTCAGACAGAAGAGCAAATGAAAAAATAAGCATTACATTTGGGGTCAGTCTTTGATAGGCAAACAAGACCCGGGAAGAAAAAATAAATCCAGAGTATGGTGCCCACCTTGGACCCTCTCTCCTCCAAGTCCTACCTTTTCTACCTCTTCCCTAGACTGATGCTCACTGATATCCCTTCTATGTAATTCCCTTTAGCTGAGGCATATGCTTCATCTCCAGCAATCTTTCATCTTTCAAGGCAGACACGCTGAATTTTACAAATCTTATCTGAAATACGGATCCACCACCTTTCTCTAATTTACCATCTTCCAAAAGGCCTTCTGTTTTATCACGAAAACATAGAGGGGCAGAGTCAGTCTTCACCATTTCAAAAGCGTTCACAGTTACCTTGGAGTTTGGTGTAATATTTCAGCAGTGCTTCAGGCATGTGGTTTATAAAGCACTTAGGGACCCATTAAATAGCAAAATTTAAGGCTAAAGACTGGCAAGCTGAGGGAAGTGAGCTTTTAAATTTATGAAAGGCTACAGAACTAAGAGGCCACAAAAGTGATAGCTGTCAGCACCACTGTCCTACATTCATGCAGGTTCAAAGGAGAAGCCTGCATGCACTCAAAAGAAAGAGAGCACTCATTCCAACTTCCAGCCTATTTTCTAAATACTCTTTTCAAACTCCTTTTATATTCAGAAAAAGCCTTCCAGAAAACATCCACCCCTCTGCAAGCCTTGCATTGGTTACCTGATCCAGTTTTGCGCTCCTTTTTCTTCCTTCCAGCTCTAACAAGCATCCTTGCCCTTTTACAAGTTAAGGTCATTCAGAGGATCTACACAAGTAAGGAGAACACAAGCTGGACTGAAGATCTTGAAAGGCTCATGCTTAGCCTCACCTTTAATAGGGAGGCACCACCCACAGAGACAACATGTTATCCCGGCATGCACTGCTCCCTCCTGATCCAAATGGAAAGCAGCACAAATCAAAGGACCACAGCAAGTTGGAACCTGTTGTCTCAGCGGGTGGTACCCTGCATCTGTAATAGAGATGAAGGCAGCTGTAATCTCTACGGTTTTATGCAAATGGGATGCTGCACTTCGGCTCCTGGCTAGGGGCCAGAAAAAAAAACAAAACCAAAAAATCCCAAACCCCACCACCCTTGTCAGTATGAAGTTCATGTAGTAAACATCAAAACACAGTTGGAATGTCACTTTGCAGGATGTGGGAAGACCACAAATAAAAATCTTATCTCAATCTATTCACAATTAAAGACTTACTTTCTGTTTCAGCTCTGAATTACAACCCTGCAATTTTAATACAAATAAGACTATTCAAGGTGTTCAGGAATTCTATCACATCATGGTTTTCACTTTCCATGCACTTGTTCAAAGTGTTAAGAAAAAGGATGAGCACTCAAACTACAGAACAGTTAAGTGGAGATTCAACCTTAGCCTTAGAGCAGACTGAAGACAGAAGCTGGTCTGGGAAAAACACATTTTCCTTCTTAGTCCCTGGACAGCCCTGCAAACCCTGCCAGCACAATCAGGGGCTGGCACACACTGTGGCATCACAGTAACAAAGAATCACAGAATGGGTAAAGTTGACAGGGATCATAGTGTACAATCTAGTCCAACCTTCCAGTTCATGCAGGGTAATCCAGGAGCACGTGGTAAAGGATTGTGTCCAGGATAAAGGATTTTAGTATCTTCACAGCCTCCCTGGGCAATCTGTTCCAGTGCATGGTCACCAACACAGTAATTAGGTTCTTACTCATATGCAGGTGGAACTTCCTGTGTATCAGCTTCTGTCTGCTGCCTCCTGGGTCAGAGACTCCTGAGGGCTGCTGTAAAGGCAGCACTCAGTAGTAGATGAAGCTGGCATTGCCACTGATGGAGTCAGAGTCCAGCTACACTGCTGATGCTGCCTTCCTCGTGCACCTGTTCTCCACCAAGGAAGAAGTCACCAAAATGTTCCTAAACTGCAGGAATGATCAGGGACCTGTCCCCTGACCTCATTGATGGCCTGGCATCAGAGCACAAATCTGCAACTGCCAGCTGAGGCACTGGCTTTGTGCAGACACACAGGGACACATTCCTTGCTGCTGGCATTGCCACGGGCAGTTCCTGCCAGCAAGGGGTGGAGAAAAGTGCAGGACTCAGCATCTCCTCTCCCACAACTGCACTGACCACATGCTTCCTGCCAGCAGGCTGCACCCACTTACCACTGCAGTGCAGAATCTCTTCAGAATGCAAGAACAGTCCAAAAAAAAAGGCCCTACTTTAACCCTGCTGAATAGATCCAAGAAGTTACACATTTGTTTTTATTTGAAAGAAGATAGAAAAAGCTAAAACTTGAATACAACTTGCAGAAACATCCTGGAAGGATTTCTGCTGCCACTCAAGCTGTGCAACATGCTCGACTGGAGAAATTTATTTTCATGCAAGCAGCTTGGCATGAAATCCTACTGAAAGGCCTGTGGTTCCCTAACACTGTCATGACATCATGATTTAGGATTTTTAGAGCTATCAGCCCAGCACAGCTGGTGTCATGGTTGCCATTATACCATGAAACACTGAGGGGTTTTAAATGAAAAAGGTTTCCTTGTTTGAAATTCTTAGATTTCTTCCATCTTATTCTACAGATTCTTAAAACCAGACTGGTTCTGTAAGCAGAGTATAGCTGATACGTAAGCAGAGCAGGAAACAGTGCTGCTTTAACTGAAAATAAATCTGTCAACAAGGAGGCACTGGGAGAGCTCTACTTCAGACTTTTCAGGCTCTTATTAAAAAATATAAATTAAAGTCAACATTTTCACATTATTTGCTACATCTGTTTGCTATTCCATTATAAATAAAAATATAGGGGCCTCCAATTCAGTGTTAGTTCACTCAAAAAAAATCAAAAAGTCCTTTTCATTTAATACTGTTTTATAATTGTTCTAGACTGTACTGTATTACCATGAAAGGTCCACAAGAAAAAACCTACACATTACCCAAACTGGGCAATTAACAAGACCTTTGGCAGTGTTCTATCTTTCCCTTTCTAAAGTATGAAGGACAGCAAGGCTATGGAAGCACATCCCTGTCGTAGGAACCTTGCTGACTGTCACAAGCAGATCCAGATCTGCACTCTTTGTAGACAACTGGGAATCCAAAGAAAACACATAAACCCTTTCCTGTCTCCAGAGGCCAGGGCAAGTGAGCAGAGTTCAGTGCCACACTGGTTTTAAAGGAAATATACCAAAGATTTAAACAACTGCCCTGCCACCCCATGCTCCTGCCAACCATTCCACAGCACACTTTACCTGGGACAGCAGAATCTCAAAGCCCTTCAAACAAAAAAGAGACATATTTTCTTAAATAAAGGTTTATTAAATTCCCTGTCAGAGAAAAAGAACCTCCTGAGTACATAGGAAAATCCACCACACTTCTACAGTGTCCACCTAGGGCTGGGCTGGTGACATGCAGCTCCCACAGCCATCAAATTTTGAGAGCAGTTTTAGCAAACTGCAATTGCTCTTGGGAGTGAGACTGCTGGTGAGCACTCAGCTCCTTTGAAAATCTTCTCTCAACCAGTCTACTGTGCTCACACACCAGCTCTTAACTTCAGGTTCAGTGTTTGGAAGATGTGTAGGTCTTGACAGCGCTACCACATGCATAATTGTATATTAAGTCTTTTGGACACAAAGTAGAACTGACCTACTCCACAGGACAAACAGTAATAAGCTTTATAGCTCCAAGAATGAGGCCAATTAAAGGTGACAGACTGCAGACAGCTGAATATCTCAGGGCAAGTGACACAGTGCTGTGGAGCTAGGGATGCTGTTCCAGCCACTCAGAGAGAAGGGAAACACACACCTGATCTATAAACAAAAGCACCATGTGAAGGCCTACATGCTCACACTAACATCTCTTGTGGAAGCAAGGGAAGGAAGCCTTAAACTTCATTTTTCACTTGCCCTACTTTTCCTCTGCCCGTGCACCTAACGACTGGGGTTTGTTGTTAGTAGACGTGTTGGTTAAATGTCCCAGGCAGATCTCTGTGACATTAGGGTCCTGTATAAACTCCAGACTTGTTTTCTGAAAAACAGTTCTGTAATCACAAACACAAGGAGAAAAAAAAAAAAAAAACAGAAGAAACTGTCTTGAGGAATGGGTAAAGTTAAACAAACTGCCCAACTGCTGCTGTTACAAGAGAAGAACTTTGATGGAAAAAAACTGGCAGCTGAATCTTAACCAAGACAAACAAAAGGAGGAAAGCTTGTGTGAACAAACTGGAGCCTTTGCTGCATCAAGGACATTTATACTGCAACTATAACAGCGCAAAGATAGTTTCAGTAAACAGCAACAGCAAAACCTCGTGCCATTTCTGGCTGGTTAAAAGGCTATGTTCACAGTCCCAAAATCATGATGTCTTGGCTACTGCTACTCACTTTAACTGGAGTTAAGGAGTAAGGTCAGCTAATGAAAGACAAGTATAGGGTTAGCGCATGCTGCCTGCTTGGTCTAATCCAAAGTTCCTGCTAGAAACCATCCATACCAACAACCTAAGATAATAATTTAATTACTGGAGAAAAGACAGTCAAACAATTAGAGTTTTAGGCTTCTGTTACACAAATTGGCACTTTATACAGCAGCCACTGGGGTGGCAGTCTGCTGACAGTAACACTGCTGTGCCAGCAACAGCAAAAATGCCCTTACAGCAGTTTTCCAGAGGAAGGCATTTAACATGCACAGGGAGGGGTCAGGATTTAAGTGTACGACCATAACTGATTACAGAGTGTGAAAAACACAACAAGACAGACAGTTAAAAGAAAATTTCCCAACCAGTTAAAAGAAATTTAAACAAAAACCCACTCAACACTGAAAGGAAATATACTGCATTCAAAGCCTGCAGAGGGGAACATAGAATTTCTTCTACATACAAGAACAGGCATACGTCATCTTTTTTTGAGACCATGGCTAGGGTGTTCTCAAAAGAAAAGCAGCTGTGCAAATAATATGAGCAGCAGGACAGGGTTTTGCCTACACACCCCCAAAACACAACACAAAACACAACACAGCTACAGAACTTAAATGGCACTTACTCATGTACTCTGTTGTCTCCATACAAATCACTTAACCCAAAGCTGACATAGTGCCAGTGCTCAGGAACATTCAGTGCTGGGTTTCCCAGGTTTCTGTACATGCTAACATAGTCCAGAGGGTCAGGTCCTCCCAACCTGCATTAAAAACAGAAAAAATCTTACATAAGTTAGTTTACTCAAGACAAATGGTAAGTCTCCTCAGGTGCTAGAAGAGACTGCACAAAGACCTGGTTTAAAACAAAAATTAGACTATTCAAATCACCTCTAAAAAAAAAAAAAGATTGCAGAGAAAGGTTAGTTTAAGTCCAGAAAGCTTCGAGCACAGGAAGACAAAGTACATGTGTGCAACACACTAAAAATGTTTTTAACATTAAAGCATAAAAACCTCTGGAAAATCATATTAAAGCTTCCACAAAAAAAACAAAGAAAACTGAAAAACTGTACTAGTAAAAGTGAAATGGCTGTATCTGCAGTGTAAGCTCTTAATTCAGTCCAGAGGCACATACCTCACAAAAAGTGATGCTATTCCTCAAGCAGATCTTGAAATTACTAAGTTTTGAGGAGAGTAATCCATACTTCTGAACACAGACAAAAGAGTTCAAACAGTGGAGGAGAAAAACATTGATTCAAGAAAACTAGCAGCAAAACTTCTACAAATACACCACTTGCATTAACCAAAGATGAGTAAAAAGCACCACTGTATCCCCTGTACCAGCATTAGAATGGCTTCCTAAAAAGAGCATAAGTCAAAAGTCAACGCAGCACAGGCAGGTTACACTACGCAGCAACCACCAAAGCCTGCAGCCACCCTTTCCTGCTACAAGGCACAGGGAATTGAGGCCATGTGCCAGCAGAGAGCACAACACATCCTCCTGCCACTCGTGTCACCTCTGTCTGAGCAAAGACAGGACAACTCTCTGCTGAAGGAAGGAACACACTGGACTGTTCTGCTGTTTGCCCTGTCAATCACAGAACACCCACCACATGCAGTTAGAGCACAGCTGAGCAGCTCTTTAACCACTTTGTGCCTACAACACACTGTGTCTTCAAGCAAAACTCTCAGCTGCTCCAAACAAGAAAATCCAAACTCACATGACCCCAGTCACTGGAACCAATGATTCTACACATCAATTTCTCTCCCGTCTATTGTCTGTTTAGACCCTGACACAACCATCTGCAGGTTGCAGGGCATGGCTGTGCTTCCTTCACTTGTCCTGGGGGTTTGTGTGTCATCAGACACAGCCTCCATGGCTGGACGGATGGATCCAGCCCTAGTGACAGTGAGACACTATTTTAAATCCTCTGCCCTCCTCCTGTTGCCCAACCTTATCAAGTCTGTAGAAAACAGCATATCAGCCTGGCGTATTAAATCAAAACATTAGCTTGGTGTATTAAAACATCCTTCACCTCTCCAGAGGTGTGCTGTGCTGCCTTGCTCCTCCTGCTGCTGGCAAAAAAACAGAGCAGTTCTCTAACATGACTGACTTTACCTAGGACAGCTTCCTCTTCTTAAATCATATAAGGCCATCATGGTGACCAAAACCAGTTGCAGTTTCTCCAGCAGGTCAGTTAAGGATGCAGCCCAGAATACTGAGACAGGACAGAGGGGATGAGCAGCTCACCCCCAGTAGTGGCACAGGTGTCCATTGTCAAAGGCTACATCAGAACAATGCAGCCTTCTTGTATGACAAGTGGCACCTTCATGGCATAAAAGGCAAATTGGGGAGAGTGTGTCAGACTCGGGGATGGAGCTGAGTCTGATCTTCAGTAGACACCTGAGAAAACCTGTTTTCAAAGTCTAGCAGTAGCTTGAAACACTCAGGAAAAAACAAGTCCCCTCTGACACCCTTTCCTTACCTGTTCCCTTTCACTGGCATCAGGTCACACTAGAGGCTGAGATCTCTACCAGAAACACCCATTCAGGTGGCTTTGTTCAGAACATGGCACCTATGTCCTGGTCAGTGCTCAGCCCCCCAGGGATCCATGACAGAAGCAGTGAGATGGAAGCAATTCCAGCCAGGATGGTCATTTACCCTTGAGGAGCAGCAGTGAACAGCAGCAGCCACACACAATTATTACTGGACTGGGAAGACTCTGAAGTGAGGGAGGTTCATACACTGACCAGCGTGAGAGACTAGCCAGTGGTCAGAGCAGTTGTGTGGGCTTTGCAATGAAGGGATCACAGCTAAGCAACCAGCATCTCCTACATGAAGAAAACCTGCTTCCAAACGGGGTTTAATAACACCTTAGAAGTCAAACAATCAATGCTGGAACACTGCTGGCACAGACACTGACATGACAACACACAAGACAAACCTCTACACTGCCCATGTACTCATGGACAGGGACTGTTACATGAGTACATGCTTTCCCTAGGGCTACTCAAACATACTTGTCAGATCTGATGCAGATGGCAAGTCCTGCCTAGGACAGCACCAGGCAAGCCAGACACCTCTCCATCACTCCTGCCAGCAATCCTGTGTTTGTCTCCAAAGGCCAAACTTCTCTGGAGACCTGCGGCACTGCACTACCCAAGAGGTGGTCACAGCAGTGTGGCACCAGGTGGCCTGGAGGAGCTGGGCTCAGTCCTGCCCAGAGTTCACTACCAACTGGTTCACATGTTGCTCAATGTTCCAGTCACACCACCTTGACTAGCTGAGAAATGTTGTAAACTTGGAAGAGATGTAGGCTAAAAGCCTGCAGCAGTGACTAACTAAATTTTTCAAAACACATATCCAAGCCATACATCTATCCCAAAACTGCTGCAACTGCACAAGCATCCAGCACGAGCTTTAAGCCAGCTACCTGCAGCACACAGCAACATAGCCATGGCAATAACGCTCACCAAAGGTTAGTCAGCACAGATATTAATCCAGTTTCGGTGGCAGGTTTCACTACTCTATCATCAGGCGGCGCTGCTGTGGTACATCCTCCCGCCCACAGCCGCCGTGGCAGGGTTCGACCTTGTACCACAATCTACATATCAGTACATGCACTCACACAAAGAGCTGGAAGCGTTGGAGGATTTCATTAGGAAGAGCCCAACTTCAAAGCCAGAGGTACATTACAAATTTGTTACATTCTCTATTCATGGTGCTCATTCAGGAGCAGGAAGGGCTGCCTCAGGGGAAACCCTGCATTTGCATCTGCACCAAGAGTCTTCTTTTGCCTGATGCTAAGAGCGCTCTGAATTTTCTGTGGAAGGAGAAATGCAAAACGCAGAGAGAGAGGAAAGAGACCCGCAATGGAAAGAAATTGGGAAACCAATTCATTCACCCCGAAGAGTCCTTACTGTATTGTTTGTAGTCACTTCCCAGCAGCTGACAATAGGACTGCTTTTCACAGCTACCTTTCCACAACCCTTCAGAAGTAGTCTGTGATTCCCAAAAGGCTGCAGACAACAGCTCACTACACAGGTTTTTGAGAGTATGGCCTAAATTTAGGACAGGTGATAAAAACCCAGTAGGCGAGCCCAAATTATGCCTATTTCAAAACCTACCATAAAAAAGAACAAATTTGATTTTTTCACCAGCAATTCTACGCAATGAGATATTTCAATTTGAGATACTCTACCATATTTTATAATAAAAGTGGACACTGGATATCAACAAAGACTCCATCTTGGTGCATGGCCTTCACAAAAACAGACAGAAATTTTTCCAAGAAGTTCCAATTGAATCCCAAGCTCTCTCCCAAGATAGGTAAATAGCATTTTAAAAGATTAGTTCCATTAAATAATCCACATGGCTAAACCCCTTTATGTAATAGGCATGGAGCTCTGCAGATTCTCCAACGTTACACACTTAGGATCTGCTCTGATCTGCAAGCCAAAGGCTACAACTTCAGCTCCCTAAACAAAAAAAACAACAAATTGCTGTTAACCATAGAGAAACTGATACATATAATTAAAAGCTGATTAGTGTTACAATATTTCTCCTAAGGCAAGAACTTCGTTCAGCAATTTCCTCTTCTAATCTAAAACAGCTAATAGCTGTCAGCCCAGGCAGAGTAAAACAGATCAGCAGAGTTGTGGCAGGAGTCCTTCTACCAGACTTAACAAAACCAAGCTCCAAGTTTCACCCAACAACAGGAGAGAACTTGTGGCATCCAAGGAGGCTTTACCTAGCATAAGCATTTCCTGCACAGGACAGCAGTAGGAAGCTCACCTCTACAACAGAAGCTCTCAGCTCTCACTGCTGGCTGAGCTAACAGACGGAGGAACCACTAAGTGGAAAATGCCAGGATAAACAGGCCTTCACATTACTTCTTACTTGCAACCTGCCATCACTGCCAGCAGCAATTCTTTTAGTGTTTGAGTTCCAATTGCAGTGAAATCCTAATCAATCGCTTAAGCAACAAGGTTTCTTCCCAAACAAGGGTCTTTGCCATTCTTCACTATAGATCTAAATTTCCCTCAACCTCCACAGATCTTACATCAATACAGTCAGTATGTTTTAAGCTGTTGATAGAAAAGAAGTGTTAACATGACTGACAATGCTTCATGGGTATCTAAGATTAGACATAGGTGTAAAAACAGACTGATCAGACCACCACCCAAGTACTGATGTGCACAGATGACTAAGAAATTATTTCTATTTTGGGGTCTCAGATGTGCAACATCTTATCTCAGCCCACTATGTCATTTCAATACAATAAACCCCTAGGCAATAAGGGCTAACACAAAAACTTCTTGCTAGAATCACTTAAAAACAGTTCTGTGGACAACAACAGCTTTGTCTGTCAGAGCAGCACACAGGAAGGATGTTATTCTGCTGTTGCTAAGGACTGTAATTAGATAAAGACATACAGGTTGAAATGACCTGTAAATAAAGAAGTTGAACATTTACTAATTTTTTTCAAGTGCTGGGGAAGGGACCGGCCCATGTCACATAAAGCAAACATTTGGGGGTGATTTGATCATGTTCCTTAGCCCCAGAAGAGGGGGCTGAGCAGCTAAGTGATAGCAAAAAGCAAAAGGAACTCCTCTTCACACGGGATTAGATGCTAGACACTTATCTTGATAGCTAAACATCCAAGAACTTCCTTCATGCCACTCTCCCACATAAACAACTGCTGTTCCTGGTGTCAGACACTGTGTCAGCAGAGACACTGAGCAGCAGATTCACAGTCTATGATAACACATGGCTACGTAAGGCCAAGAGAAGCTGGCACTGCCCCATGAGCTTTACGGGTACACACAGCATGTGTCCGGCCTGGAGGCTGCAACAACGGGTTCATTCCGGTCAGTGCCGCCACACTCGAACCCCAGGCTCCTGGCCAGAAGACAGAGCTCGTGCCTCCTGTCCAGGGGGAAAACTCCAGACCCCCAGTGGGAACACCTCCACTGAGTAACATGCACTCCCTTTTTGTAAGGCCTGCCCCAGCCGCAGCCTTCATCAGCCACCCTTCACTCAGGTACCCTCCGAATCACCCCAGAAACCCCAATACACTCTCCTGTCTTCAGTGCACACCCCTCTAGACCTTCCTCCTATTGCCAGCACATTCTCCCCAGGAGTCCCTCCAAACACACGTCCCAGGCAACCAACTGCATGCCCATTGCCTCCATCCACAGATCCACTCTTGCATCTCACCCCTAACTCAGAACGCAACCCCCAGTTCCTCTCCCCTTGCTGCAACCTTCCCCAGCCCCTCCACCTCAACCCGTGCAACGTCCCCAGTCCCAGTGCTTCTCCCAAACCTCTCCCACTCCTCCTCGCAAACCCTCTCCTATCCCACACAAGGCGCCGGCCCCACTGCTCCCCCCAGCTCCACGCAAGACCCTGGCCCCATCCAGGCCGCCTCACCAGTACTTGAGGATGGCGGTGACCTGGAGCGGGTTGGGCTGGTCGGGGTAGAGACGACGGCACTCGCCATAAATACCGTGCAGCCCCGGCGGGAACAGCGACGGGAAGGACCCGGACCCGGACCCGGACCCAGACCCCGAGCCGGACCCCGGCCCGCCCGCGGGGGGTCCCCCGCCCGGCCGCACGCCCTCCATGTCCCGGAAGTGGCTGGTCCCGGCCCGTCCCGGTTGGTGCCGAACCCGCTCCGCTCCCGCCAGGCACTCCCGGCCCGGCCCGGCCCGGCCCAAGCGGCTGCGTGGGGCCGCGGGTGGAGGGGCGGGGCCTACTACACGGCCGCGTGAGTGACAGGCCAGCTCCGCCAATGGCGGCGCTGCGCGGGGCTCCGCGCGGAGGGGGCGGGGCTCCGCTGCAAGGGCAGTGTGAGTGACAGGACGGTCTGACCAATAGAAGCTCGCGGCCCGGAGGGCGGCCGCGCCTCTGGCCCCGCCCCACGTTGCGTTACGGGCGCGCCCCCCAGCGGCGGCGTGGGGCTCCGCGATGGGCGGGGCGATGCCCGCGCGAGGCGGTGGCGGGAACTCGGAGCGGGTCCCGGGGCAGCGGGAGCTTCCGTACCTGGGCAGGCCTGGAGCAGAGGAGGGGTTTATTACTGCTGCCTCCTACGTTCAAGGCACCTTTACTCTCCGCGTTTGTTCTCTGTGTCTATAGGTTCCTTGGGGGCAGCTGGAAGCTGCCAGTAAGTGAAGTTTGAGGGCTGTGATCGTGGATTAGTGACTTGTGCACCAAGCACGCTGGCTCATTCCTGAGTTGCAACTACAACCGCGGTCACTCAAAGCCAGGTATGTACGTGCGGATGGTGTGGGCGCAGTAGTCCTACACACCTTTGCTAGAGCAGGGTCCTGCTTGTTAATCAGCACATGGGAAAAAATGAGCTATTGAGTGCTCAGAGGAGAGGGTGAGTTCTCATTCTCACATTTCTCACTTAAATAGGTGACAGTTTATTCTAAAAACATTCATGACACCATTTGGGAGAGCATACATGGTCAAGAAGCTGACAAGCTGACAGCCAAGCGACAATCCCCTGATAAAGGAGGTGAGCAGTTGGTGTCCTCACTTCCCACAGTGAAAAATATTTAATTTGTCCAGTTACTGTGATACTACTTTTTGTGACATCTGCCCGAGTAGTTAGCTACAGTCAGCTGAGAAGGTGAACGTAACAGAGTGTGTATGAAAGGCGGTGTTGGCTCAATATACCCATAACGAGTGTCTTCCGGCATTCACTGAAGTGATACAACACTGCCCTTGATTTAAACCCCTCAATCCTGTTGTACAAAAACCCCCCCTTTTAGACTAGGTGAATGGGGAAGGTCACTCAGTGTAAACATCTGGGATGAGACACCTGCTAGGGCTAAAGGCAGGAGCTACGGGAGAAAAGTCCATGTCTGCAGGAGAGAGTGGGATAAGACAGGTAAGTCAAGCTTTCAGGTGTGCTCACTGGCATGGAAGTCCATTTTAATTAATTTCAAGACCCAGAGTTTCAGTCATCGATTATTCCAAATGCTTTTAGAATACTTAGTCAATAGAAAGTGACAATGTGTTCTTTGTTCAATACTGAAATGCTCATGATGTGCATTCTTCATACAGACACCTCTTTTGTGGTTCTCGTGCCTCAAAAATTGAGAGAAACTGGTATTTCGTGGAGGGAACAGATGTGTTATGACCAGTGGTTCGTAAAGATGATCATATGAAATTATGGGACAATGAAACGGTTTCCTTAGTCATAGATCCCCTCTACAGAAGTTGATGGCATCACCTTTTTCTATTTTCCTGTTAGAAAAAATTAGGCGGGGGGAAGTCTATTAAGCGTTAGCCAGCCAATTGCGGAATTGCGGTGCAGCGTTTTTTGTGGAAATATCCAGCTGTCTCCAGGACCGCAACATCCAGCGGTTTCACGGCCGTGGATGTGTCCGCAGGATTCCCTTTTTCCGCACTCCGCCTCCCAGCACGCCCCGCTCCTGCGCCGGCCTACAGCTCCCGGCATGCCTCGCTCCTGCGCCGGCCTACAGCTCCCGGCATGCCCCGCTCCCGGTACCAGCCTACAGCTCCCGGCATGCCCCGCTTCCGGCGCACCTCCCCGCTGGGCCCTGCGCTGCGTCGGACTATAACTCCCGGCAGGCGCCGCGGCCGCNCTCGGCCGGTCCGGCCGCCGCCTCCTGCCCTCGCACGGCGCCATACGGCGTCTTTGGGGGGCGGGGCCGCTGCGCCTCGGCGAGTCGCGATTGGCTGGGGCGACTGGCAGTCACCCGCAGTGGGGCCGCTGCCCCGCGCTGGGGGGCGCAGCCGCTGCCGTCGCCGAGCTGCCTCTGGCTGGGAGGGGCGGCGCGCTCCCATTGGCTGAGACAGCTGTCAGTCAGCGGGGCAGCCCCCCGCTACCTGCCGGAGCGGGGCGGGACTGTCGCCTGGGCGTCTGCGCTCATTGGCAGCAGACGCTGTCAGTCAGGCGGGGCTTCCCCCGACCCCACCCCACCTCTCTTTGTGCCGGCGGGACAATGGGGTGCTGGGCTAGGCCATCGCCACACTCCCAGAGTGCTCCGGGGCAGGCCTTGGCTAGGGTTCCAGCGTGCTCCTGGCAGGCCGTGGATGGACCCCCNTCCGGCGCACCTCCCCGCTGGGCCCTGCGCTGCGTCGGACTATAACTCCCGGCAGGCGCCGCGGCCGCGGGAATACATCACCCAGGCGGCGCCGCGTCGCCGATCCGCGCATGCGCCGCCGAGGGCTGGGCTGTTGCTCCCTCACGGGCGGCTGCGGCGGGTCCTCGCCATGGAGTCCTACGATGTGATAGCGAACCAGCCCGTCGTGATAGACAACGTGAGTGCGGGCGGCCGCGTGTCCCGGGAGTGGGGAGGGCCCGCAATCCCTTTGTCATCGGGGCGGCCGGGCCGGGCCGCGCCGNCAGCAAACTCTGGGGGTGCTGGCACTTCCCTGGGCCCATGCAGGACATGGAGCTCTCCAGCCAGGCACCCCTCACAGAGGCAGCGAGAGAGAAGCCTTCACCCCTTCTACTGCCCCTCCTCCAGTGCATCTAGTTCAGTGGTCACAACAAGGCATTGCCATTTCCAAGGCATGGATTCTCATGCCTTGGAATGCCACTGCTGAAGGATCCATGCCCAGCACGGGTTGCATCAGCGTAGTGTGATGTTGCAGATGGCTGCTCCAATGTGCTGATGCTGCTCATTAGCACAAAGCAGATCTTCAATCCGTGTGTGTAATAGCTCTGTGGGAGATGAATGACAGTGATTCCATGCCTCTTTGAGGTACTTCTGGGTTCAGTTCTGATTTTCCCCATCCATGCTGCCCTCCCAGGAGGAAGGACAATCCAGGAAGGGGTGGGAGGGCATATCTTGGACCTAGCCTCCTTCAGTGTACTGAGTCACAAACCCGTGCTCCTCCCTTCTGACCTCTATCGCCAGTGATTGAGATTCTGTTGTTTTGAATGGTCAATACTGTACTCCATTCTTCCTCCACGAGCTTATTTTCTGGTGAATCTTTTTACCATGTGATGTGGGTTTCCTGGCCTGGCACTTCTCAACCTATTGCTTTAACTCCATAAGGTGAATGATTGTAGGTCTTCTCAGATAAAAGCGGCTATTCTTCTGACTTCTTCTTTATTATGGATCCCCAGTTCTTCTGTACGGCTTGAGCACTCTGATACAGTTTTGGCTCTGTTTATTTCCCTGGAATCTTACAGCAGAGGGATTTGGGGTAGACATTGAAGGAAGGCATCTAACAGAAAATGAGAGTAAGCAGTGAAATTGACTATGTTGAGAAAAACATATATCTTATGTATTGAAGATGTTAAAAAATGCATTAGGTTGTTTTGTTTTTAGGAATAACTGTATCAGCACTGATCCTGTTGCTTTGTTGAGTGATTACCTAAACAGTAAAGTTATCTCTAGGTGTTCTAGCACTGTGAGGATGACTTTGTTCAGCTATTCATGTAGTAGCAGCCTATATTTAATTTTAGCATGTCCTTTTGTTATTTAGTGCCATGATTGCCACCTCTGCCTCAGACCTGAAGAAGGGCTCATGTGCCAGCAGTCGATTCTGTGTCTTTTTTCATTTTATCAGCTGGTCTTATAAAAGCTAATTCTTGTTCTTGCCTCTCCATTAAACGAGCTTCCCCCCTTCCCCTCTCTGTACAAGAAGTAGAATGGAGCAGTTGTTGTGACATCTGCCTGGAACGCTGGCAGGCTGTGGGCCAAGGAGACTCGTGGTGACACTGCATTTTTGCTAGTCTTTGTAGTTCAGGCAGGATGGGAAGTGGAGCTGCACAGAGCAGGTACCACTCTTCCCACTGCTGTTCCATTACTGCTTTTCCTCAGAGAACTGTAGGCACCTTCTGAAGGCTGAATGTTATCCTGTCCCACGTGTGCTTGTGTGTGTGGGAAGGGGGAACTGAGATGCTAAGCTGGTGGCAGCCAGACCTTGCCAGTCCCAGCCCTGCTTTAGTATCTCAGTGTGTTCCAAAAGGACATGAAGTTCTGTAGCTAAAAAATTAAGAGGGAGGTTTTTTTTCTCTTACCACACGTTGTTCTTAGCTGTATGTTTTCAGCAGGGAGAACTTTGTAATGTACAGTGGGAGGTTGGAGCTGTACCTCAGCACAATTTTATGCTTTTCATTGTCTAATTTTTAAGAGTTGTATTCCCATCTGCAGTCCAACAAGCTCTCTCTGAATGGTCTGGGAGCCCTGCTCAACAATGCACATGTCAATAGTCCAGCTGTGGCCTAAGTCAGTGCAAATTCCTTGACCTCAATGGAACATGGCATAATCTCTTGTTTGCTTTGTAGTCTAAGTGGTGGCATTTTATGCAGCTGAGCTGTCAACAAGGGTTGTGTCTTTGGTTTGTTCTTGATCTTATAAATTCTGTATCAAATAAAAACGGTATTACAACAATATGAAATGTGCATTCTCCACAGAAAGTGCTACATGGAAGACTGATTGATTAGTGATTTCCGTTTAAATTTGAGTCCTAAATGCATCAAGATGAATGAATCCATAGCCAATTGGCTGCAGAGCTAGTAGATGAGGTATGTTTAGGGATGAGGGATGTTCAGTTCCTTCAAGACACTCATGAGAATTTTAAATGAATTTATCTTCCTTGACCTTTACATTTTACATGTAGTTTTTCTTCTTTTATTTTTTTGCTCTGATTAAAATAAAAAAATGAATAATAAACTCCTGCCAAACAAAATAGAATTAAAGCCTAGCCAAAATAGTTACTGGTAGAAGTATATAAATTTTAAATTTTTCAAAAAGTTTTAATAAATCAGAGTTTGTAGCAGAAGAGAAGATGCATGTGGTTTTGCTTATTTGAAACAAAAATGATAAAACACGTCTTTTCAGAGTTATTTCAAAATGTAAACATTTTCCTTTCATTGCATAGGAATCTCAAACTGGTCTATAATAAACAGATTTACTCAATGCACACATTATCTTCAAAGAAGTAAAATGTTTTCAAGAAAAATTGCATAGGTCAGAAAGTGCAGTCAGGTCTTTGTAGTGCGGAGATATCAAACAGCTGTTCTTGGTTTATTCCCAGGCACTTGGAAGCACAACTGTGTTGAAGCCCCATCCCACCGGCACATTCAAAGCAGTCATTTATCTTCCCTCCAAGTTGGAGTTCTGAACTCCCAACACATTTGGTTAACTTTGAACTTCAGTATGTAAATCTTAAAATACATAACTTGCTGGGAATCTCACTAGGACACACTGGGTAATTTTTGGCCTGACATAAGGAAGTTTCCATCTCTGAGTTAAAATAGGAGTGTCATTTTTCTCCTGAAAACAGTTCCCCACTGCAGAATGTGCTAGCAACAAGATCAGTCATTATTCTGAACAAAATATTCACTAAGTGCAGTATTCTAATGTCGTTACATTATGTTACTGCATTTCATTCAATTATTTTTCTGCAAGACTTGCCACAGGATGGGATTCTTTCCTAGGTAGAGAGTTATAAGCTATGATAAGAAAAATCAAAATAGTGGTTTTTGTTTATTCCTTATTTCACTTTGAAGGGAATAGCCAGAAGAGAGTCTGTCTCAAGGTAAGTCTTTTTAACACTTCACAGGCCACTTTGTCACACTGATATCAGTTAGGGCAGACCTTGGGATGCAACTGGAGCTGAGTCCCTCATGCCAAAAGGAAGTAGTTAGTCCTGCCCGGTTGGCAGCTTGGGTGTGCTCCTGGAGCCAGCCTGGCTGCACATGTTTATCAGGAGACAAGGATTCAAGCAATCTACCTTTCATATGCTTTATAAATAGCTATGTCTGGTTTGCATAGTATCCCTGACACTCATCTCCTACGGATGTGTCCTGGCAAATCTGACTCTGGTGGTTTAGAGGCAGGAGTATCCTGGCTCTGGTGTGCAGAGCCTGACGTCCTGGTTGAAACTGCTGATGGGAGTAGCTTGGCAGCAGAGTGCTGGACTGTGAACGGGAGAGGCCGGGGCCACCCCGCATTCCTTTCTGCTGAGCCTCCTCTGGCTGGTAACCTCTGGCACTGGGAAGGCAGCATCGGAAACCACTGCAGCCAGGGCTTGCGTGACAGAGCCCTGAGCAACTCATCTGGCCCCAGCCTTGAAGTGAAAGTGGTGATGCTGACCCATACAGAGGTGGTGAGAAGTGGAAAGCTGTGGAGCTGTGTTGCTGCTCATTTTAAAATGCTGTGGGGGAGCCAAAATATCTTTTTGGCCTCAAAACCAAAGCATTGCTATTGCAGAGCCCTTGAGTGAACAGGCACTTCACAGGTCACAGCATTCAGTGCAAGCTTGCACACACTTCGCTCTTGCCATGGGGCTAAGCAGAACTGCTCCTCTTTCTGCAGAAGAGCTTGTGCCCATCGTGGTCTGGGATTACCAGTGAAACAGCTTATCTGATGAGATCTTATGAAAATCCACTCCTTAGCAAAACTTGGGTGTTCCTGTAAGCTGCTCATTGTTTCAAGATGTCATTCCCTTGTGCAGGGAGAGGAAATGGAGGAGGGGAAGAAGTCAGCACAGATCCAAGTTGATGATGGTGTTCCCAGGATGCTTCCGGACAGGGATGAGAGCTGTGGGGCCAGATGCCTGGCACTGACTCCCTCTCAGGGCCTTGCTGTGGCTGGTTTTACCCACTCTGTGTTTGCTCCTTTGAAAGTCACAGAAGGCTCTTTGGATCTGTGCCTTCCTGACTGCCATCTCTCATCTCTTCTTTATCTCTTCTGAACGAGCTCTATCCCGTCAGCTGTGCTTCCTGACCCCAGCCTTTCCTCTTGCAGTGTAACCAGCACCTTTGTCCCTTCCAGACCACAGTCTGGGTTGGTTTCCAGTGTCTTTTCTGACCACACTTCTGCCTCTTTAGCATTAGCTAGTTCATCCACCACTTTTCCCTAGTTTCTTCTCCAGTCTATTTCCCACAATTCTTTGCTACTTCCTTCTCTGACTTTATCCACCCTCCCTCCATCCTTTCCAAATCCTTCTGAGAGGCCTGTAGCCTTCATTCTTCCAGTGCCTCCTGAAGCTGGCAGAGTTCAGTTGCTCTTGCTGGGCTTTCTGGAGTGTTCTCCTCCTCTTAGAGGTTATCTAATATTGATAGATACCTGTGGAGTGTGGATTTAGCCTCCTGCACCCCTCACAGTAACCCTGGCTAGAAAAATACTCATCTGTACCGGGCAGTGTTTGGGTGTGTGCAGAGCAGTACCAGGGTGTGTGGGGTGGTTGTGCCCTGTGAGATGTGTAACTGCCAGAGAGGGTGCCAGTCACTCCCTCCAGTAGCCGAGCTGGCACTTCCAATCCCCAGCCATCCTGGAGAGTCAGTCCCTGGGGAGCTTTATTCCTGGTAGAAAGGAGAGGATCTGGCAGTGCTGATGTACTTTGCTACTCTTCTAAAATTTGTGAAGATGATGGAATGAGTGATAATTCACATATTTGTCTGTTGCTTCCACAGGGCTCGGGTGTGATTAAAGCAGGTTTTGCGGGAGATCAAATACCAAAATACTGCTTTCCTAACTAGTAAGTATTCTGCTGGTCTTGGTAACTTCTTAGTACTGTGTATCAATTCTTCAATATGTACGGGAGAAGAATTGCCCAGATTTATGAATGGAAAAACGAGTTACTCTTTTCTGCCTGCTGCAAAGAAGCATCAGAGAGATGAGAGCTCCACTGTTAAATATTTTGAGACTTTTGGGGACACACGTGTCATAAAAGATGACATCACTTTGTCAGGCTCAACACACAACCAAAGCTATAGAGTCCTTTATCTGCACACGAGGAAAAGGATCTGGAAAAAGTAAAATTTGGGATAAGTGTGAATACCTCTGTATTTTTTCAGTGTGATGTTTTGATTCATGCCAGACTTCTTTGTAAGTTTTCTGAGAGTTTTGCCAGGATGAAGACTGCTGGAACAGGAACTCTGAATAGTCATTGGCTTTAATTTTCAATGTGATGGGGTTTTAGTGAGTAGTTTTGTGTTTTGAGCAATATGGGGTGGTGGGGTATGGGACACAAATGTCTAATCTGAGAAGTCTGCCTGAAGTCAGGCAGCACATGTGGATCCAGCACCTCAGACAACTGCCCAATCTAGCCATGCTCATCCCAGGCACTGTTGAAACAGATGAGTCCTGAATAACCAGTGAAAATATGGCCAGACTCAGCTGGTTTATGTCCAGTTCAGCAGTTCAGCACTATATACAACCTGTCCCCTTCACCTCTTATTTTTGAGATTTGCTCAGAGCTAACTTGGGTGTGTCTGCACCCTGTAGCGCCCCCAGACTCACCCACTGAGAAAGTTCTGGTTAAGACAGAGAGAAACACGGACTGGGCAATCTTTGGGAGCATCTGAGCTCTTTGTAGAAGAATTTACTCTCGTCTCTGTTCTAGTGTGGGCAGACCAAAGCACGTTCGTGTTATGGCTGGTGCTTTAGAAGGGGACATTTTCATTGGTCCAAAGGCAGAGGTAAGAACAGCTGTACACTGCACTTGTCCATGTATCTCAGTGTGCTGCTGTAAGGGGGGGATGTGGCAGCTGGACTGTGGTTCTTTTTGTATCTTGTAGGTCTGAAGAGTAGAACAGATTGTCACTTGCATGTGTGTCCAAGGTGGAGTGGGAAGCTTTGTGAAATTCTTGTGCCAATCTGCTGATGACAGATTTAGTTCCCAAGGCCTTTGATATCTCCCTTTTCTTTTCAGGCTACTTCTAGCTCCATATGGTTACATACTTTTGACTGGGAAATGGACCCTACTCAATTGCTGTATATCTCCCTGCCATGGGCAGGAAGCTTCTCTCCACAGTCCTGCTTCTGTCAGCATATAGTCAGTTGTATGGTCACATTTCTTGTGAACCCTTCAAACTGCATTCCCCAGTAACATCCTATTATGTTTTATATCATGGCTGAGCTGGTAGTACAAAGATACCATATGATAGGCGTCTGTGTGTTGACTTTAGAAGTGTTAGGATGGAATATACTCTGCAAATGTCAGACATAGACATTCATACTTGGTATGAAAAGGCCTTGTCTAGTCTGGGCTTCTCTGAGAGAGATATTTGTGATGAGTGTTCAGGTTTTTCCCTGTATGCTATAGATCAGTTTTGATTCCACTAAAAGATAACTTAAGTTGAGTCTGACAGTAAGTCACAGTCACAGCGTGTGATTGTTGGAAGCTCTGATGCTCTCTTGTCCTTCCTGTTTGCTCAGGAGCACAGAGGTCTTCTTGCGATCCGATACCCGATGGAGCATGGCATCGTGAAGGACTGGAACGACATGGAGCGCATCTGGCAGTATGTGTATTCTAAAGACCAGCTCCAGACATTCTCAGAAGAGGTGAGGGACCACGTTATGTAAAGGCACAGGCATCATTCAGTGCGTGTGTAATGCCAGCAGCCTTGGAACTCTGGGAAAGATTTGAGACTTTTCCTTTGCCCTTCTTTCTGAATGTGTGTCTGTTGCTAAATTAGGTTCTTTCACCTCTCAGGAGATACTGCACAAGAAGTGTCCAAGCAGAATTCTTCTCCAGATTTGATGGTCTGGCCTGACTGAAAATCTGCCTTTCACATTTGCTATCCACACTCTCTCTAGTGATTCTACTCTAGGCCAAGTGTTTCTGACTTTTCCTGTTCTGCCTGCACATCAGGCATATCCACTCGGCAGTGGCATGACTTGAAGTGGGGAAGGAGAAAACCACAGTCCTGTGGTCTGGGAGGATCTGACCAAAAAAATTATTAAATGTCTGAGAGCAATCTAAGTTGTGGAGTAGGAATATTTCTGTCTGCTTGTGCTAAGAACATAAGCCTTCACGCTTTCTTAGGGTTTGTGTATTTTGGCTGATTTTTTGTCACTGAGAGTCATCCTACTTGTCCTTCATGGGTCACAGTTACATCTCGTAACACTTCTTCATAACTAGACCAGAACCCTGCTAGTCTTCCAACCTAATAGAGGTTATTCACAGTCTAATAAAACTCAGCTGAAATTACTCCTTTGTACCTGTCCTCTTGGACCAGTGGTTCCTAAAGTGAATAAACAAGCAGAAACTTTTAGGAACACACCCCTACTGCCTCCTGGTTACTTCAGCACAGGTCCTTCTTCTCTTTCCCAGCATCCTGTGCTGCTGACAGAAGCACCCCTAAACCCACGCAAGAACAGAGAGCGTGCTGCTGAGGTGTTTTTTGAGACCTTCAATGTGCCAGCACTATTCATCTCCATGCAAGCTGTGCTTAGCCTGTAAGTGTCTTTTGTCGTTGATTTGTGTTTGTGGAATGTTGCTATGAAATCCATTCTTTTACAAAACAACCTGTGGAAGACCTCACTGATGTCTGAGTTACCCCCTTTTCATACAAGAACTGAAACTCAATTTGTGTAATAAAGAGTGCAATAACAGGGAATTTGCTGAACTGCAAACAGAAGTTGCATTTTGAGTGTTTTTAGGCCCTGTTTGTGTGAAATCTCTGCTTCCCAAGTTGAGCACGGATGTGCTGCTTGCCTGGGCTCACTTTGAGTTGCTTGTTCTGACGCGAGCCTTTGTCCCTTTGGTAGCTACGCGACCGGCAGGACCACGGGAGTGGTGCTGGACTCTGGGGATGGCGTCACCCACGCAGTTCCCATCTATGAAGGCTTTGCCATGCCTCACTCCATCATGCGGATTGACATCGCTGGCCGCGATGTCTCCCGCTTCCTGCGTCTCTATCTCCGGAAGGAAGGCTATGACTTCCACACAACCTCTGAGTTTGAGATTGTCAAGACCATCAAGGAGGTGATGCCCTGCCTTGTTTCTGTGTTTGTCCAGGAGGGGATTTCTTCTCAAGGGAAGTTGTGGCTTGTGAAATCTGGTGGGAAGTTCCAGCCTACCTAGCTCTGCACTGAAATCTATTATCTATGTAAGGGAGTCTAGGGCCACTAAGATAATTAAAGGACTCTTACATGTGGAAAGGCAGGGAGAGTTTGGACTGTTGAGCCACAAGAAATGTTTGGGGAGAGTCTCACTGATGTATATAAATATCTGAAGGGACGGTGCAGAGAAAACAGAGCCAGACTCATTTTAGTGATGTCCAGTGACAGGACAAGATGCACGAACTGAAGCACAGGAGGTTCTATCTGAACATAGAATTTCTTTAGCATGAGGGTGACCAAGTGCTGGCACAATTTGTATAGAGGGTTGTGGAGTCTCCATCCTTGGTAATATCATTTGGACATGGTCCTGGACAGCCTGCTTTAGGGGACCTTATGTGGACAGGATGACCTCCAGAGGTCATTTGCAACCTCAGCTGTCCCATATTCTGGGAAAGTTATAGTCAAAATCACATACATAAATCCCTGTTGAGAGGCTGTTAACATGGAGGTGAAGATGAGCTAGTGGTTCAGAATTGGTTTTGCATTTACCTGTGCTGCAATTTTTCAGGGTCTGATGATATCTTTCACTAGTGTTTGTTTACCCTTCATGGAGTAAAATCCATGGCAGCTAGGGATCACAAGTGGGATATTGCAGCATACCTGATGTGAGCCTTAAAGGTCTTTTCTCCAGCACATAATACTGTTGAAATCAGTCTCCCCAAAGGGATACGTGGATTTAGATTATTAGTGAGGAAAACATTTTATCAGAGGCATTTGGATTTACCCTTCTCATCTCCCTCTCCCTGACTGTTTCCTCTCCAGCGTGCCTGCTACCTGTCAATAAACCCCCAGAAGGATGAGACTCTGGAGACTGAGAAGGCTCAGTACTACCTGCCAGATGGAAGCACTATTGAGGTTTGTAAGGACCACCCTTGGAGAATTCCTCATGTGGGGCACAGGGTTTCCAGAAAAGCTCCCCAGTGATGGGAAATGTCATGTGGTGTTAGGTGGGAGGGGAGAGTTTTAAAAGACCGTAACTTATCCTAGGCTGTTGACTGGGCACTAGAATTTTTGAGGTATGAAAACTTTACTAGAAACCTCACAACTTCTGCTAGAAGTCCTGGGTAAGGATGCAGCATGACATTGGGGACTCTGAGCTGTTTGAGAGCAGGTTCTGATCTAACAAACTTTATGCAGATCAGGTATGGAGTTTGGATAGGTGCTAGCTCACTAAATTCATCAGTTGTTTTATATGTGCCTTTTGTCCTGCATAGAATTGCCTCCTGTGCATGAACAGTTGATTTGAAGAGCTAGGAATACTCCTTAGAAGACTTAAGACCATTACATAATGGTTGAAAGAGAGGAAATACAGGTTTTACCTGCAGTACCAGGACTGGATTGGCTCTCTTTATGCCAGACCTGCTGTATGGGGCTGAGCAAGTTTCTTCATCTCCTTCATCTTCAAATTGGAAATTGCCCTTTGTAGGAGCTGTAGTCCAAACTGGTATTCACTTGGGATCTAGTGTTGGAGCATGAATGTCCAGGAAGCTTCATTACTCTGAAGCTTCACCTGAGAAAGGCAGGCCCATCTGTAGCTAGTGAGCAAAGCTACACTGTTCTCTTCCTTTTGCTCTTGCAGATTGGCCCGGCCCGTTTCCGAGCCCCAGAGCTCCTGTTCCGGCCAGACCTGATAGGGGAGGAATGTGAAGGACTTCATGAAGTGCTCGTTTTTGCCATTCAAAAGTCAGACATGGATCTGAGGCGAACGCTGTTCTCCAACATTGTGCTGTCTGGAGGCTCCACACTTTTCAAAGGTTCCTGCCTCTCCTCTTTCAGTGTGCTGTGACATACCTGATATCTTGCTTCTTTCTCATTTGAAACTGGGAAAATAACCCAAATCACTCAACTTGTCCTCTGGGGTGAGGGATGTGTAAATTCTGCTCTCTCAGGGCATTTACTTCCTAATTTTCTGAGTCCTAGTCATATCCTGCTGCATATGCAAGATACCTGCCCTCGTACATCATTTTTTGGGCTTGGAGGACTATTACTGTTTTCCTCCAATCAATGCCTGTGGAAGGACTGAATAGCTGTGTTCATTCCTGCTGCTGTAGCTCACAATATCTGAGACTAGATACCAAAAAGGACTCTTCTGTTTTCTAAGGTTTTTTTAGGTCTCTGATATGTGAGAGTTCAATGGTCCTAGTTCCTGCATGAGTGTCAGCTATTTGTGTGCAGAAAGGTTTCAACCCATCTCCTCTAATGGTTGGTACCCATTGACCTAAAGATACCCTCTGCCAGAACCCATCAGTATGTTATCCACTGGTTGACATCTCCAAATAGGTCCTGGTCTTCCCATTTAATCCCCTGTACAAATGGGTTGGACACATGAGGAGTGCCTAGAGAAGGAGAAGTTCCCAGCTAAAAACCTTGTTTGCTTGACTGAGGTTGCTGCTGAGGAATATGGGAATATTCTGAGGAATAGAGCCCATGGCCAGTGTTTGAGGTCTCAGTGAGACAAAATCATGTTACATCACTGTATGTGTTCTGTGCCTCCCCAGACTGGACTCTCTGTAAGATATGGACTGGGATATTTGAATAGGACTACATAGGACATGTCCACATCATTAGTGGATGGAACTTGGGATTTTGCTGAGGTGCTTACACTACATGTTTTCTGTCTTGTATAGGCTTTGGTGACAGGCTGTTGAGTGAAGTGAAGAAACTAGCTCCAAAGGATGTGAAAATAAGGGTAGGAGCCATCTCTTTTGTGTTTGTCACTTACAAAGTGTGGTGTTCTGTGACCTTGAAAGAACCTTCCTCAGACTGCAGCTGCCATTCACTTCAAATCAGAAATGCCTTTCCTGAGACTCTCACATGCCCAACAGCATTTGCTGGTGCAATGAAAGTCAGTTTGGTTTCATCACTGAGAAGGTGGCTCCTCTGACATGACCCCTGTCCAGGATTCTAGACCAGAATGGCTGTTTTGTGGGGACTGCCAGGTGTCTTCCTGTTGGGAGAGATCACATCTGTTCATCAGGTGTTAGCTGCAGTGAAGTGTGGGCAGTGTGCTAGGAGGAGCAGACTGGAGCATGGGAAGGTACTGACTGATTCTCTTTCTCCTAGATATCGGCTCCTCAGGAGAGATTGTATTCCACGTGGATTGGGTATGTACTGGACAGCAACACATTCTGCTGTGGGATTGGGCTGGGGAGGCACAGCCCAGCAGCTCTTATGTTGTTATGTCTACTGGTGCTGTGTGTCAGGGGGGTTGTGTTGCTCAGCTGGGCAATGCTTGTCGTGTTCTTGAAGCAGCAGTCACCAGGTCATGTGGGAGGGGGCAGGTGGTGCCAGGCTCTAGCACTGGCACATTTGAGGATAGTGGGAGAGGGAGTGACTGTCCAGAGAGCATGTCGGTCGTGAGTAACTGAGCCTAGGCACCTTTCTGTCATGGGGAAGTGTCACGATAGAAACAGCCCATCTCTGCAGAGATACTGTGAGAGTGCCTCCAGCATTTTCCTTTAAGCTGTAACATGCCTGTCTCTCTGTAGGGGCTCTATCCTGGCCTCTCTGGACACCTTTAAGAAAATGTGGGTTTCGAAAAAAGAATATGAAGAAGATGGAGCTCGTGCCATCCACCGAAAAACCTTCTAGCCCTGGGACCTGTCCTCAGTCTCCTCCGAAGACTCACTTAAACTCGCTTTTCTGAGTCCGAGTGTCTGAGAGCTGCCTGTGTGTGTGTGTGTGCGCCAGCATGCCCCGATGTCACTGAGCAAAGACGACAGCAGCAGGAGGGTTGTATTAGTACTACTAACTTCTTTTGTTTTGTTTTGTTTTTTTTTTAACAGAAAGGAGAAAATACCAATCTAAATTTCTCCAGAATGGCCCATTCCTTTTTCATTTCAGTCCCTTATTTTCTGTATCACAGTCACATCTGTCATTGTAAAACAAATCAGCAAAAACAAAGGGAACAGCTTATAGAATAACTGCTTGGCAAGCCAGAAGGGAGCCAACCACTGCAGACTGCTCGTGCAGGCTTTAGTCAGCCTGACTGCAATGCCTGGATTGTCTGGAAAGACATAGCTGAGGCCCCATAGCTACTTCCTTCTTCAGCAGTGTCTTCACCATCAGTAAGTTTTTGAAGTTGTTTTTAATATATTTTTTATTAAGAGAAAGCACATTCTCAACAGTTAAGTCCATTTGCCCCCACTGTTTTGGTGTGTGAGTGTGCGTATGAGTGTGTAACTTCTTAGCCTGATGTGGGGTCTGCACCACAGCTGGAGAAGTTGGCGATAGGGCTTAGTTTGTATTGCATGGAGTAGAACAAAGCAAATCTAATCAGCTATCATTGTACTAGACGGTTATTCTCTCATACCTTGTTTTAAATACCTTTTCTTCTCTGGAAGCAAGTACGCCGGAATGGGCGTGAAAGCACTTGTTCCCCCTCAACCTGCCAAGATTTACAGTGCTGACTTCTCGTGTTCTTTGTAAGAGTCAAGGCTGTTTCCCTCCTTCCTGCCATGTCAGGGCAAAGGGAGCATGTATTCACAGCCAGGCATAACTCTTGTGTACTTTATCCATTTTGGGGCAAAATAACAATTGGGAAAGTGCATTGTAATGTAAGAATTGTTTTATTTATTGAAATGTCTGAGGATCTCTCAAATACTGACCACAGCACCTGGGAATTATGCTTTGGGTCTTCTTTGAACACCTGTTGCCCAGCTGCCCGCTGCTCAATGTTCGCACTGTGCACAGCACCCACGCTTAGCAGAAGGGCCAGCCCTGCACCACCCCATCCCTGCTCTGTGGGGACTCGCTGGTTGCTGGGAATGCACCAGGGGAGAAGAAGGTAAAGGGCACTGGGAGGTGGGTGTGAGTGGCAGGTTTGTGAGCAGGAAGCTGTCCTGCTGGCTGTGTTCCGCTACACTGCGGTGCCTTTCTGCTCACCTGGTGGCTGCTTTGCTTGTACTGCTCCAACAGCCCTGGGCAGCCTGCAGACCTGCTTGTGTTGGGGCATGCCACTGTTCTGGTTTTACTTGTGCATTATTTGGTGCTCTCTTTTTTTCCCATTAGTTTTCTGCAGAACATGGCAGTAGCAATGGAGCTGGAGTTGCTTGGTGGCAGTTCCTCCCTGTTTCTCTCCTTTCTGTTCATTGCCACACATCACCTTGGGGTCAGTCTCAGGTGCAGAGACGGGGTAAGAGCTGGAGGATTGCCACTGAGGTGAGGGAAAGGCCAGTGCACTGCCCCAGCTGAGATGAATGTAAGCAGCAGCCAGTTGCCACTGCAGGAACCACGTTCTTGGGGCTCACCCATGGGTTTGGAGAGGGTTTAGGCAGGTGGGTGGGGTGGTCTCTCCCAGCTGAGGCCAGTCTGCTTGTTCCTCTCCCCCCATCAGAGCAGACTGTTTTTTAAGCAAGAACCTGTCAGAAAAGAGCCATCAGTGCTCAGCCTTCTGCTTGGAGACTGGTTCTGTTCTTGCTGGTTTGCTGCAACACACAGGGGAATTCCAGCAAATTCCTCTCAGTTCCATTACTGTGTGCCCCAGGCAGTGCTCTCCATCCCCCCAGCCCCTCCGCTGGCCTTGCAGCAGCAGTGCTCCATTTTGTAACCTGCAGTGACTGGGCAGGACAGTGCTGTCTCCAATCTAGCGTTCATTTGGTCTGCCTGTTTCCTCGCACGCTGTCCAAACCATGTTGCCTGGTGGTGCCCAGCATACTTAAATAAAGTCATTCATATACAACACTCAAGCCTCCTGGCCTCCTCTTCCCACATTTGCAATTTTAAGGAGGTAACTTGTGTTCTCTTGCATCTGCAGAATTGTTGCTGGCCAGATTCAGCAAGGAGACACCACTTTTGGTCCAGGATTGCATTCCTGGCCTAGCTTTTGTGGGAGGAGAGTCCTGGGCTGCAGCCATGGTGTCCAAATCTACTCTCCTTTACATGAGTTATCCCTGAGACTTCTGTCACTGCAGACAGGTGAAAGGCTGAAACAGGGCAACCTGGGCTGAGCACTGAGAGGGTGATACCACTGCTGTTGTGAGAAGAGCTGGTGCCAGCCCAGGAATTTGCAGAGAGAGCAGTGAGTACAGCTGTGCTCACAGGGTGGGCCCTAGGAAGGCAGCACAGCACCCAGTGCTATGACTGTCCTATCTTGTCCCCAGCAACTACTAGTATAGGAATAGGACAGACCTAAGCAGCAGGGGTGATGCCTCCCTTCAAAGGCAGGTGATTCCCTCTGTTGCCTGCAGAAACAGCCAAGCCTCAGTGCAGTTTTGTGGAGGAGCTGTCCCCTTATGTCCACCCAGCCACAGCTGTCCCCACAGCCCTGCATCCACCCAGCCAGGCTAGAGCCACTAGCTAGAAGAAAATCATTAAGCAATTCAGAAAAAATCATCTTTAATTTATGAAATGGAGAATCATTCTCAAACTTGGTTAGAAGTTGCACAAATAACTTATGATTGAACCATTATGAACTACAGCAGCCTCACTGGCAGGAATGTCTTGGTCCAAGACAGAAGGCAGCCATGTCCTGAGGCAAGGTGGCAGGTTGGTGGGCTGAGACCCCAGAGGGAACCTGGCACTAAACAAAGAACATCCCTCAATGTGCAAGAGTTTCCAAACACTGCCTGCCAAGCCCCCCTCCTGCAGCAGGCAGGCACAGGCTTTGGCACATCGTTTCTGCCTGCCCCCCCGAGACACAGCACAGGGATTGAGGAGTCACTCCCTTGCCTCAGGGACCCCTTTGGTGATTCCTTGTCCATCTGCTCCCAGCTAAAACCAGAGAGACCAAAGCACCTGCTCTCCTTTGGTCCCTGGCTCAGTAGCCAAGCAAGATGATCTAACTTGGGCACTGTTTCAAGCGCAGAGGAGTTGAAATGTCTGCTCCTCCCCACAGGGGTAAAACCCCAACCCTGTGACTGCCCAGTACTGTGTCAGACAGGCTCCAAAGAGGAATCGAAGGCACAAAAGCAAGACCTGGTATCTCCTCCAGGCTGTGCTCTCCTGCAAGAGGGGAGGGCCCCAGGCTGCCTCACCAGGTCACATGGGATTGCCCTGGGCAGGGAGGCACTTTCAGCAGCTGGATTAGGGGTTGGTTCCCTGACCTTACCCAGAATGGGAGGGGGCTCACGGTACAGCTGTATGACAGCACTGAGTAGAAGGGGCTATGGAGAGGAGAGGAGGGATAAACACATGCAATAGGATGCCCAGTGAAATGATATAGCTCAAGGCTCTGAACTCAGTTCAAGCCCAGCACCTTTCCCAGGCCAGCAAGAACTCCCTCTACAAGGCCACAGAGGAGGGAACCTCAGCATAAAACAGCACACCCAGCAGATCCTGGCTGTGCGGGGTATTGTCCTGGGAACAACAAATGCTTAAGAGTGGATTTGGTCCAAGAACCACAGCACTGCAAGTGGGAGGGTTGTACCAGTTACTGGGAAAGGCCTTGAAGGTCCTCTCATCCCTGCTCCTGGGTGGCAATCATTCCCTTGATCACTTGGTCCCTCAGAAGCCTCCCACTCCGCTCCCCAAGACTGCAAGGCTCTAGCAAGGAAGGACTCCCTGCGCAGTCTCCTCTTGCTCAGCTGGACAGGCTGTGGCTCCTCAGAGCCATGCACAGCACAGAGACATGCATTGGGTATGTGTCTGTGTCTAGCACCTGTAACCCAGTGCCTCTTCACCGGAATGATCAGCTCTCTGCTCCCTGGGACAGGCTGGGATAAAATGTTCTTGCTCCTGAGATCAAGTGATCTATCTCAGGCCCTTCACATGCTGAACGTCTCTGCCTTCCCCAGTGACCACCACCTGGAATGAATAAACATTGGCATCACAGCATTTCACAGCTGAACCATGAGCATCAGACACTCTCAGCCCACCATCTCTGCCCTTCACCTGCCCTCCAGCACCAGCCTGGAACCAGCAGCATCCTGGGGGTTCAGGCACCCTTAGATTGTTTTGACCTCTGGTGCTTGGCCTTGTGTCAGGTTCTGCCGCTGAGCCTTCACCATCTGCAGCCGTTTCCCATGCAGGTTGAACTGTGACCAGCTGAGGAGCTGCAGCAGGGCGCATGTGATGGGCACAAATACCAGGAGGTAAAAGCAGCCCTGGCGAAGAGTTGGCTCCAAGGCTGCAGCAGACTCCAGCTTCGGCTGGGCACTCACCACGTTGTTCAGGGGGTTGCGCTGGAAGATGTCGTAGCCTGGTGTCAGAGAAGAGTTTGTGACAATGGGGCAGTGGGCATAGACTTTGTTCATTCCCTTTAGTGACCAGCCATAGAGATGCAGAGACCAAGCATAGGTTAGCAACTGAAGAGCCCTCTGCACCCACAAGGGCACAGCACAAGAGGCCAGACACTGAACTCACAGGTCTGCCCTGTCCTGCTCCACTGCTTTCCCCAGAAGCATCCTTACCTGTGTACGCACAGAGCAGCCAGGTGCCGATCAGAGGGGCGAAGGTCTGGCCCGGCTTGGTGACCAGAGCCACCATCCCAAAGAGCAGGGCTGAGGCTGCCTGCTTCCTACGGTTCAGGACTAGGTCCTCGTCCACCAAGTCAGTGACCACCAGGTTGAGTAACTTACAGGTCCCTTCCGTGAACACACGGTTGCTGCAGAACAACAGGCAAAGCACTAAATAGGGCTATCAAGAAATGACAGGAAATCGTGACAGATCAGAAAAAATGGCCAGGGTGAAAAAGGTTTCCCAAACTTGAAATAAGAATTTCAAAAGCCCTGGTTACAGGAGAGGAACACCACTATCAATAAGACTTTGTACCCTGCAGTGACACCTCAGATCAGGCCTGAGGGCAGGACACACCGGGCCTGTGGCTCACAGGCACCTGCAGCACACACCAAGAGCTGTGGAGGAGGAGAGAAGCTCTCAGCAGGCTGGCAAAGGCAGGTGAAGGCTGCCACCAGCCCTGCTGGTCTGTGACCTCCTGAACATCACTGCCTTCCTCACTCTGCAGCATGACATCCTGTGGATTCTGCAGTGACCTGTCCCATGTACTGTCAGAGCTGTAAACCACATGGCTTATATATGATCCTGTCCCCTGTTCCCTGTCTTCCACTCTTCTTCTTAAAACAGAGACAAGTCATTTTGCTTCCCAAGAGGCAGAAGGCAGGGTAAGTGACTGCTACTTGCCTACCTGGCAATGAAGATGCAGAGCAGATACACCTGATCAGGTCCTGCCAGGAGCATGACAACACTCAGAGCCAACTTCAGGAAGAAGAGTCCTCGCACCACAGCGTAAACCCCACAGCGACGGCAGAGCGACAGGAAGTAGAGGTTGTTGAGATGGGGGGCAATGTAGGAAACACCTGAGCAGAGACAGAGGCACAAACAGCTTGATGGAGTTTCACTTTCCACCATGCCCCCAGACATGATACCAAGAGAGACAGCAAGGTTGGCTATTGCCAGCAGGACAATACAATAGCTCCACTACATTTACAGAAGGCTGCAGCAGATTTATTCCATGGCTTTGTGGCACAGCACACACTTTCCTACAGAGGGAGACCTTCTTCCATCAACCTCATGGACAGGAAGGAAGAAAAGACTTGCCCAGTGTCATGCAGAGGCAGCAACTCAGCCCTGGAGCAGAAATGAGAGACAGGACCAATGCCCACGTATCTGTGGCAGCTTAGAAATGGTCCATATGCTGCAGAAGGGACAAAATTCAGGGCTCTGTTCTCTGCTGCATCCTGGGAAGACTATTTGCAGCCTCTAGTGCTCAGAGCAATACCTCTCTGGAGTCTGGTGTCTAGCACACCAGGCTTGTCCTTACTAGAAAAGGTTCCAAGTTACTTCTGTGCCCAGGAAGGACAACTCAGAGGTCCCAGGGAAACATGTGGTGTGCATGCATGTGTAAATCCTACAGCCCAGAGTCCTGCACGTGAGTATGTCTCTCCCCAGATGGAGCTTGGGAAGAGCAAACCCAGAGTCAGGCCAGGTCCTACATAAATCAGCTGCTCCCTCCAGTCCCACCTGAAACTCACCAAGCAGGAAGGATCCAGTAGAGACAGAGATCTGGTCTGACAGCAGGTGCTCCAGGAACAGAGGGAAGAAGTTGCTGTTAAAATGGCAGTGAAAAACCTGTGAAGGCAGCATGCAGATGAGCTGGTCAGCAGGAATAGCAGAAAGAATAGAAAAAGCTAACAGCCCTCTGAGCTCTGTGGCCCTAGAAGCCCCATGCCAAAAGGATCATGCAGGATAGGCCTGGAGTACCTCAGCCGCACAAGAACTTGGCTGTGGCATTTCCGACACTGCTGGCTGAGATTGCAGAGCTGCAATGCCATCAGCCATGCCCAAAGTCAGCCCCACTGCCCAGCTGTACAGCACAGTGCTGCTGGAGCAGACAGGGCCAGCAGGTGACCACGAGGCTTTGGGGAGACAGTGGCATGGCAGGAGGGAGGAGGTAGCAGGCAGGAGGACATTGGTAAGGCACTGAGGCTTGAACACAGAGATGCAGACCAGCATCAAGAGCCTGCCTGAAGGAACTGAGGGAACCCCAGGGAGCCATGACTACAGCACACAAAGCTGGGCAGCCTGCCGGCATTTGGTAGTCATCACTGAGGAGGATGAAGAACAGAAATGGTAAAAGCCAGCCAGGAGATGGATCCAGCTGGACAGCAAGAACAGTGATGTGAGCCTCAGGAAAATGGAAAGGGAAAGAAGACCATGCTGACAGCCACGCCAGCAGACAGCACTCCTGAACTCATCCCCTCTGTGAGCCAGGCCCTGTGCTTCTGCACCCCACATGGGCTGCACAGAGCTCAGTCAGCCCCCATAACGCAGCCTATGCTGCGGAGAGAGGAAGGAGCACCCCACAGCTTGCTCAGGAAGTATCCTCAGTCACAAACAGGGAGAGTGGCTACCAGCTGCTCAATCAGCCAGCATGCACAGGAGGCTCCAAGAGCAAGTGGGTGCTGGAAACATTTCTATCCTTCCTGGGGAACTCACACACTGCTGAATCACCTATCTCAAATAGCCAGTACTCAACCTCTGAATCGCAACATGTCACTTCTGTGCCTACCTGGATAAGATTCATGCAGACAAACCAGAGGAAGTTGCGATGCCGGGAGAGCTGCTGGAGATACTCTGCCAGGGTGATCCTCTTCTCCTGGGGGACGGAGAGTTTCTCAATGTACAGCCTAAAGGAAAAGGAGGGATAAAAAGCAACCATAAATCCCTCACACCAAGACAGAGTCCCTAGCTCTCCCTGTGTAGATGCAGAGCTGCCTCTCATCAGCTCCCATCCCAACCCTTCCTTCTTCCTGGACCAATCAAAACAGTGGAGTCTACAACAATGATTGCTTACTGCTAGTAAGAAGCACAGGCAACAGGTCTCCCAAAGAAAATCTGTCTTCTTAACACAAAATTCACATTTCTGTCCAGAAATGCAATCTTCTCTTATCAACCAGTCCACTACACATAGGTTCCTCTTCCAGGTCCCTGCAGTTAGCTCACCTGGCAGATCTCATCAGGATCTGCACAGGGAAAATCAGCTTGGTGTGGCCTACCAACAGCCCAGCCACCATCAGGCAGCTGAAGTGAGTAACAGGGAGAGACATTCACTTGTCCAAATCCATAGGGTGTGGGCAGCAATGTGGTCTCATGCTCAAGCAGAAATGCCTTCATAAGCTGCTTCTGACATTTTACCACTCATAGGCTTCACTGGGTACTCTAGACATGAACTCATTTCATGTTCCAAACAGTGGATGGCCATATAGCAGGTTAGGCCTCTGCCTCCAGTTTGGACTAGGGCTGACACAAGACAGTTTTTTTCTATTTTCAGAGGAGCCAGTGTGACAGCTAATCCTGAAAACTGTATCAATAGACAAAAATCAGAAATAATTAACAAATTTTGCCTCATCCTAGATCTTCTCACACATTTAGTTTGCTGCACATTTATGCCAGGCCTTTGTCCCTGCTGATAATTCATGACCCTTACTTACTCTTTCAGGGTTGATTCCTGGTCCCATTTCGCTTTTCCATCAGCCTGAAACCGCTGGCGCAGCAGCTGTGTGGACAGGGTGAAACCAACAATGGAGCAGAGGGCCAGCAGGACGCAAAATATGCGAAAGGAAAAGAAGTCCTCCTTGTTCCACACTGCATAGGACATGAAGACAGACAGGGAGCCTATGGCACTGAAGAGGGAGCAGTAAAAGTTGAGGCTAGTCCTGTCTTTTGCTGAAACAGCCAGGTCTGCAAGCAAGGCGTTATGATGAAGGTCAACCATGGTGAGAAAGCTGTCATACATGCAAAGGCAAAGGAGGAACTGCAAACCAGGATGAGCCCAGGCAACCCAGAAAGCCAGGAAAGAAATGGCAAAGAGGGGGCCATTGTGGCTTAGTGCTCTGAGCCTCTTCAGAACTACTTCAGGGGAGGAAATCTCTGCTCCTGCCCTGCAACAGAAGGAAAAAAAAATATAGGTACCTGGAAAAACCCTGCATGATCACATATTCTTCCTCTCCAAGGAAGTAATGTAAGTGGCATAGACACAAACACAGCTTTTGCTCAAGTAACAACCACCCACATCAGATACCTTCTCAGCTAACAGTGAATACACCGAAAATATGGGTTTAAGAAGGCCAAAAAGAAATGGAATTTTCTTTTCTCTGGAGCATTTCTCTCCCTGACAGTGCTGTTGCACAATGTAAATTATTTTAATGAGTTTTTACTAGTTGCAGGAAACCACACTATGATTTTCATTACAATGTTGATGTAAATACATGAGAAATGCTAATGGCCAACAGTACAGAGCTGTCTTGCCTCAGCTCCCATCCTATACAGTTTGGGAACAACTGGTCTGAAGCATTCCATGTGGAAATAACTGCACTTTTCCCCCTTGTGCCTCCCAAACCCTGTACAGACACTAATACCCCATTAAGAGGCTTGCTTATATAGCAGGGACTTGAGATTTTAGATGTCCGTATTTTAGGTTCTGCACCACTCATGACTGTTAAGGGTTAGGGTCTCATCCACCCAATAGGTGTGTATGACTTTCTCTATGCAGTCAAGTACTGAAACAACATTTATGAGCACTGAACTTCAAAGATGCCATGAAAAGGATGCATTTAAGAGTTCTATGCCCTATTAATAAGCCATTCCCACACCATAATTTTAAAGCTGCCAATTTAACATCATCTTCCCCAGAGACAAAACAACTTCTCAGACTCTTCTGGAAGCAGAACTTCACTTACTGCTGTGTGCTAAGGAACACTCGGTCACTCAGCCAGCCAAACAGAGGGTCATTGAGGCTGTTCCAGATCAGAAACACTGTCTAGGAAAGAAAACAGGACAGGGCAAACCACAAAACAGAAACAAACCACAGGGCAGCTCTGTTCTGTCACCAAAGCAAGCAGTGCTGAGCTGGCACGATGAGCCACCAGCAGGAACCGTCTCAGCACACTTTCCCTGCCCCATCACTGCTGTATGCTGCCCCTGTTTGGGGCAACTGGCAGTAAAGCCAGTGGTTTTCACTGCCTGCGAAACACTTCAACGTCCCCAGAGGAAAGGCAGTCTTAAGAACTAAGTCTCTGCATTTTCTGTCCCAGCTTGTTGTATTTTTATATAAATGGGAAAAATGAAAACCCAAGTTAGCACTGGGAAGGCTCCCTTGCTCCCTCTCCAAAAGGGAACACTGCTGTTATAACCAACTGTTGTAACTAACAGTTTTCACATTTCTAGCAAGCAGCAGTCTTGGTTTCAGAGTTTCCTACTTAAGGAGTGCAGAAGCCAATGGAAAAAAACTAACCTCTCCTATCCAAAAGGACAGTTTATCGATCTTGTAGACAGAGACGAAGGTGTCCACATAGTACAGGAGAAACACGTTGTGCAAAATGGAAACAAAGAGCGACAGAGACCCATAGATCACTGCAGTGGGCAAATGGAAAACACAAGCCAGCAGTCGCAGCCCCATGTTGGTGCAGTCACTGTTCAGCTCCTTCAATCACCTCCATTTCAGGTGAGATGTCTTCTCCCAACACCTACTACATCTTTGTTGGGGCCAATCCATCGTTGCTCCTGCAGGAGAGAAAAAAAAATAATAAAATAAAATGAAAACAGACTCATTTTCTTAAATGAAGTAAAAGGTGAATCAAGTTAATTGGTAAATATTTGTCTGCAGAGATCAGAATTTATATTGTTCTGAGGAGCTGCTACAAAGTGGATTGGAAGGGATTTAAGAGACTAGAAGTTGTCTGCTGCACTAAAGCTGTTTCATTAAGCTGAAGCCAGGCTGTGGGCTCCTGGGGGTATGACTGCCTCCTCCTGAGCAGCCTGCCCTGTCCTTTACCCTGTAATGTTCTTTGTTATCCAGCAAGGAGACAATTAATCCAGCTCTTTAAAGGCAAGGTCACAGGAGGAATCAAGTTAGATAGCTGCAAACAACAAAGCAGCCTTCAGAAAACACACCTAGTCACTGGTATTTTTAGGTACTAATGTAAAATTTTACCCAAATAAAAATGACAACAGCTGTGATGTAACCTCACATGTGCACAATGCTTTCCCCAGGCAGTCACAGCTGACTGCACCTGGGCTGGCTCAGACAGGAGTTATTTATGGCAAGCAGTGCTGCTGCTTTGTGGCATGAAGAGACACGACCAGAACACGACTGCAGCAGGCACGCTGCCATCATGCAATAAAAGTGACTGGAAGTGCCACAGCAGTTGTCCAGCTTGTCTTGGAGCGGCCTAAATCTTAGGACCATCATCTGAAATAAAGATGCTCTGGCTGGACAGCAATATACACAGAAATAAAACATGTAGACACAGCAGCCTTAGACCAGAACAAGTCGCTGTATGTTCACAAGGGGCTGAGTGTGAGAGGAAGACTCCCTGCACCTGCACTGACTGGAGCTCACGGCCAGGAGGTGGGGCCAGAAATGTTCTCTTGTGCTTTCCAGGCTGAACTCTCTCACACTTAAATTGCTACAGACCAAGGCAAAACACAAGGCACTTGTGTGAAACATAAGGATTTCTTAATCAGTACAAGTCAGCTTCTCCAGCCCATGCCATCATGAGAAGCCCTGTTCACAGCACACACACATGAAGGATGACAACAAAGTTGTCATCTTGGCACTGTCAAAACCAAGATAAAGGGCTGTGTGTCACTCCCGTTTCAGCCTTCCAGGGTCTGCACTCACCCAGCTCAGACAAATCATGGGGGCTTTACAATGTGGGATAAGACTGAACACATAAGAAATAGGAATCTACACGCCACACCAGCCTCTTGGGCTTACAACACCAGCTGCAGCAAGTCCAAGCAGGAAATCAAGCAGAAGAATAAATGTCTGAGTATGAAACCTGATGAAACACCAGTCCCATTCAGCATTTCCCTGAAGCCATGAGTCTGACCACTTCTAGGCAAGATTAGAAAAGCAAAAAGTAAAAATAACCATCTGCTCTGCCTAGGCCAAGGAATTTCTCATAACTAGTTCAGAAGGAGCAGGAAAAGCATTTATTCCAATTAATTACATCACTAGATTGAAACTGCACCTTGGTTCCACTCCCAGCCAAAGCACTAGACCTCAACTGGATCCAACTGCAGAGCCCTTGTGGAGCTCAGACACCATTCCACATCCCTGCCAGGCCAAAACGCATGGCCAGAAAAACGGAAGACACTGCTTGGAAGGGAATTCAGCCAGACAATGAGCCTTTATAGACATAATTAAAGACAGACAAGCCTCAAGGGGAAATTTCATTTTGTATGGTCAAGAATTGGAAAGGAATCATGTTGCATAAAGACTAAATTTAAGAAGAAGGGAGAGTTAAGACAATTGTCCCAGAGGTAAGTCCTCTGTCTCTCACCAAAAGCCTTCTGTGGAGGACTGATTGAAGAGCAGATGAAAATACCAGAGTATTTTCATTTGTACTGGGAGTACTGGGCCCCCTCATGGAACTGTCAGGACACAAGAACTGAGAACACTCACTGTAGCAGGAAGTTAGCTTAAAGCACACAAAAACATTTCTTTACTTGGCAGATAGTAAACACCTGACATTCACTACCAAAGGATATTAGAGAGCTGGGCAGCAGGTTCAAAGGATTAGACAAATTCAAGGAAAACAGCTGTACACAAACAGCTACTAAAGGGAACAAGGCAGGGAAATCCCCTCTAGCCACCTCAAGCCAGCTGTGCAGACTAGGGATGGACAAGTGGAAAGGACACAAATGGTGTCCAGACTCATGTGCTCCTCCCCTAAACAGCATCTCTTGCTGCCACCGTGGGGCAGGATATGGGGAGAGACACACCAACAGTGTGACCCACTAGGGTGTTTCTTATCCTGGGCTTGTCTTTCCTATCCAAAACCTGTGTGAAAGCAGAGCCCACTCAAGCCTCGGTATTAGTGCTGCATTGCACGCTGTCTCCATCCAAAAGGTGCTCCACTGAGCACATGTTGCATAAAGCACAGCTGTGGAAGTTTCTAGAGACACCTCGTTTTGTCATAAAAATGATACAGCACTGTTCAAAGAGGGTAAAGTTCCACTTCCTTTCTTTCTGCCCCCTCATCACTCCCTCACAGACGTGCAACCTCTCCAGCCAGCTGATATTTGGAAGTGATGTCACTTTTGCTAGGACAGTCATTAGGTCATTTGATAGGTATTTTTTCCCTCCTCATCTGCAAATGTGCAGTTAAAAAGAAACAAACCACAGTTGTCTGTAAAAAGCAGATTTTACTTCTACACCCAGAGCACTGTGTTATTGTCACACTGGTATTTTCATAACCTTTTCCTTGGGATGGAGAATTACTGATGGAGTATGTCAGAACTTTTCAACATGAGGCTGTAAGAAGTAATGGGAAAAGGAGCTGCAGGAGGGAATAGCTATCATTCATTCATACTGAACCTCTAACACAGTCATAAAGCAACAAGCTCATAAATTAAAAAGCAACGAGTCTTTATTTGAGAAACTTCCTCCTCCACATTTGACATCTGGCTCTTGCCAGTGACGTCCACAGATCTTATCTTCCTGAGGAGGATGTTGGAATACTGGCTACCAGGAAAGCACTGGTTTTGTTTGAGAGTGCTGGCATACAGCTGTGTCTGGAACACACCACAGCTTGGGGCTCACACATCTGCTCTAAGTTCCTAGCCAGCTCACAGCTGGATTCACGAGTCCTCCTGTCCCATGGTGATTCGGCAATGCTTTGGCATCACAACAAGGCTGAGCTCCAGCCTTCCACAGCTGAAGCCACTTGTACTGAGCCAGCAGCAGAGCCATACATGTGAATCTTGGCTCAAGCCAGCATTTTAAGCAGGGCCAGATGATTTTTATGTGCTGAAGTAGCCACTCAGCAACCTGAAACAGCCATCTGCAGACCTCACTGCAGTATCAGGATGACTCTTGTATTCATTTTCCCCTGTATGGGTAATGAAGGCTGGAATATCCCAAATAATACTTCAGGATATGTCTGTGCTCACTTGAGCTGCCACTACACCACCTCTGCTGCATATTCTGGGTTTTGAGGGGCTTACTAACAGAGGGCCAAATACATCAGCTCTGTATCTCTGCAACTGCCACACAATAAATCCACCCAGCTGGATTAAATAATACACACAATAAATTCACCCAGCAGCTGGAAAAACCACCTGAGAGAAAACCCTATTTACAGACATTTGTCACAGCCAGACAGGACCGGGATGCTGGTGGTCCTGCCCCATTCACAGGGAAGCTGGGCTGGAGCCGCACCTGTGAAAGAGCTGATGCCCTGTGACCTGTCCCAGCAAAATGCCTGGTGCTGGGCACATCAATTCCTCCCTGAGCCTGCAAGTGACAGTCATGGATGTCCTTGTCTGGTCAGGGTTATCCATCAGTGATGAGCCCATTTTGGGAGCACAGACCAGGTTCTGCACACTCCTTTCCTCCCGCACATGGTACCCCAGGACACCTCCACAACACAAGATATCTCAGAGGGTCCTCACCCCACAAAGCTACCTGGATTCTGGCAGAACTCTGTCAGTAAAATGTGAAATCCCTCCACAGAGCTATCTGAATGATTGAAACCAAAAGAACCCCCATTTAAACAAAAAATTACCTCTCAAAATCCTATTTCTATCCCAGGAAAGCTCCTTCCTAGATACATACTTCCCAAAATTTAGGCTCCTCTGACTAAACTTTGATCTTGTACACCCTTTTAGAGATGAATATAGCTCCAAGGCTCTCAGTTTCTCCACTCCATACTTCTCCTGAAACACTCCTAACACCCTCGGATAATCCCTTAGAAACAAGAACTCTTGAGGGAACACTAAACGCAGCCCTGTGTGAAACATGAACAAACACCCCAACAGCAGTCTCCCAGCAGCCTGGTATCTGATGGGTGAAGCAATGAAACCTTTGAAATCACCTGGATCAGGCTTGGAAACGTGAGTGGAAGAGGTTATGAGGGCATTTCCCAGCACTGTTTACGAATTCAACAATCACTGATGACTATGCATCATGAGGTTAAGTAATACCCTTCTAGTTACAAGCAATCATGTGCTTCCATCACTCCTGCTGAGTTCATACACGCAAACATAACTGCCACGCAGACAATTAACACCTTGAACCAGCTGATAGCTTCCAAGGAGCTGTGCTCCAGCTGAGCAATCTTGTTCAATCAGATCTCATTCCCTAAGAACACAAGGTTTGTCAATATAGATATAACTGGGCAGATCTCATAGCCTTAGAACTTGGCAAGGCTTTTACCTTAACAACACACAACATCCTGTGCCTAAAGAACTCATTGTTTTACAGTGTAAAGGAAGTGTGTTAGAAGTATTTAAAAAACTTGTTCCTGATCATCTGCTGTCAATATAAGCTCTAATGTTGTAGTGGACCTCACAGCACTAGGATGGGAACCATTGCCAGGTGACTCCAGCCTCAAATTACAAAACTAAAAGTAAATTTGAAATAATCCTTGAAAACAAGCCCCAAGAGTTGGTTCACAGGAGCTACAAGATGGAATTACTGCACACATACTGCCTGTTCTTTATTAAGACTTAACAGGAAGCTCCAGGTGAGAAGCAAATTTTACCACTCTGCAAAGTGCAGCCACCACGAATTTCTGCAACACAGCTTCCAGGAACAGGGAGTCTTTTCACCTATGCAAACCTCCCAAAGCCACCGTCCCTCCGCAGGGCCCCAGCTGCAGCCACAAGGCCACACGCCACTGACTGGGTCACCAGCTGCAGCTGCTGATGTCCCACGTGCAGGACAGGAGCGTAGGGAGCCAGGCGATGCCTGCAGAATCAGGCTGGAGATGGGGACACTGTGACTTCGGACATGCCCACGTAGCGCTGCCATTCCCTGTGCCCCAAGCACCCTCCACACTGAGGGGAGGCCTGGCAGCCCTGGTAGAGGAAGCGGGGCCGGGCAGAGGCATTACCATCCTTCCCTGGTGGGTTCTCCCGCAGGCTCCATGGCGGTGGGGTGAAGCCTGCCGGGTGAGGGGAAGGCGTAACAGGGACACCAGACACCGGCGGCACGCTCCGGGAGAAGAGGGCAGTGCCAGAGCCACTTCTCCCTGGCATGAGGCAGACCGTCACGGGCTCCAGGACTGAGCCCCCTGTCCACAGGCACTCACACCAGGGAGCGACAGCACCCCTCAGCCTAAAGTGAGATCATCCACCATAATAGACAGAAGTATCCACCAGGGCTCTACCACTGCAGGGAAGGGGGACCCCCCTTCCCCGCAAAGGCACCCCCACTGGGGGGTAGCGTCTCTCCCACCCTACCCGAAGCACCTTACTGAGCAGACAAGGGGTCCATCACCCCGCCACACTACAAGCAGGGAGACAAACCGGGGCCAGCGATCAGGCAGGAGAGACACCCGCCCGCCCGGCACCTCCTACCTGCCTCCGGTACCGGCGCTCCCCCGCCGCTCTGCCATCGCCCGGTGCGGCCGCGCATGCGCGCCCCCAGCCCCGCCCCGCAGCCATTTTGAATCCTGGCAAGTGAAGCCACCGGCACCGCCCGGCAGCCCTTGCGCGTGAGGGCACTCGGCTCCCTTATTTGCATATCCCCGACCCCAGCCGCGCTAGCCTCTCTGGTCCGGCACCACCTCTATGGTCCGTCCGCCCGTCGCCATGGAAACGCGGCCTGGCCGGGGACGCCAGCGCTTGGAGTCAGGGAATCGTGGAATCATCGTGGAATCATCAATATTGCGCGAGATCTTCAAGTTTATCCAGTCCACCCGCCAGCCCAGCACCACCGCTGTTACCCCTAAGCCACTAAACCATATCATCCGGTGCCAGATCCAGAGGCCACTTGAAAACCTCCAGGAATGGCAGCTCCATCCCCTGGGCAACCAATTACAATGCCTGATTACTCGAACAGTGGGGAAAAAAAAAAATTCTGGTATTTAATCTGAATCTCCACTGTCCTAGCTTAAGGCCATTTCCTCTGTCTCTGTAAGCACAGTAGAAGAGACTGGCCTCCACCTCATCACAACCTCCTGTCAGGATTTGTAAAGAGCAATGAGGTCCCCCCTGAGCCTCCTCTTCTCCAAAGAGTGTGCCAAGCTGAAGAATGACATAGTGGAAACAAAAATGTATATGTGGCTGCTTAGGCAAGTGGGGCACTAATCCAGGAAATATTATCTCTGGTCTGAGTAGTCAGCAACTTACATTTCTCTCCCATGCTTAATTTCCACTCAGGCTGTGTATTTCAGAAAATAGGGACTATCATTGTCCTTTATCATTTAAGATCTCTCTGTGGCCTTTTCTCTCAAAGAAGCAACTCCTATGTTCACCATATGCATCACCTTCAGTCTCTCACTGCAACAGTTGCTTCCATTCAGCTGTTCTCAAATTTCACCAGGGGAAATTTCACCAGGAAAAATTGAGGCAAAAGCCAATTACTATGTACAGAAAGGTATTATTGCACCCTATTACTTCCCAATGTTTTTGCACATTAGACTTACTAGTAGCTTCTTAAGCAGGTCATTTTTATAAATCCCTAGAAGCCAGACAACTAATTGTAATCAACATGGTTTGTAATTAAAGAGTGATTTGTAGGTATTTAGCGTCAGCTATTGAGATCACCTGCAGCAGAGCAATGCATAAGGCACTAATCAAAGAATCATTTAGTTTGGAAAAGACGTCTAAGATCACAGAATCGCTAAGCATCCCAAAGGAGCTGTGCTACTGCTGCTGTTGTGCTGGGTGATGATGAGCTGACCTGTAGACAGAGTCACCCATTTAAACTCCACCACGGTGCAGGTGCTAACAATAAGGTAGTGCTGATGGGAGCCACTGATATGGCTTCTTACTTAATTACGATCTGGATGAGCTGTGAGTATAAATACCAGCTTAGTCACAGCTGAGTGTGAGTGAAAAGCTTGGGGGAAGTAAAACTAAGGGAAAACAGCAGGGTTTATTTTTGTACTATTTAGTGAGTGGTTCTTTTCTGTATCAGTCTGTTGCTTTAAGAGTTATAGTTCTTTAAGCTTTGCTAATAGTGTTTTGCTGACTTAAGAAAGAACCTGAAGTTTTGGTGAGTGAGTGCTTTTGAGGTTTTTTCCATGCTGGCTTTATGTGCTGATTTTAGCTGCTTCCTTACTTGTGTTGTGTATCCTTGTTCCCTGTCTGAGTGTGTAATGTAACTGCTGAAAGAATGAGCTTCCTGTTGCGGTCTTTAGGTATAAGGGCATGTTTAGGCAAGTTTTGCAACCTGGTTACTACAGGGAAAACTTCTGTAAGATGTAGTGTGGTATCATAGGGCATCTCCTTACTCTCTGTATGTCCTTAAGGCACTTCAGTGAAAAAGAGCCTGTAGAATGTAAGCTGCTTTCTTGAGATCAGGTTGTGTATCCTATTGTTACTTGGTTAAGTGGAAGTATTCTCTTGGTTGTCTCTTCTCTGCAGGTGAGTGTGTGTGTGCCAAGAAAATGTCTCTCTGTGCTCTACGCTTATAGACTGGGCTGTTTTGCACTGTTTCTGCAGCTATATGCTACCTTAAATGTTTGCAGTAGCAGAGCAGTGTACAACTGAGATGTTCTGTGTTTTACCTGGCTTTTTAAAAACACAACTCCCTTTAGAGGTGGCACCCAGTTTGTATCTGCTGTTTGCTCGTGTGGGTGTAAGTCTGTGTATAGTAGCATAACTTGGTTATACTATTGATTAATGCTGGTGCTCTACTCTCTAACATTCTTAGTACCACCTGCTTCTGGAAGATACTAATGTAAGTTATTATTATGCAATGAGAGACTTTAAACACTTTAATTTAGAAAAAAATCACATAGTAAGGCCTTTGAGTGGTTGTATTCCTGGAAACACAAGATTTTCTTTTGATTCCCACTTTTAAGAAATCAATAATGTCATTTGTGAGCTATGTTCTGTATTGTCTAAAGACCATAACAGAAGGTAGTTGGGTTTTGGGTTTTTTTTAAGTTATAACCAAGTTGTAGTTCAGCAGATACTACAGCTGTCTGCCTTAGGGAGGCAATAAACGTAGTATTCCCATGGGTAATTCTAGCTCAGATGCTTGAACTTACACTAGAAGTACAGTGTGTGTTGCTGTTGTAACAGAAAACCCCCCTTATATGCTAGAGGGATATGTTGTATGTAATACAACCTCAAAGACTGGATAGTCTTTCCTGCCCTACAGTGTTGATCCCCTGGGAAGAGTTACTGCAGGTGCATAAGACTATGCCTTCTGTACCTCTATCCTCAATGCAGGATATGTGGCAATGGGATCTAAGTGTATTTAAAGAACAAAGAGTTAAAATGCAAATAGTTTTCTATGACACTGGTGTTTGTCGGCAGAAGAAACACGCTATGGGTAAAAATTCCTTCTGGAGAACCAGCCTGGGTGATCTGTTAACTCCTTTGCAGGATATCAGGAGACTCTCCCAAGAGTACTTCAAGGACAAAGACTTGTAATCAAGCAGCTGAGAGAGCAGGATGTGTGGAAGTACAGAGCATGTTGCTCTGCTATGCAAACTCTCTGTGTGTAAGATAAGGAAGTGCTGGTAGGTAACTGGAGCTGGGCATGGGAATTAAGGCTAGAATTGAATGATTTGTCTTGGAGTGTGTAAAGTAAACAATATATAACCAGGAGGAACCAGATAATTATGGAGTGTCTGAAGCAGGGTAAAAACTTTCAAGGTCACCTGCATCATATCAGTAATATCATGTAAGGCTGAGATTGCCAAGGTAACAATATTGGAGTTGTCAGGCTTAAATATAGATGTGGCAAAACTGAGGAAGAAATAATCTCGGTGGATTGGCTGTTTGGGAGGAGACTGCGGTAAGGGAAGTGTGGATGTGCCAGAAAAAGTGGATCCTGAAATAAGAGGATAATGTATAAAATGAGACAAAGGTAAGATCAGCTGACTGAAGGACTGCAGGTGTCTGTGGGTGATAGTGAAGCCTGAGGACTCAAGACCACAGGCATGTGTGAAGTGATGCTCCTTGAACAACCTGCTGGACTCTACATCAGGTCTATGTTGGAAAGAGTTGTTGTGGGAGGGCAGAGCAAAGTGGGGTAGGTGTGCATCCTGGTGCTAAGTGGTGTGGGAGGGAATGGTGACTCAATAGCATCATGTGTGGTTTGTAAGACTTGGTTAGTGGCTTCATAGCTGTGTGCAAAGTGATATAAATAGCCACGAGATGCTACTGGTGTATTAATGAGGTTGTTGGCCATTTAGTCTACTTATTGGTGCGCTTGATATGTTAGTGCCCTGAGTCTGTTCTCTCAACACTGTAATATGAAGGAAAATGGCTGGGCAGAAGTCACAGCTGGGGGCTCAACCAGGACCTCCTAATTTGGAAGCTTGAGATAACTAACTGATACTGAGATCTTTTCTTTGAAGAAGAGCATGTGTGGATGGAGATGATGGATATCAGATGAACTCTTGAGTGAGAGGAGGAGCAGGTCTGTGCAGGCTGTATTTTAACATGGAGGGGATCCTTAGGACTGAACACTATGAAATGCATATTAGAATATGCTCTAAACTAACTAAAGAAAAAAGAGTAGTGTCTAGATACAGAGCTGTGTCTGGGAAAGGGTTTAAATGAGGAAAAACATTGGGATACTGAAGTATAGGACACAGATTTGAGCTTCAGATGAGTAAGACATCTGATGCAGAGTGCCTCCAGTGGTTACTGGGAAGATGAGAGTGGTGGTGGTAGAAGCCTTAATAACACAGAAGTTAGGCTAAGCTGAAAGGAGAACACATCAGAAAAAGAAATTGTGGAGGATATCCAAAATGTATACTCTTGTGCAGCAGACACAAACCAGGGAGAGGCTGAGTAGGTGACAGTGTTAGGATCACCTTGGCAGCTGGCAGGGATGTTTTCTAGAGCCTTGCCTGCTGATGCAGTCACCCTATGGTAGCACTCATCATGTTTTATTCTTGGTGGCACAGCTGTTCCAGAGCTGCTGTTTTATCCAGCAGCTGCAGTCAGAGTAGGAGTGGCTGTTCCAAACCTCTCTGTCACCAGTGAGTTGCATTTTGACTGCTATTTGAGCAGAGTTATGCAGGGATATGGTTTCTGGATAACTGCTGTAAAGTACAGACTTGCTCTGCAGTGACTTGGCCTTTTCCTGGGGTTTTGATTTCATACAGAGTCTGGGCTTTGCACAGACCTCAGGAACAAATGCCAGACCTGCACTAGACTTCTGTGCTTTCTGGGATTGTTGCTCTGAATAGCTGAAATGGATCTACTCCCTCTTCAAAGGGCCTCTATAAGGGGTGACTGACTAATATGCATCAGTGGCTATTTCCACAGTTACCAGTGCCAGCTGAAGCGCTTTTCCTTGTGGTGCACTAGTAACAGCAGGGTGAGACTGGTGTCTTCTGGCTCCAGAAGTTAAATTCTCCCTGCTGGCTGAGCTGAAGGGATTGTTCATGGGGTTCTTAGATCAGCTGTGCTTGTGGTATCTTTCCAGTTGGCTTGGGCTGCTGTAAGAATTTGGGCAGTAAAGTAATTCCTGATGGAAACGTCCCTCCTGTGGGGATGTGGGTCAGAGCCCCAGCATTGCTGGGGGAGTTTCTCAGACTGGGTTAGTGATGTGGGGAGGTCTGCTCTCTACAGCATTGATTTGTATTACTGTTAATCACTATGGTCTGATGGTACCTTGAGCTAGGCATGATGCAGTAACCCCTTGTGCAAGTATTTAACACTTCTTGGAGTACTTTGCTGAGGCAATATAGGTTGGTTTTCTCTTGGAGAGTGTAGCGAAATGTGGTGCTATTTTATGTTTGGGGGTGAGTGAGTTTGTGTTCAAAGTTTGAGTTTTTTCATTATTAAGCAGCACTAGCATGGGAATCTGATCCTCAAGATAAAAACCAAGGCCTGAAAAGGCCCAGCTTTTAATGAGCTATTGCATTTTCCTTGAATTCCTGTGTTGCTGCCAGGCATGTCTGGCTGAGGGAAAGCATCCTGTTTAGGAAGGCAGCCAAGTGCCTGCATCCTAAGGATCAGTACTGGTGGTGGAGGTTCAAAGTTACTGTGTTGTGTGGCTTTTTGTACTGCTCTCCCACCTCCCCAAGAAGTATCTGGGAGTCCTCTCCTGGATGAGTTTCATTGAAAAGACTTCAAACCAAGCATGACCTTAAGTTGGTAATAAATGGATAGAAGTGACAAGGAAAAATATGAAACTGCTTTGTCATGATCTTCTCCCACACACTACCTCCAGCTACCAGGATGCTAGATAAGTGCGTGGGACTGACACCAGAGTGATTGAAGACAAACCTTGGCTGAATAAAAACATTCAATTTTAACAACTAACCTTAAGCACTCCTTGAAGTTTTGGGTTGTTTTTTTGTGTTTTTTTTTTTAATCTTTGCCAAAGCTTTGTCAGGTGGCAACAATTTTGCAGACTCTGCTCAAAATGGGGAGAGTAACTGGAAATAACTCATTATTTCTTTATCCTCTTGGCTGGCGAAAATTGGTGCAGTATTAGTCCCTGTACCCTTGGGAGTTGTTACAGAGCAATGGCAGAAGATCTGTGTTTTTTGGGGGGATGGGTAGAGGAAGAGCTCAGGGAAAAAAGCTAGGAAGGATAGTCTGAAAGCTTGAGTGCTGGAACAGAGGAAAGGGTACTTTAATGGGATCTTCACTTGTGAGCTGATCACAGGCTATGGAATGGGGCAAGAATAATCTTGGTTGAGAGTTACAGTAAATTAGATGGCTATGTCCTCTCCCATGGGCCCAGTGTCTCTAAAGTTGTGTTGACTTGTAGCATGTTCCCTGAGGAAGTATTTAAACCCATCCAAACTGCCAGCCTGATGTGGGGACCCTGCTTCAGCTGGACAGAAGACTTGGTGAAACAAGTCTCTCCAGACATGTGAGATACTTGTATGAAGTTTCACATGTTGGGTATTGTGGCACACCTGTATGTTGGTACTGCCCACAATAGTCAGGCTAACTTTAGTCTTTCTGCTATAGAATCTGTAGTCTCGCATGGAAGTGAATATTTACACTTTTCTGTTTTCTGTAGCTCACAGTGGTCTCTTGTGTTCCACAAATACCTGAAAAGAAAGCTCACCAAATTCAAAGCTAGCCTAGGTGATAGTAAAGCTCTACTGCCCTGAGATGTTCAGAAAAACCATGGTCTTCTATATTTTTAGCAGGCAATTTCTTCTGCTTTAAATACTAGGAAAGTCCTACCAGCCTCAGGCATTTTTGTTTTAACTAGTGGTGGATTCATCACCTGTAGTAACTGAGAGGCCTGAAACAAAAGCTTCTCTTATCAAATGTCCTCTCTGGTTTTGTATTGCAAACATTGCTTGGTTGCTCCATAGCAACTCTGTTTGGGGCAGCTGGTGTGAAGCACGCTTTGCTTGGCAGGCCTTTTTTTGGGAGCTGTGGTGTCAGTCCCCTTGACCTGCACCAAGATGTTTGAGGTAAAGGCCCTGCCAGATGACTGGGGCAGTGGGTAAGGGAATTGCTGGAGTCAGCTCTGGCAAGCCTGGGAATAGTCTGCAGTATCATGTTCTCACCAAGCAGAGATGACGATCTTATGTTAGTTTTCTGTGACCATCTTTGGAGTTTTCTCTCCTTTTTATTGTGCCTGGTGTCTCATCCAGCTCCAGCCAAGTGGGATTTGAACCCTTTTCCAGCAAGGTCAAAACTGCTGGAAGGGCTTTAAAGGAAAGGCTGCCTTGTCTCTTGCTGTAGTATTTCTTACTGTGTTGGTCTCTTGTTGCTCCTTGCTGCCAACCACTGCTCCCAGTGCCCTGGCTTGGGGAGGCTTGGCTCCCAGGCACAGCCAGCTGTCTGCCCGTCCAGGCCATCTGTGCAACCCATACCTGGCATGTATTGATGGATGTCAGTGGCTCTCAGGAGCAGGTGAGCATTTAGCAGAGTTCAGCTCAGGCTTTAAGGACTGCTTTGCCTGTTCCTGCTCAGGACATTCAAGTGCTGGGCAACAGATGTGTTTTTGTTTTTTTTTTTAAACCAGAGAATAGCAGAGCTTGAAAGTGTGGCGCAAAGGAGGGTGGTAGTCTGAAGAGACAGATCAGCTTGGATCCCCTCTCCCTTTCTGGTCCTCAGTTGCTCCTGAGGAGTTGGAGGCTGTCAGATATTTACTTCCAAGACCAGGCCAGCTGTACTGGTGAAACAAGAGAAGTAGGAGCAGGTGGATTATAGCATGGTTTGAATTGGAAGGGACTTAAAGATCATCCAGTTCCAACTTCTCTGCTGTGGACAGGGGCACCTTCCACTAGACCAGGTTTCTCAGAGCTCCATCAAGCCTCACCTGGAATGCTTCTAGGGATGGGGGCATCCACAGCTCCTCTGGGCAGCCTGCTCCAGTGCCTCACCATTCTCACAGTTAAGAATTTTTATTTCTAATATTAAATTTGAATTCACTCTCCATCAGCTTAAAACCATTCCCCCTTGTTCTATCACTGATTGCCCTTGTGAAAATTCCCTTGCCTCCCAGAAAATTCTTCTTGGAGACCTCCTTTAAGTACTGGAAGGTGTTATAAGGTCCCCTTGAGAAGAGGAAAGGAAGAAGAAACTGGGGATTGGACTCCTTCCTCAAGGGATACCGTTTGATGTTAGTGTTTGGAGTTGGTTTTCTTAAGCATCTGGCTTTTGATGCTTTCCAGCCATCAGATGGCCTGTTTAGATGATCACCTTCCAGGCAAACCCTGTTTTCCCTGAAGCAGTGTGTGCTTTTACTTCCTGGTAAATGAGGGACAGGATCAGGCAAGCTGGCACTGGTGTTCTCAAAGCCCTCTTCTCCTGTACACGTGGATTTGTCATGCTGTAGCTCATCCTGGAGGTCAGTATGAGCAATAGACAATTGTGTAATGGTGGGGTAAACTGTATTGTCAGCCTCGGGAGCACCAGAGTGCAGCTCTGCAGGGGCAGGGCAGGAGCATTGTGCCTCCTGCATACCAAAACCTTGTTGCAACACACCTGAGCATTCAGAGCAGTGCTGAGCCCTGCAAGCCAGGAGCTGGGGCTTGGTGCCTTGTGCCTGTGCAGGTAAGGCTGTGTCTGGGCAGTCTGAGAGCTCCATGCTGGGGAGCAGGCAGGGACAGGGCAGTGCCAGGCAGCTACGCAGTGGAGCCTGGAAGAGGCCGCCCAGTCAAAGCTTGCCCTGATGGGTTTGCAAATTTCCTCCAGGCTGTGAAGTCTTAAGTAGGCTGTCAACACCCTACTCCCGGGTGATCTGCTTCCAGGGAAATGTATTTGCTGCTGTGGTGGGGCACGTGACAATGCTGCCCTGAAGCACTTCTAGTCCTGCTTAATCCTCATCTTGTTCCCCCTTATCTCTTCAGTTTGCTTCCTCTTGTGGGTCATCCTGCCATGCCGAGCCACCAGCTTGTTCCCCTTATCTTCCTTCAGTGTAAAATCAAAGCAGTTAGTAGCTGTGCTCAGGCTGCCTTGTGATACACCCCCAGTGATTTAGATGGCCTGTCAGTCCTTCTCCTTGCAGCTGCCAGGAAGACCTGGGAGCAATGATGCTGACAACCAAAATGCAGGGTGCTACAGAAGCTTTTGAACAAGAGCTGGTCACCAACTAGATGTGAACAGCTTCTCCAGGGTTGTCCTTAATTGGCATGGAGCAGCACGCTGACCCAGCAGAAGGGATGTAAGCTGGACTTGCTTTGTTTTATCCGATGAATGTAATAGCTACACACTCTCTGTGCAGATCACTTGCTCTGAAATACAAGCACTTAACAGAAGTGTGGATCTCAATAGGGATGCATGGATGATCTATTTAAAGAGGTGCTGAGACTGGTTTTCAAGATGAGACTGCTTATTCCATGTGCTCACCTTAGGCTGGCATTGATATACAACACCCCTTTGGATTTTTGTGGTGGTTCTGAGCAAGTTAAGGCAAGTAGGTAATGAAATTTGTTTCATTTCCTCCTATTTGATGGCGTGATGGTTATGATGGGCTTTGTCTCCAAGGCTGTGAGTCTTGTTTGAGGGTGCTGCCAGGTCTTAACTGAATGTTCCAGTGCTGTTCCCTGTGTGGGGTGAAGGCTTCTAGCCCTAAACCCATGGCAAACGTAGGCTTGAGCTAGTTAGTGTACATTATGAACCTCTAGGAACAGGAGGAACTAGTGCTGGTTGAAAAGAAAAACCTCCATTTTGTAGTACCTAGGATTGCTTGTGTCAGGAAACTCTTAGGGGACAGCTGAACTTCCATCTCTCTTTCTTGGTCAACACCTGTGAGAGAGGCAACTCTAGTTAAGGCTGAAGCAAGAAGAGCCCACAGGATCTGAACTCCATGGGAAAAAAAAAATCTAGTTTGCTGCCTTTAGTTCTGTGCATGGTCTTTTCCTGTCTCTGATTTTTTTTTTTTTTTAAACAGCCCTATGCTATATACAGCTTCCTTTCCTGCTCTAGGGGAGAGGATAATGAGTCATGGGAGGACATTGCTTCATGCCTTGGAGAGTGCTTGGGTATCTGGCAAGGGCAGGCTAGGAGCAAATTCAGCTGCAGGTCAGAGTTGCACAAGGTAAATGCACACTTAAATGTGAATGGTAACTATTGAGACCAGAAAAAGAAACCTGCACATGAGAACTTGCCAGAGGAAATGACATATTCCTGGATTTTGCTTTAGAAATAAACAGTAGGTACAAGTTCTTGTTTGCTTACCAGAGTAAAAGCAGGGCTTTGGGAGGATGAGGAGAGAGTCAAGGACAGTTGAAGACCCTTTTATTTGTTTAAGATTTCCTTGTCTGGGCACGACAGCAGTTGACATGATGGCAGCAGGATTGAGCTCTTGCCTCTTTCCTTTTGTTGCCTGCTTACTTTGTTTCTTTCCCTTGTGCCTGCCTTCCCCATGTTCATGCCTGCTCAGGGGCCTTCAGCGTCTTGCAGTGTCTTGCTGCCTCCCAGCACTGCAGACACAAGTCATGAGGATATGAGGTTGACTCTTCTGCCCTCAGTGGTCTTGGTCAGCTTGTTCTAATCTTTGCAACTCTGAGATGTGTGAGTTAAATCATGTCTTGCAGAGCAGCTAACAGGCAGTCACTGGCAATGTGGCTCACTTGTTCTTGGTAGGTTACTGCCCCTGCAAGCTATGGGGAGCTCCTTGTATCAATTAGTACTGTAAACATATCAATTAATTAATAAGTCTATCTCCTTATTCAGCCTGAAATGTATATAAGCAACATAAATTGTTTCTCTTCCTCTTCTGTCCTCACAGCTTTTGAGATTCAGCAACTGCTCCAGAGAAGCGTCTCCCGTGTAAAACCTCAGGCTCCTGTACAATGTACCAGTCCAGCCTGGTGCCACGGGAATATTACCCAGCCATGATCCCACCTTATGCCTACCCCTACCCACCGCTGCGGCCTGGGAGAGCAGAAGACATGTCCAGCTCTGTGATGTTCCCCCCCATCCGCATGCACAACTCCTACAGCCGACCCATCACCTTTGTGGTGGACCGGAGCAGCTACCCTGACTATGTGGGAGGTCAGGTGGAGTATCATCATCTCTATGGAGCCTCCAATCCCTATATCCATCCATACCACACCTGGCACTTCCCTCCCATGGTCCCTATCCCTCTCTACAATCCCTATGCAAACTACCATCCCTACACTGCCTGCCGGAGGTCAGATCAGTATCGAGACATGTGGCCTGAAGGCTTCACAATGAGAGGAGAGCTTCAATGGGGAAAGCTTGGAAAGGTGTTTGGGCCAAGGAAAGACCTCCCAGAATTTGTAAAGGATGATCTCCGGAGGGTTTATGGCACCTACCCCCGGACCAATGTTTCCATATCCTACCGGAAAGGAGAGTTCTTGGTGAAGGGGGACCCCAAGATAGATGACCAGGAATATACAGTGGAGAAGAAGGTCACCCACCGGGCTGTGACCCCCAGTGCCAGTGAGGCAGATGACAGCAGTGAGGACCAGAACTGTAAGAAGAAAAAGAAACTGAGACATTGAAGTAATCAGATACCCAGTGGACTGATGCTACAGTATCCTCATGGGAGCCAGTTGGCAGCTCTTCTTGGTGTGGTTGGCAAGTAACATAAGCAACAGATGCCACCATTCCTGTTGATTTTTTGAATTGCTCCCCATTCTCCACAATCTCGTGGCAGATTTACCCTTTTTGATGCACAATGTCCATTCTGTGAAGAAACCACATGACACTTGACTCTTGGATCAGTTCATTGGTCCTGGTTTTGAAATGAACGTTTGATTTACACTGGTTTGATTGACTGGTCACAGCTTGGTGGGGGATCTCCAAACTGCAGCCCTTGATCAGAGACGATGGGCCTCTTCCTTGTCCAGGGGAAGGGCCTGTAAGCTGGTTCTCTTCCTGGAGAGATAAAAGCTGAATTTCCTCCAGGCTGAGGGCAGTGCAGGTCCCAGAGGACACAGGGGTTCTTGAACACTCTGAAGAGCAATTGTCTGCCTGTCTTGTCACTGCTGTTTATGACCATATCATTGTGCTTTATCACCACGTGAGGCCTGTATGCAGCACTTCCCTACACTCTGGTGTCCCCATCCTCTTACACTTGATAACATGGTGCTCAGTATTCCTGGCCACATGTCCTTATTGAAACTGCTGTTGAGGCCTTGCTCTGGGTCTGACTTGGCTCTAGTTGGAGGTGCTGGCTCTCCAATGAGGTTACTGGAGTTGTGTGAACCACTGAACTCCCATAGCTTGGTGGTTGTACTGGAAGAGCTGTGCTGGAAGCCTGGAAGGCTCTGAGGGGCTGGGTCTGACTTACTTGCAAACTTCTGTACCTTTTAAATGACTAAACAATAAAAAAACCCAAATGTGCAAATGCTTATATTTCTGATTCTTAACTACCTAACATCAGTCTCTTTTGCAAGCAACTTGCAATCAGATCTGGCACCTTTTAGTGACGCTGGAGATGGCTTCTGTCATAGTTCATGCCCAGCTATGGTGGTTTGTCCTGCTTGGCAGTACCCTGCCTCGCCCTAGTTTGTTTTCTGTCAGTTTCTCTGGGGACCAGCAGGAATTTCATAAGCATACAGGAGAAATAGGTGACCTCTGTTCCCCTGTAGTCTCCTAGTCTCCCCCTGATCTCCTACATGGAAGGGAATGGGATGTTACCGATCTGCATAGCAAAGGAGAGACTGTGAGGGTGAGCTTGGAGGCCCTTGGTTGTTTCGAATTGCTATAAAGTGAAAGCAAGTGGATTTTTTTTTTCAGTTAGTGCAACAGGTTTTGTTTAACCAATTGCCAAAATGTCTTGGCAACTGTCTGTATTTCCCCTTCCCCATTTGGCTTCTTGGAAATGTGTTAATTCTGCTGCCAGACAAAGCTGCAAGAGGGCTGAACCAGAAAAACTGCTGTAGAAACCTTGGACCAAACTGATGCTCCTTGGCTGTGTTGCAAACAGTGGCAGTGGGACTCGCTGAATGGGCTAGAAAAGGCCTCCATTAATGACTGCTGGCTGATCAGTTATGCTTTTAGTATAGGGAAAAGGCAGCATTTCCTGCTGGGTTGGTTGTTGGTTTGTTGAGGTTTTTTCATCTCTTCCTTGGCTGAGCAGGCTCCCCTGCCTAGTTAGGGATGTGTAGTTAAATGTCTGCATCAGCCTTGCATTGGTGGTGCACTCCCTGTCCTTCCAGCAGCAGCTCCTTTGGGCAGTGAACCCAAAGTTCATGCATTGGATGCTTGTGCAATGGTGCAGTACCTCAGTGGGGTGTGGGAAGGACTTTCTTCCTCATCCCCTGGAGCTCTTGAGGGAAACAGCTGAGCTGACAGTACTGGATGTTGCCTGCTGTGGGCAGGGGCTGCTTTAGGTTAGATCCTGGAAGAAGTGCAAACCAGTTCTTGTAGGCAAGGTGAGAAGGAGCATGGGGTTTGCCATACAGTGATGTGGAAATGCTAAATAAATTGCAAAGACTTGCACAATAACTTATCCTAAATGCCATTGCTCCAGCCATTAGGTTCCTGGTGGCAGCATGATACCATGTGATAATGGAAAGGTCCCCAAAACTCAATGGGCATAGCCAGGCTCTCCCAGAGGTATGTGATGGATGGGTGAAAACAGAGGCTGTAGTGTACACAAATACTTTCTCTAAATAAGCATCTCTGCTGGGGTCATCTCCAGGGCCCACAGGGAGACAGAGGGGCACAACCCTTAACTTTACCCATCCTGTCCTGTTTATCTTCTCCGAAGTTTTGTTTGGTTTTGCTGCCTGGACTCTGAACAGGAGATTGCTGGGCACACCCAGGCTGTTGTTCTGACAATGTGTATTTTTAGCAGAGGCTCACAATTGCATGCAGTACATCAGGAGGTAGCAATGTATTTATTTTCTCAAGTGCCATTTCACTTCCAGAGGGAAGAAAACATTCTATAGTTAGGCTTTTTTTTCCCCTTGGGGAAAGATGTGCCACAAACCTCTAGTAGCTCTCTGATAGCAGATATTTCTACGGGGCCATAGCTCCCCTCCATCCCTAATCTGGTCTCTGTGCAGGAGCAAAGATTTACATATTAGTTGTAGGAAGAGTTCATAGTTGCCTTCTCTTCCCGAAGGTTTGAGGCTCAGTTGCTGCCCAGCTGCAGAACTGAATCCATAGGGCATTTTGGAGGCTTTAACGCCTATGGAATTCAGTTCTCAGAGCCAAGCAGCCAGTGCGAGTCAGCTTCCCCTGGCTCCAGCCAGCTGTGTCTCCATCTGCAAGGGGGGAAAAAATAGCAAAGAGCTCATCATGTCTTTGACACAGGGCAGCCACTCAGTTGACACAGACTTTTTGTAACTGGGAGCTGCCACAAGAAGACTCTGGCACCTCTCACCCCAGAAGCAGCACAGACAGGCACAGCTTTGTTTGGAAACTTTGCTCAATTTGGCTGGCTCTTTTTTCCACTGCTTCAACATATCCTGTTATTTGGAGTCACTGCAAAGCTTCAGGTCAGCCCTGAGCTCTGCAAACCTGCTAGAGCTGTAAGATAAACACCATTTCTGCCACCTGGGGCTGGTAGTGGCAGGTGTGTTGAGAATCCCCCTATGTATTTGCTTTGCATGCAGGTGTCACACATCTCTTGGTCTAAACTGCTCTTCCTCGGTGTGTGTGTCTGAAAAGGGGCAAGCTGTCCTGGGGGATGCTCAGTCTTGTAGGAACAGCTCAGCACTCCCAGGCACTGACCCTCTCTTCCATTGATAGTGAAACCAATGCCCATGGGGGAACCCCTTCACCTGGGAGGTGCCATCTGAGGGGAATGGCTTGTGCAGCTGGTGCTACTATGGGTGGACTTTGAGGTGCAGGGGCTTTCTGCCCATTTGGAAGCAGGAAAGGACACAGGGTAGTTCTGTGTAAAATGAAGAGTGAAAGGTCTTTTCCAGATAGCTCAGAGAGTAGATTCAGGGAGGTATTGGTCTCTATCTGGGTTAACCAGGGACTTGCTGGTGCATCCCACAACTCTACATGTGCTTCCCATTGCCCCCACCCTCTGGTGTGGGCTGCAAAGCTCACGTGCACGGAAGGCCAGACTTGAGGGACACATGGGGATCCCTCTGAGCACCCACAGAGATGCTGGTGCTGCCAGCAGCTTTGGGAAGCCTCACCTCTCAGTAGATGTTCACCTTCAAACCTGGAGACTGAGCTAATGGCTGAAAAACTTTTCCTTGGCTCAGCAATAGTTTGGCACAGTTGTGATGACAGTGGCTCAGGCAGGAGTAAGCACCGGGAGGGGATTCCAGCCCTTTGCCTGTATGCCAGCAGTAGAGAGCAGCTGCCCTCAGGTCAGCAGAAGAGACGGGAAATGACACACACCACTTTGGAGCACGGGCAAAGATTTCAATGGGGGAAGCACTGAGCAACTGTCGCACGAGCAGTGAACTCCGTGATTGCTCAACTGCTGGCCCAGGGCTCTATTTTAATCCCTCCGCTGGGAATTACAGTTCAGTTGGGGCAGCATGAACTCACCATCCTGATGCACGTAACAAAGGAGCCAAAGCCTGTTGCAAAAGCTGAGGAATTCCAGGCTGAAAGTGCCAGCTCTGGTGCATCCCAGGGACCACGTGCAGCAGTACCACAGGGGCTGCCTGGAGGGGCAGCAGTGGAAGGAGATGGGGTAAAGCAGAACTTACACCAGGGTCCCCACCCTGCAGCAGGTGGTCAGGGTCAGAGAGGCAGCTCAGGGAGCCAGCTGTGCACTGTGCTGGTTTTCAAACCACTGTGACTTGGCAGGGAGTTTTCAACAGCTCTGAGCTCCTCAAGCTCTGATCTCCCTCCTCCTCCTCCCCCTGCTCTGCAGGCAGCCACCTGTGCAATTGAATGGGCAGGAAGGCAGCCTGCCAGAGACATTGCAGCCACATGGAAGCAAGCACCTGCCAGTCTGAAATGGTTGGTGGGGTTGGTATGCTCTGGGGCTGCTTGTTGTCCATCTCATGCCCATGGGGTGGTTACCCTGCAGTCCCTGGCTATTTGAGTGCATGGGAAAGCTTTGTATTTTATTTTTTAAGATGTAGAAGTCTCCTCTGAGGCATTTACCTCACATTATTGATGGATATCTGCTATTCAAAGTGCCATACATCTGCCTCCCTCCTTCTGCTGCTCTATGCAACCACTGCTTTCAGAAACTGAAAGGTGCAGGCCAAGGAAAAGCCTTCCTCCTCATCTTCCTCCATGGGCTGATTTGCAAAGAAAGGGGAAGGGTTTCAAGCAGACAGGCAGGTGAGCAGGATGGGATCAACACCAACAAGCCTTCTCTGATGGTCTTCCTTCCCTTGCTCCATAGCCCAGGGTGGTGATGTGGGTGCTGGGGCTGAGTGGCACAGCACAGTGGTACATGAATTCCCCCATGCCCTGTGCCCCACCCTCCCCAAGATGGGGCAGGAGATAGCTCCAGCATGATACTTTTGGCATCCTACTCGTGGGTGCTGGGACTGGAGCACTCATTGCCAAAATGCACCAGAAACAGTTTGATCCAAGTGCAATGGTAAGCCCACGGGGAATGAGCTGGGAAAGAAATTATTCAAATGCAAACACAGAGAAGCTCCAATTCTGATTTCATTCCTGGCTGCTCCTGCATGCAATGTCCCCCTGGCATGGCACCCACAGCACCCTAGATGCTATGCCTTTGCTCCTCGGTTTTCCTGACCCAGCTTTGTCCCGTGTTCCTTCACCCAGGCAGGACCAGTGCTGGATTTGGTCCTGTGTATTTTGGATTATCCCTTCCCCTAGGGAGTCTGCACTGGAATGCAGTGCCAGGTAATACCTGGGAGGTCAGGGATGAATGGAGATGTGGAGGATACCTTGGTGATGGGTATTTTGCTGCTAAGAAGGTGCCCTGCCCTGGCTTGACACTGTGTTTTCTGGAGGCTGTGTCAGGGCCAGGCTGCAGCACTGCACCATGGGGTGACCATTGCCTCAGCTCAGCCCCGGGGTGAATTGCATCAGGCCAGCTGTCACCTTTGCAGGTGGGGGTTTCATAGCCCCACTAGAACCTGCATCACCTAACCCTGAAGCAGGAGCCCTTGACCAAAAGGTTGAGAGCTCCTCAAGGCTCCTGACCTCAGCCCAAAATGATGGTGAGTCAAGAGGCACTGCAGACAATCAGGTGCCCAGGAGGATACTGCTGCTGTGGGGATTTCTCTGTGGAGCTCAGCAGAAATGGCCACATGAGCAGATTTCCCCATGGCAAGCCCAGCTGGAGGCGATGGGAGGACACAGAAGCAGAAGCTCGCTCATGGCCAAGCCTGCTGCTGGAGAGCTGTGCTGCACCAGCTCAGCCCTGAGCTGCCAGAGGCATTGGCTCTGGCTTTGGCTCTGCACTCCCTCCCTGCTGCGGGTACCGGCACAGGCTGCAGCGCTGCCCTGTCCCTCGCTCCTGGGGGAGACAAAGCACAAATCACTGTTCCAGAGGGGACGTGACTCCCAGGCACCTCTGGCCCTCAGAGGTTAATGATGTATTGCTTCATGTCTCAAAAAAAGCAGCAGCGCCCTCCTTTTGGCATTTCCAGCTAATTATCCCGGGAGTTACTGATTAGCTAGGACGTGCCTAGGCCCAAGCAGTGGAGTCCTGTGGGTGCTGCACAGCCACCGGCACTGCGCTGACATGGTGGCCGGAGCATTATTCCAGGGAGTTTCACTTTGTCTTCCCGGAAAGTTTGTAGGAACATGCGCCCCGCCGTTTAAAGTATGAGAAGCACGAGTCCGGTTTTGCAGGTTACCAAAAAAGCCACGGATAGAAACGAAGATGCTCGTGCACACACGCACGGTGCCTGACACCTCCTGTCCCGCTCCCTCAGCCGGGAGCGGGTGCGCTGCCATCAGCCGAGAGACGTCACCGCGTCCCCGCTGCTCGGCACGGGCAGAGCCGCCCTCTGCAGCGCCCGGGCTGCGGCTCCTTGGCGAGAGCAGCAGCCAAGAGCTCCCCTCGTTCCAGCCACACCAGTGCCCCCGCTCCGGCGCAGACCCTCCCGTGACCCCCACACTCACCCGACAGCTCCGGCTCCCATCGAGGCGAGTCTGCGGGCGGCGGGGCCGGAGGCACTGTTAAATATTGCAGCCGACTTACTCACTTCTCTTCCTGGACGGCAGCGCGGAGTTTCCACCCACTTCTTTCACCTTTGGTTTCCAGGCTTTCTGAGAAAAGGGGAAGCCGTGGGAGGGAGCAACCGGCATCCCCGTGCCAGGGCCACGGCCCCCAGCAGCCTCTCCTTCCCGGGAAGGGGCGGATGCCAGAGGGGGCCGCTTTCCCGGGAAACCGGCGCGGCTGGGAGTGCCTCGTGCTTCTGGCTGAGCACTCCGCGACCCTTTAGGGTTAGGCAGATTTTCCTTCCCAGCCGAGTGGAGGGGGCACCTGAGCGCTGCCTCCCTGCACAAGCTCAAGGGTGGCTCCCTGCCCAGCTCAGCCTCCTCCTTTGGGAGTGAAAATCCCCCCGGGACTCAGACGTACCTTGGCCTCACCCCACCAAAGCCCATTCAGTTCCTCATTTAATATAGTGCCTCTGCAAGTGAGGACAGTGCCAGAATTGGGGTCACATACACATCACTGACACCTGTGATGAGCTGTGTCCATCCTCAGCCTGCAGACCCCTACCAGTAGCAGGTGCTGCCAAGGGCGTGGGAATGTGCCAGCATTCCATTTGGCAGCCAGTGTTTCATCCGTTTGCATGCCCATTGGCACCACAGGCTGCCCTCCCTGAGGACACTGATAGATTATGTTCCCCGGGACATTGTGGGCAGGCAAGTAGCCCCCCACTGGCTGCTGCCAGCTCTGGTGGATGAGCACACGTGTCTGGTGAGACGCCTTTTTCCTAAAGTCCCATTCTCCAGCATTCTGTCAGTGCCACCAAATGCACAACCATTGTTTTTGCTCAGAAGTGACGTCAGGTCCCCCAGAGGTCACTTCTGTCAGCAGTCTGGAAATGAAAATCTGGGGCCCCAGCATTGGCTGTGCCACTGAGCTGATGGTGGGGTAAGCATCACTGCTCCCTCTGTTCCACCGTGAACAAACCCAGAAATAAACTGGCAAATCAGTTGATGGGGGATGGCGAGATGCCTCACATGCCTGGCTGCCTGCACTGCCCTGTCTGGGTTTGACAGCTGCCCTGCAGGTTCAGAGAAAATTTACAGAGTGGTTTTGTCTTTTGGGAGCTGCCATGGTGTTTCTGGAGTGGGAAGTACCTGGAGGGCTGCCATGGAGGTGATCAAGCTGGAGCCACAGTTTTATCAATGCAAGCTCCCAAAAGAGGCAACATCACCAATTCAGGGCCTTGTGGTATATTTTCAGGTAGTCGAGTGTGGTTTGGCTGCATGCCTCAGCTTTGCATGACTGCCACTCTCTGCTCCTTAGCTCCATCAAGGGGCTGGACAGGAACTTTGTCATGTGGATCTGTGACCTGAAATATCTCTGATTTCTCAAGGCAGGGCTGCCTTCCTGCTCACCTGCCACAGTCACACCCAAACATGACACAGGTTATGAGCACCCAGCACTCCCTCCTCACAGCCATCATTTTTGACAGTTCTTAGTGCCACACTGGAGGGCTGGAGATCTCCCTGCTCCTTCCTGCTTCCTGTTCAACTCTTCCAAGGCAGCAGTGAAACATCAGGGATCCACCATTGGGGATGGGGCCTGGCCAAATCCCTCCCTAGTGCTGGCTGTATTGCTTGTCCTTGCCGGCGTCAGACATTGGACATCCCTCTGGCTACTGCTCCTGATACCTTCCCCAGGACAAATCTTGCCCCCAGAAGGGTTATCTCCCTTCACAGTACTATGGCTGGCTTGGCCACTTCTATGTACCCCTCTCCTTGGCACTTGGGTCCCCTACGTGCTCTGTATGTGTCTGTCTGCTGGGAAGGGTTTGGTGAGATCCTAAGTTGGAAAACCACTGGGGAACACGGGAAGAAGCGAAGAAGCAAAGAAGCAGGTGAGAGAGGCACAAATTGGGCAAACAGGGAAGTCACTGCAGGCTTGATGCCAAGCGGATGGACATCAGGGCAGCTCAGACCCTGCATGGGTGGGAGGAAGGAGTGCACAGGTTTGCTGGTGAACAACTTTGCCAGCTCCAACAATGCAGGTTGTAGGAGGAAGAGGAGGAAGAGTGTGCTTGGAGTTGGAGCGACTGCCTGAATGCCAGTTTTTATAGGTCTGGTTGGCAGAGATGAGCGAGCAGAAGCAGTCTCTGGGGTCATATGGGACCCATCCCTTCCCTGTGACATTGGCACAGCTGAGACCTGATGTTGTTCCTAGTTCCCATTTCTTCAGGTTGCCCCGGTCTCCTTCAGCCAAAGGCAGTAGGTGTGAGTGAGGAGCAGCCTTGCCCAGCCCCCTGCAGAAGGACAGTGGCTTGGCATTTACTGGGGGAAGGGGGAACTTCCTGCAGCCTCACTGTCCTGGGAACGTGGCTAGGCACCAGTGCCTAGGTTTGCCCTTGTTGTGGGGGTCCCGGGGGAGAGGAGGCTGGGGAACTGCCCCTAAAAGGCTGGAACTTCACCCTGGGGGGAGAAAATCCAACTTCCAGCTCTGGGGAGGGGGCACAGGAAGAGAGAGCAGTTGGGTTTTCCTACCCATCCAAAAAAATTAGGTTAAAATCCCCTACCTTTGATCTCCTGTGACTGCAGAGAAAGCCAGGCAGCAGGACCAGGGTGTGGTTTAGTGCTCAGAAATAAGCCAGCCATTAGAACATCTCACAGTGTAACTGCTGACTGCAGACAGTAGCCTTAGGGACGGGCTGATGTGTGCATTCCCAGTGCCTGAGCCCCGCAGCACTGTGGGGTTTTGGATGAAAGCTGATGCAGCTGCTCCTTGCCCTGGGGCAGGACACTGGAAAGAGGACCAGTGAAATGTCTGCAGCCTCCGGGAGTGTCCCAGTGACAGACACTGCCTCTGGGGCTGGAGTGGGACAAGGGCTGTCATGGCTATCTGAGGTGGTCTCCTAGGAGATTCAATATCTTCCCGGGAGGCTGCTCTAGGCTGCAGCCCCACGCTGTGCACAGCAAGAAGGCTGCGGCTGGAGGTGCTGGGAGGCAACAGCACTGTTTGGCCCATCAGTAGAGAAGCCCACAGTAGTGTCCAGATCCAGGGTCATGCCCAGCCAGCACCTGCTGCCCCTCCCCACGCAGTTTCTCTCAGGTGTAGACTCACAGATGTCTAACATAGAGCTAATCCCACACTTCAGCCTTAGCTGAGGCTCAGTCCATCTCCAGACTTAAACCTACAAACACCAGGTTTTGTGCATTTAGTGGCCCTTGTGTGTCTTTCCTTTTCCCTCTCCCCTAAGCCAGCAAACTGCCTGCAAGCCCCTGTTCCTCCTCTGAGAAATGGCATACAAGAGAGAAAGAGAAGGATGCATCCCAAGAGAAGGATGTGGTGCTAAGCTGTCCCTTAGCACCACATCCTTCTTGGGAAGAAGGATGTGGTGCTAAGGGACAGCTTGGGCTCAGCAAGTGCTTTTTCTCTTGACAACATGGAAACAGAGATGCCCTTGCTGAAAAGAGCTGAGCAGCCTTGGTTTGTCCACAGAGCCTGATTCTCAAAACCAGGTTTGAGAGGTCACAAGAGTGGCCTCAGAGCCAGGGCGGCAGGACAGGTAGGTTGGCTGGTCCTCAGCCTGTTCTCAGCCCTTTGTTTGTGATGCCAGCCCTGAGTGCACAGAGAGAGACTGGAGGGGCTGAGGTGCAGCCTCCATCACACCAGGTGTCCTGTGGCTGCTCCTGCAGTGCTTGCAGATGCACTCAGACCTCACAGCCTGGGGGATGCTGGTGTGGACTCTGGCCCTCCAGACCCTGCACTGAGCATTTGCATGGCTGCAGAGGAGCTCAGGCATGGTTATAACCATCAGTGATGCCCTGCAAGAAACCTCCCCCTCCAAAGGCCTGGCCAGCAGTGGATATTTTCCTGCCAAGGGGATTTGCTCTGCCTCTCTCCCCAGCAGGGCTTTTTGTACACAGCCAGGGTTTTACTCAGGCTGTGTTGCCATGAGCTCAGACTCCCCTCCACCTGCCTGTCTGCTTTTAGCCTACTTCATATTTTTGCATCTTTTGAGACATCCTGCTGTCTGGCCACCTGGATAGAAATCTAGTGAGATTTCATGAATGGAAATGAACAGGGGAAATGCACAGAAGTTCAGCTGGTGTGACCATCAGAGATAGCATTTACCTCTCTGGAGCAACTCCTTCTGCCCCCAAAGAGATGCTGAAACAGTGCATACCCCAAGCAGCTCCCTACTAAGTGTGATCTGCCAGCATAAACTGGTCCCCTCAGTGCTGGCAGCCCCACCGGAAGTATGGCCAGGGGAAAAGGGAGTTTCTTGGGATGTTTTTCCCTTCAAGGTTCCTGTTTCCCCTCCAGCCCCCATCCATGGATCCTGGCAGCCTTCCCCTTTTCCATGTAGCTTTGCAGAGGGAGCAAAATGAGTGGCTGGGGTTGGAGAAGTCTGGGAGATGGAGGCAGGCTGAGGAGAGGAGGGCATGGGGAGGCAGGGGTGCCCCCTTGACCCGCTACTGGCACAGCAGCCCAGCCTTCCAGCAGCCTTGAAGCAATTTGGGAATCAAATCTGCTGGCAAGGCAGGGAGGAAAACCACAGGGCTGAGTCACTGCTTGGAAAACATTTGCATCTGGACAAATTCCAGCCGAACCCCCTTCCCACTACCTCTGTGTGGAGTGTCAGGGGTGGCTTACAGGAATGGCCACATCCTCTCCCCCCAGGATGGAGCCTCCCTGGCCAGTCACACTCAGCCAGAAGCCAGGCAGCATCCACTGCCGACTTTGGCAGGTTTCCATCAGAAGGCAGGAAGGCTTCCCCGGGGGGGAAAGCTGTGCTGGTGAAGCAGAAGCGAGAACGAAGGCAAGTGAGGCTGCAAGGAAGCTGAGCCTCTTCCCAGAAATGGCAAAGTGGGGTGTTGCCTTTCAGCGTCTCCTGAAAGAGTCAGACCGGGGCTGGTTCCCACTTCGAGCTTTCATCAGCAAATGGTCAGGATTTGGCATGACAGTCTGCTCTAGGGATTTAAACTAGGAGAGGAGCAGCATGCAAGAAGGATGGAGGATTGGGAGCATCCAAACACTGACCCAGCATCTGCAGAAACTCAAGTTTTTGTCAGGGGTGAAAGAGGGGCTGGGGGAAAGGAGGCAGGGCTGGAGTTACCCACTGGTGGTGGGAACTGGCAGGAACAGAGGATTCACCCATAAGGTCACAGGGTGGAAAAAGCTTCTCTAGGAATTAAAGTGCCACAAAACGGTGTCTAAGAACTCAGTGTTTATTTCCCTTCAGAATCATCTTGGGAGAGCTTCTCCCTATGCTCTGCACCCAGGTTGATATTTTCTCAAGGTTTAAATTCCCCTAATGTGCAAAGTCATGTTCCTGCTTGAAAAGACCTTGTCCAGAGTTAGGTGCTGTGTGTGGCTAGAGCAGGATGAGTCCCAGCTCAGGGAGGTACCTCAGGGTGAGATCTCAGTGTCTGTGTCCGGATCTGAGATTCATTGCGCAGTGCTGGAGCTCTGTGCACCATGTCGGTCATGTTCAGCCTCCTTTTCCTCCCTCTGGTGGTTAAAATCCCTGCATTTCCTGGGGCTCCCAGAGCCCCCGGCAGCACCCGGGGCTGGGGCACAGGGAGGAGGGGGATTGCCCCTGTGCTGGGACACGGGTAGGTGGCCCGAGTCCCGACCAGCCCTCCTGACAGGGATGCTCCTGCCTGCCCCAGGTCTCATCTGAGAGGAGACGGAGTTTTCCGGGGAGTTTTGGATTAGGGACGGCTTTACACGTAAAGGGAAGCTTTCAAGCATCGTGCTGGTTCCCACACTGCTCCATGCCCACAAATGTGCGATGAAAAATACCTAGGGAAATGTCAGCTCTTCCCTAAGGAATTCCCTTCAGCTAGCCTTTCAATTAGTCCCTTGGGAAAAAAAAAATAAAGATTTTGAGCTTTGCCAGCACTTCTTTTTGCAAACGCTCGCCTTGCCTTGTAACTAGGGCACAGTGGGAGGCGAGAGCAGTTAACTCTTAGCATCAAGCTTTCCTCAGACAGCCCGAGGAGGCTGTGATGAGACTGCTCGGGGGGAAAGGAGCCTGCAGAGGCCGAGCGGGCGGCGAGAGGTGCCCGGCAGCGAGGGGTGCCCAGTGCCCGGCAGCTCCAGTATCCAGTATCACTGTATCCAGTGACCCGGCGAGTGCACACTGGGGCTCCCTTGCCCCCCCACACTCCACAAGCGTTTTGCAGGTGTGCATGAACCACGGGTTTGCTCCTGCACTTGTGCTTTGCTGCAAGACGGATGGAGAGGATGTGGAGAAAGAGGTGTGGAGCTGCTGCTCCCTGAGCCCGGAATCGGTGCTGTGCTGCTCCCGGAAATCCAGCCGGGTCCACCCACTGTTTACAGAGAAAACTGCAGTGAATCATCCGTGCGGAGAAGAAAAACACAACAAACTTGGGCCTTTTTAAGCTTTCCGGACAGGCGAAAGCTGCTGGGAGAGCACCTGACCGGGAGCAGACCGGGTGTCCTGGGAATAGATGCCAGGGCTGGCTCTGGAGGGATCCGTATCCTGGGACAGGGCACCTTTTTCTAAGTTATCCTGCAGCGCGTGGACTTCTGTCCTAAACTCCTTTCAGATGCAGAGGGATTAAATCCGTGGCAGACAGCCCCATCCTGGGTGAAGCAGTTCCACCGAGAATGTCGGGCACTGTTTGTCTTTGCAGGGGAAGTGTAAATAAGAGCAGACTGAGGGGACTTGTGGTCAGCAAATAAAGGTCACAGCAGGCAAACCCAGCAGCTTGCTGTGGTTCTAGGGAACAGCTGGGTGTCTCCCAGAGGTGCACTCTGGGGTCTTCAGACAGTTGCCAGGCAGAGAAGGTGGAGCTACGTGGGGATATAAGGGGAGAAGAACCCTAAAAGCCAGCAGGGACCCTAAGGAGGGATGGATACAGCTGCTGTGTGGGTGGTGAGGGGCTGACCTGGCACAGGGGCTGCAGCCCTGATGCCACCTTGGTTGCCAGCCCAGCTTTGGGCCCCTCTGGGGTTAATGCTAGTGCCAGAGCACTAGTTTAGAGCTAGTGTCAGAGGGGACAGGGCATCTGGATCATGTGCAAGGTGTTCAAGTGCAGTAGCTGTGACACTGTAGCAGAGACCCCGAGGAAGTGTGGGTTTGCATCCCACAGAGTCAGAGCTGATGCCCCAGTCCAAGGGGAAATGTTCTGCACTCATGGCTAAGTTATAGGGATCAGAAAAAATGTGGCCTGATGGGAATGTTACCCTTCAGTACAAAAGCAGATGTGCCAGCCCTGCATGCTGAAGGAAGGTTTGCGGCTGGAAGGAGCTGGAATAGCAGAAGGTACAGGAGAAGAGAGCTTCTGGGCTGACCCTGTACTTGAAGGCAGCTGAAAGACAAAAAGTTGGATTTTTTTTTTTTTTTTTTTTTTTTTTTTTTTTTTTTAATGTGCCCTGGGCTTCAGGGTGCAAAGCCTCTGACCTGCTGCCTGTCAGGAGCAGACTCAGGAGTGACAGGCCCTCACGGCAGAGGTGGGAAGCTGTGCAGCTCTGCAGGGACATGGCCACTGTTGCAGTACCGTGGCTGGCAGTGGGCGCTAGAGGGCTGCACACTCCAGTCCTTACTGCCAGAGGTGTCTCTCTCACACTGCACATCCTGCTCTGGAAATGCCGATTAACTTCTGACAGATTCAGTGACCCGGGACAGACGAAAGTAACTTTGAAGAACGGCAGTTTGCCACTACATGACCAAGGTAGTGATTTTTCTTCATTTCAGTTGTGCTTTCCCCAAGCTCTGCTGCTGCCAGGGTAAACTTGCAAGGTGAAAAGAAGTAATTAGTGCATGGGCTTGATGATGGGGGGTGTGTGATGAGCTTGTCCAGTTCCCCTAGCCCCTGAAAGTCTCTCCAGCACAGCCCTTATTCCCAGGAAAGCTGTGTCCTTTGCAGAAACAGGGGCTCCTTGGGTTGTTTACTGTAGGTAAGGAGTGGCTGGGGACGGTGCAGGCACGGCTGATCCTGCCTCATGTCTGTGTGATCCACTGGGTTCCCTCCTAACATGGACTTCTAGGGAACCTAGCAACATTAGAAAAGTGTAAAATGAAGGTAATCTTACTCTGAATCACCAAAAGTAATTTTGGAGCAGTGTTTTTGTGACCACTTATACCCACTGCTTTATTTCTTACCCGTTTCTGGCTGTTTTGTTGCCCTGCAGGAAATCCCTGCTGCTTTGGGGCCAGCTGTGGCTCCCTCCACCCCACACGGTAGTAGACAGAGATGGCTACCATCCTTCCCCCTGGTGGGAGGGTTTGGCCAGGTATCCACAGGTGTACCAGATACCTAACTCCAGAGTTATCAGGGATCAGCATCAGCCTGGAAAAAAGAGAGGAAATGACAGAGCCTCCTGTCTCTGGGGGCTGTGGTGTTCATTTCTTCACTGCCTGTGTCACCTACCCTGTGTGACACCACTGACCTCCCGCTGGAGGACACACTGGTGGTAAAGGTCCTGCACAAAAATCCGTCATGTCCATGTTGTGGGAACCAGACAGGATGGATCCTGGGACTGACTGAATATCTCAAGAGTTAGCATGGGAAGAGAAAGTTTGTGTTTGTGTGCCAAACGAGGAAAGACTAAGGTAAAACATTGACAGTACTGCCTGACATGTCCCATGGTACAAAGGGATTCAGAAAAGATTCCTGCTGATGGATGGATTTGTGAGGTATGTGGAAAAGGATTAAAAATTAAAATCAGCCTGGAACAACACAAAAAGCTGGCCCACCCAGTTGTCAGGAATATTGAGCAGATCGCTCCCTCCCATCCCAAATAAAGATCTGCACAAGGGGCATGTTGGCAATACTGGACCGAGGAGGAAAATTTTGGATGAGTATGAGGGGAGAAAAAACTTAGACAAGTTGATTGGGGAGCATATTCCATCAAAAACATTAAACAGATAAGCGAAGGAAAAAAAAAAAAAATTATTACATAAGAGCCCAGTGAAAAAGAAGAGAAGGGACCTGAAATGGGAAACATGTTGTTGCCACTGAATTGCATGTAGAAAGGGAATTGAATGCCCACTATGGAAGAATTGTTGCAGACTGGTTACCCCCTGTAAAGCTGCCTATGCCCCACAGGACCTTGGAGAGAGTGAACACATGCAGTTGCTAACAAGTTGCATAGCAGCGTAACATCTTGCTTCTATTATATTTTTATTGTACCGCCTTCTACTTAATCCTTGAAACACATTATCAATTGTGGGCTAGCTAGAGATGTCCTGGCCAATGTTGCGTTAAATGCTGCGCTCCGGGTGCGTTGGCCACCACAAGTCAGTTTCCATCAGGGGCTGGTGGTATGTAGGGATGCTAAGGGGGCCTTAAGCATGGTGTGACATCTGCGACATGAATTTGAGGCATAAACCACTGTTTTTAATTAAAATGAATGGGCCACCTATACTTAATCCAGAAAATGAACATGTATAATTTATGTGTTTTGTAAATAGCACAAGGATAAACATTCAGGTCCCTTGTGAGAGACTATTCTCAAGTATACAGCAGGGACAGGATGAACTGATGTACTCTGCAGGTGTTTGTACACTGACAGAGGTGGATAAAGTAAAACCCCTGTCCTCAAAGGTGAAAATCACGTAGAAGGAAGGCATCTGTCAGAGATGGTCTCCATAGGAGCTCATGAGGCTGAGACCTGCCTCATTCTACCTTGTAATAACCACCAAGGTGGGAGGGAAAGGAAAAAAACTCACTGGTTTCGTCCCCAGAAGTCTGATATAAATGGAGTGTGAAGAAAGAACTGCAGGAATATGTGGGGATGAGGGAATGTCTGCAGGTATTGTTCAGAGCACTGATAAAGTGTAAAGATAAGGAAGGAAAAAGCCAGTACTTGCTTGGGAGATTAGGTAAAAATCAACCTGCTCCAGTTGCTCCTGCTGCTGGAGTCCAGGGAGAACATACCTGGGTCAGGTGGGAGATATATAAGACTGGTATTATTTTACTGCTTGGTAGATGAATTGTGATGTGCCTTTATAGAAGTACTTGACCTCTGCTTTCCTATGACATGCTGACCATATTTACTCGGTAATATTGGTGTTAGTGGGCAGAAGGTGTGCAGAGATTCTGCAAGCACAAACCCCTTCCAAATGTCAAACCTTCTGGGAGATGGGCTAGCAGATATAAAGGTAATGAGAGTGACATGAGACACAATTGCCCTTTAGTACAGAAGGCATTTGATTTTTCTAGGTAAAAAACTCAGATTTATTCCCTAAATTTGTATGCGATAATTGAAGTGGATAAAGTTCTAACAATTTTTGTGATGAGAGTACTTTGCTAAGACATCTTGAAAAATACTGTGATCCCAAAGAGACTGATAACAGTCAAGTATAATGGAAGCTTAACCGTAGCTGGAAAGATTGCTGCTTGGGGCTGTAGAGGAATATGGATGTTAGGCATGCTGGAATTCAGAAAACAAAATGCAGGTTTGTCAAAAGGCTGTTCAGACCTTTCCCAAGTTGCCTGTGTGTGCTGTGCTGCCTCTTGGTTACCTTGTTCCCAGCAATTGAGTGATCAGAGAATAGCTGGAGGGGTGTGGGAGTTACTAGTCAGGATTTGCTTTGTAAAAGCACCTTACTGATTCTAGTGGGAAACAAGAGGCAAAGACAGTATTTTTCTGCTGAACAAAACATTCTTGGTGTGGTGATCTAAGTGAGGCCCCAAAAAGTGACAGGTACTTGTGGGTTGCTTGTCTAATCTGACTGTCAAAGTATAGAAGAAACTACACAAAACTTGTATTGTCCTAAAAAGCGATAAGGGGATAGTAAAGACAGATAATGTGTGTAGAACACCCAGGATCTGTTTTGCCTAGGACGCTTGCTTGAGTGGAGCAGAAGGGAGAAGGACCTGGATTTGTTTCATGCCCTGGAATGAGAAAAACAGAAGGGCTGGGAATTGCATGTCACACGAGCTGGCATGTGGCTCTGAACAAGCAGAAGCGTGGGTGCAGCGGTCAGCAGGGGAATACCCTGTGTGGGACTCAATACCAGCTGCTTGTGGGAACTCTGTGGGTGCAGTATGTGTGTGCTTGTGGATGCAAAAGAAATCCTCTATTTCCTGTTCTGGAGTTCAGCTCTGCAGAACAGGCAGAGACCATTAGACCCCATTGAGTGACCTCCCATCTTTCACAGGTCTTGCAATTTCTTCCTGTTTCTCTTGACATCAGCCCACTGATTTATGCTGAACTAAAGTACATATTTTTTCCAAAAAAGACAGATCTGAAGATATTGGGAAATGAGAAAACCAACATTTCCCCTGATAATTTGTTCTACTAGTTAACCACTGCCACTCTTTTCCTATTTCTTATTTTTCATTTCAGTCTGTCTGGTTTCTGACGCTAAACATTAGTTCCTGTTATAGATATCAGGAATAAATCAAAATGCCCTCTAGAACAGTACCTGCTTTCTTTTCAGAATGTGGGGTATGGTAATTGAATCTCTTCAATTTGTCTTGGTTTTGCAGGAGGCTGGGGTTTAGTGCAATTGCTGCTGGGGAAAAGCAAATCCCATTCTTCCCTCTTAGCTGGCTTGTGCCTTCCACCTCACACCCTGTAGTGCAGCAGGGCAGGGAAGTGGTTCTGTTGAAATATATAAACCTTTTTGTTGCCTGGGGGTTATTTGGAGTTTTCAGTCTGCTTACCACAGGGCTGTAAAGATGTCTGGCGGTGTCGTGCTAAGCCCAGCATGGTGAAGAGGAGGCTGGAATAGTTACAGGGATGCTTTTTCAGTCCCCAACTTAAGAGAAAAGCAAAAGACCACTGTGTTTGACCAGTGCCAAGCACAACCAGCCTTGTGTGCAGGGCTGCATAAGAAACAACAACAGAGCAGTTACAGATGATAATGAAGCAATCCAGATTTTTTGAGTACATGAAAGTGGAAAATGCTTTCCTTGCCTGTCAAGAAGATGGTTTTGCTTCCCTGCCTTTGAAAAGCCACAGTTGCTCACTCTGAGGGCAGAAATATAGGAAGAGCAAGCATGTACTGCAAATGTATACCCTGATCCTCTTGAAGGGTTTTGGCTGACAGGAAGAAGGAACATGGACAGAGCATTTGGGACAAATGTTTCTTGCAGGATCAACCCAGCTAAGGAAAAGATGAATTAACTTCCAGAAACTCAGTTAATTGAAAGCACACATGAGCTGGAGCTGTTGGTGGGAAAATGCAGGAAGATTTTGTTTCTACACACACCTGCTCATTTCAGTCAAAACAATCTGGATTAGCAAAAAATCTATTTAATAAACCAGGAAAAACTGCTTTGATGGAAATGGGGAAGGTGTGCTTACACTAGCAGGAAGGAGAGCTGAGGAAGTGGTGACCTTTAGCAGAGGGCAGAGAGCAGTGAGCTGTCTTGCACAAGCTGTGACTGATAAGGAAAATGGACGAAATGAATTGCTTGGATTGGTTATAGTCTTCTTGTTACAAGTGGAACTCTTCCCTAAGAAGGAATTAAAGGAAATTACTTTGACACAGTTGAGGCAAGTGTAGGATACCTGCCAAGTTGTAACCTTAACATATTTGTGGCCCATTTAATGAAGCTGTGAAAGATTCATGCTTTGTGTGACTCAACCCTACCATCTCATAGTTTCAACAGAAGAAGTGCTTTGTAGGTGAGTTCATGCTGCGTCATATTTTGTGTATTTCAAAAAATTCTAAATTTCTTCTAGGCTATTATGTGAAAACAGATTTAAAGATGTTTTTTTAATATAAACAAGGTAAATAAATGTTAATAATTACAAGTTAATTACAAACTGTGGCTGTCACACAATATAAAATTGAAGGCATAGCTGAGCTCTGAACCATTTCTTTATCAGAGATTGTATTCAGATAATCAGTCTCAGCTAACCTGTTGCAAATACTGACCTTGCACCTACAAGTGAAGTTTCTAAGGATTAAAATGCCAATGGGTGTTTTGGAAGGTCACTCATATTTCCCAATGCTTATTTTAAAACTGTGCCAGTTTGTCTTAGCTCAGGGTTTGACCTCTGGATTATCACAGGGTGGTTATGTAGATGCCAGAGTCAACAGTTCATTATTAGGTGACAAGTAAGACACTGAGAAAAAGGCCTAAGGGTGTCCCAGGGTTGCTCTGCAGTGTCACTCTGTAAGATTTGGCTGAAAGCAGGGAGCTGTAGAGGAGAGAGCCTGCTTTAGCAATGCTCAGAATAATGAAAACATGAAGTAGAACATGGGGGGAACCATCTCTCCTTTTTAGCCAAGCTGGGGATACTGAATGTGTATACATGTAGTGATAATATTCAATAGTGGGAGAATTAGTGGCATAAAAAGTGTTGCCTCTGTCTTTCTTCTCAATTTTCTCTCTGAGAGATGCCACTTGAGACTTGTGTGCTTATGTTCTTCTACTATTTGATTTATCAATTTAACTTAGTTGTCACTATGCGCTGCTAATCCAACACTTTCGAAAAGCAGGTTTATTTCTTTGAATGCTGTGCTGCATTTTGCCTGATTACCCTGTGACTTGGTCACTACAGTGTATTTACACATAATCATTATGAAGTGTGACTCCAACTGGCATAAGTACACCTTTAACCACTTCCAAGCTACAAGCTCAGAAGTCCCTAACAGTGTGGCCCTCTGGAACAGAATTTCGCAAGGTATATTTGCCTATTTGTGTATGTGCATTGTAAATTTAGGTGCCTGTGTGTCTTAACTTGTAGCCTGCAAAATTGACATGAGAGTTTTTTGTACCAGTTTGTGCTCCTAAATTGCACCAGTTCCTGGCTGTCTCTACCTCTCCTGTGCTCACTTGTACTTAAGGTGAGTTACTGAGGGTGTGTTGCCAGAGAGCAGGATTTATTGCCTAATTTTTTCCAGGAGCCTGTCCAGTGTTCAAGGGCATTCAAATGTTTCATCCAGAGTCCACACCATGGCCTAAAACTACATTTGTTAATGTAGTGTATGTTTGTTAAACTGTGAATTTGGGAGGGATGGTGAGCACTGGAAAACAGTCAGGGTTAAAAGCTATCTTGAGGAATAGTCTCAGGAATGCATTGATGAATGGCACAAAGAATTGCAGTGAGTTAACACAATGCACTGCAAGACTGTCAGATGGAGAGTGACTGTTCAGCAACAACTCTGCCAGAAATGATCTGCAGGTCACGTCAAATCAGATATATGGAGGGGGAAACCCCCTCTTCCTCCTGTGTGAAAAGAAGTTTATCCTGTGGGTATGGGAATAGCTATTTCTGCTGTAGTGGGGCTCCTGTGGGAGTATGGTGAAAAGGTTTGCACTTTGTTCTTCCAAAAAGCTGTGAATTTCATGAGGGAAATGAGAGGAGAGCAATTAGTGGTGTGCTGTAGCAATACTCGATCTTTTTTAAGTGGAAATGGTTCTAGCCAACACTCTTGTGCTGTCCAGTTTTGTGCATTTCTAGCAGTGATTTGGCTTTAGATAATCAAGGAAGAGCCTACAACTCATCCCTGCTATCTGATATGGGCCAGGATGGGGGAGCTGGCTGAAGTGCTAGACTGGGAGGATGCTCTAAAGCATACAAGGCTCTGGGAAGATGAGTTGTGTGCTGCACTTGCTGCCCTATGCCTGTTAAAAAAATTAATGTAACCAGATGCAATGTGAATCTTAATGAAAAGGGAAGTTTAGTTTAAAGAGAACTTATTTTCCTCACTCATTGTCACATATTTTACTCACGTTTTCACACCCTCATGTTTGTGGATTCCAAGACCCAAACCCATGTCAAAACCCATGAGGACTGCTTGCATAACACTAAGGATGTGATGCTGGCTTGCAAATCTTTGTTCCATATTTTGGGTTCCTCTTGATGATGCTAGATCTGGTTTTTGAGCTGGTTTGAACCAATTTTTAACATGCCAGTTACTTAAGAACTCCAAGTTATTGCAGTGAATTTGTCTCCTTAAGAATCTTGCTGCTTCTTCCGTAAGTCTTGGACAAGGTGGCAACAACTTTTCCTATTAGCATCTAACTCCCTTCTGCTTTTATAAAGCTTGTTCCCCTCTCACCCAGCTGTGATGATGTCTTTTCCTTGCTGAAGTGACAGCTGTGGGGCTCCCTGGCTTCTAGGTGAATTGGCTGGTCCTGCAGACTTATCTGGCTATGAAATAAAAAGCCCTTTAAAGAAAATTTGCTAGTGCATGCCACTTTTGATATATAGCCTTCCATTTGTTCACTCACAGACATGGAACTTAGATTAAAAAGAGTAGAAAGTCAGTGTAAGGGGTTTTACTGAGTGATTGCATGTCTAGCTTTTGAAATATAACAGTGTTTCCTCATTTTGGCCAGACGTCACATGTCCTGTCTGCTTACCTCTGATGCAGGCTGTGACTCTTATTCTCCTGTCCCAGCAGACATGTCTCTGTTAATTATTCTGAAGGCTGAGCAGTCCCTAGCTTCATCAGAACCCTGATTGTGAAAGAACTATAATATTTAACGGTGATTCAGGAATTCCCTCCATCTTTACAAAAGAAATACCTTTGAAAGAGCTTGGTGACAGCATAACATGTAAGTGGAAGAAGATGAGAGAAGGCTGGCAATTTGATTAGCTACCTAAACCTACCAACTAAAATTTTTGTTCCGTGTTATGCAGAAAGCAACATGTTCGTGTTGTGGAGAAAAAGCCAGAGAAACAGTGATAGGCTGCTGAAGAAAAGCTCCTTCCATTGCCTGCTAGCAGTGGATCGTCCCTCATCTTTTCTTTTTGTGTTTGACCTTTGTCAAGAATGATTAATCTTTACAGAAACAATCAGCGATTAACAGGAAGTTTACCCAGAGACAGCCTCCATAGAAAGGGAGCATCAAGGACAGGAATTAACTTTGGTGAATGTTAACATCATGGATGTCTGCTGAAGAAGCCACAGGTGAAGGCCATTTCCATTTTTAATTTTCTTAAGCTATAAACCAGACTTTTCCTTGTAGTCATGACAAAAGAAATTTGTGTGTGTGGTTACATGGCTATTGCCAATGAAACTTTGAGCATTGAGAGATCTGGAACTCACAACTTTGAAATACTTGAATAAATAAAATGTAGGGAATAGAATAAATGGATTTTAACTGACCTAGACTAATTTAAAAATTTCCACGAAAATGTTTGTGGCAATGGGTATGCATGCCAGGAGAATCATTAGTGTTAGTTAAAGTGAGCAAACTATGTACTGATTAGTAAATGTATACTAATGTAGTAGAACTATTATGTACAGACAGATATTTTCTACACACTGTGTCCCCTTGACATATCAGTGCACTGCTGCCAGCTTTTTGTCCAGTCAAAAAAAAGGAACTAGTGTGCTAGTTGAGCTCCACATTACAATCCCCTGGGTGAAGCAGGCTCTGAAAAGCACAAATACTTCACAACCTTGAGATACAAACTCTCTCCACTGATTAAACTGTTACTGCAATTGAAAGTGGTGCCATAAATATTCTCTCCAGACGATTACCTAAAGGAAAGTTAAATCTTCTGCTCCATGAGCTGCACGCCAAGGTATCAGTGTCTGCTTGGTAAAGGAGGTGTAAATTGGTTCCTGCAACGCAGAGCAGGGAGTATCTGATCTGATAACATCTGGGAATTAGCGAGAAAGGGAGAGATTCTCCAGAAAGATGGAAGGAAAGGAAATCAGGAATGCCAAGAAATGTCTATATTTGAACTCTACTGTAATTTGTGGCTGTGCAAAACCACAAGGCAAATTGGTGATGAAGGGAACAAAGAGCAGTTGAGGCAACCCCAGCCAGGAAGCTGAGTGTGGAAGTGCCTGGAAGAGTATTGATGTAAACCTGATGAGTTTACACAGGCTCGGCTCAGACATGTTCATGTGAGATGCTGCCGTGCTTCTGGCTTTGTGCTCAGGTATATGATTCAGTCAGAGGAAACCAGCCTAAGTCTAAAGAAGACATTATTATCCCGGTTTCAAAATAAGTGTTTTTCTACTTAACCCCCCCACAACCTGCACAGTGCTCAGCAGCCTCCTTTACATGTACAGCACAAAGAATAATGGCTGCCTGTATCAGAACACTTCCACATGAGACTGGGCTTTATCCCTTCCATCAATTCCACAACTTTTTTTCAGTACCCATGTTCTCCCAGAAAAAACAATCAAAATCTTTAAACATTTCCTTTCTCTTTCTGAGCACTGACCCTAAAACCAGTGGCACATCAGTGTGTATCTGAGAAAACCACTGTGGTCAGTTTTCCTTCCCTACTAGGTAACGATGAGTGATGGCATCTGTGTGAATCTTGATGGAATAACTGAATTTACTGTCTGGATAATTATATGCTATTAGCAATTTGACTACAACAACTTAATAAAAGGTATGCTAATAAATATTAGTTGTTTTGTTTCCACACAGACTTGGTCCTGTATTGGGGAAAAATTTACAACACTTAATCTCAAGGGGGTAACTTATGACAATACCAGTCTTTGCCCTTACCTGCCACTCCCTGTGGTTCCTTAGCAAAATCTTCCTTTTGCAGCCTCACTGCTCGTGTTTGCTTTTATTCTTGTACTTACAGTTATATGAGAGTTTCACAGTCCTTTGCCACTTCAGAAATCCATCCTTACTTCCCATGATGAACAGCTTCACCTTGCCATCACCAATGCTGGAATTGGATGTTCTGTCGGGCTGCTCTGTATTCAACTCCTTGTTTGTTTTTTAGGAACTCTTTACAACCTCAGGTGACTTAACCATAGAAATGCCTCTACGTCTAGTGCCATTTTCCACAGTCAAAGTATTAAACTTGAAAGACAAAGCAAATGTTTATAGGACTTCAATTTCATCTGCTCCTTCAATATGTTATTGTAACATATATTTCTGGTATTATATAACATAAATATTTCTGTAATTCCTGGATAACACTGGGCATGAAAATCTAACAGTTTATTAATGGTACTTCATATATACACTACTAATTTATTTTCAGGCAAATCTATACAACAACAAGTCAAACTGTTCTTCATTTGTTGCTCAAGGGAGTGACACCCAGCATAAACACGGTTTTATTGTAGTGTTGTGCATAGTGGGTTTAGAAGCGTGTTGTCAAACAGTGAGATCCACACCAGGGAACATAATAGTCATAGGTGGTCCCTGGGGCAGAGAGCCTGCAGCTGAAGGCAGAATTTGTGTAGGAGGGGCTCAAGGAAGGAAGAAGCAAGGTGCATGCTGTGATGGCAGCCAGTGTTTTACACTTTTGAGGCTGAGTTTAAGAGATCAGCAATTATGTGGCTCAAAGCTTATGAAAAACACGCTGAGGGATGAGCATGATGAAAGGGGGTGGGGTGCATAATACAGGGCAGACTCAGATATTCAGGTGTTCATGAAACTCTTATCTTGTCCTGTGCTTCCTTTTCTGTGTTACTGTTACTTCTGCTTTGCAGCCTATCCCTAGGCCAGCCTAAGGGAGGGTGTGAGAAGAGACATGGAGTGAGTCACTCCTTTTCATTTGAGTCAGTTGTCTCCTGGTGTTTCTGAATCCAAGAAAAACATAATGAAAACAATGGCTTTGGTCACCTCCACTCTTAGGCAAAGTGCTAAACAAAACCTCCAACAAAAACCCCAATACATACATATAGGGAATATTTTGTATCTGTGCAGTGCCTGCTTTGAACTGCTAAAGCAACTTTTCGCTGTTGCTAGCTTTTACAGACTAATTATGTGAATTTACACAGAATATTATAGATAGCAGTACTGGCATTCTCTAAGCTGGCAGGTCTGGTTCTTCAGGTTGCCTAGTCCGAGATTTTATCCAAAATGTTTGCCAGGTGGTGGTGCAGGTCACGGCATTCCATTCAGGATGCCTTTTCTGGGGGAAGTCCAAGCACAGAGGGAATCTTGCATAGCGGACGGGAAGACGCAGGGTTTAGTGGTGATTTTGAAAAAGTTATTCCCATTCCAACCTTTCAGCCTCCCCACCTGGTCTCGCGGCTCTGGAGATGGATGCGCAGCCTGGATCTCCTTCCAGATGCAGTGCAAGCCGCACGGCCGGCAGCTCTAGGGGCGGCCTGGGGCCTCTTTCCTCGCAGGACGCTTCTGCTCGTGGACGAACCCCTGCATCAGTGTCCCCGGAGTGACACCGGGGGTACACCGGGAGGACACCGGGAGCGCCTCGGTAGCGGGGCCTCGCGCGGGGGCGGGGCCATCCCCGAGCGCAGCAATCACAGAGCGGCAGCACGGGCGGGGACCGGCACGAGACCAAGGCGCCAAACAACCTCCCTCCCTCGGCCGCGGAACGGCGCTCCCGCCTTCCGCTCCCCAGCAGCCAATCACAGCCACGAGCCGGCTTCCTGTCCCGCCCCCGGCGGAAAGAAACCAATGGGAGACGCAGCCGCTGCAACGGCTCAGCCAATCAGCGTCTGAACCCATTGAAAAGGGAAGAGCGGAGCCCGTTAGCTTCCGCCCGTGACCCGGGGGCGCGCTGGGCGTTCCGGACGTGCGGGGCGTTCGAGCCCCGGTCCTGGCGATGCTGCTGGGGGCGGCCGCTCCCTTCGGCCGCTCAGATACCCCTGGGCCGCCCGTGCCATGACCCGACCGCTCGGCGAGGGGCTGCCGTCTCCGGGCCCTCCCTTCGCCATGTCCCGCCGCCATGTTACGCCGGCCGCCTCGGGCAGAGAGGCGGCCCAAGACTGCAGGTACGGGCGGGGCGCGGGAGAGCAGCGGTCGCGGTCGTCGCCGGGCACCAAGTCCGGTTAGCAGGACGCCCTGGCTGCCGGCGTGCGCCGCGCTGCCCAGGGCGGGTGGCAGGGGTCGGCTCGGCTGGGGTTACCCCGGGAGCATCACCGGGACCTCCCCGATGTTCCAGCCGCCGAGGGGCCCGGCCGAGGCTTCTCCATCGGAACCGGCACCTGGTGCCGGTGTTCGTTTGCCTGGCAACGTCCAGGAGTCTGAAGGGAGTGTCCAGCTAAGTTCTGGCTGGCATTTCTAGCACATCCTTCAAAATCCCGGAGTCGCACGTGTAGGCACAGCTCCTGCCCTGGCGTTACCCAGCCCACCTGTAGGGCTGGGCGGCTTGAGCGGTTCGGCTCTAACCGAGACTCTCGGGTGTCGGTTCAGGTTCCGAACCTGACCCCTGCTCCGGCCGGGACGTGCCCGTAACGGTGCTGGGGACACTGCCCGCTGAGAACACTGCCTGTCATTGACAGCGTTTTTAGACTTGACAAACTTGTCTGCTAACTAGAAATTCAAATTCTGCCAACGATTCGAGGTTTTTCAGAGGCTGCCTAGATGTGTCTTGCAGAATGAGACGAGTAATAATTTTCTTACGCTAATAGTAGCACCTTATTTAGTTCAGATCCTCTGTTTTGATGGCACTGTCGTTTAAATGAAGGGGACAGAGTAAAAGTTCACTTTTTCAATCTTACTTTTTGCCCAAGAAATTGAAGCGAAACTGCAATTTCGGTTTCATTGCGGTTGTGTTTTTCTGTGTGAGTTTCGGTTTTGGCTGGGTTTTTGTTTTGTTTTTGTTCTTTCTACAGAGCTTTTCAAGATGCTTTATGTCATCAAAGATGTTGTAGCTTTTTATAGTTTTTCTTGTGTTATGTGAATTTGGTATCTTGGAGCTCTTGCTAGTGTTTCCAATACAGCTTTTTAAAAGGATAGTTTTTATCCAGCCAGGAATAACCACGAGTATGACTGTAAACACTAACTGCTTTTGCCAAATGCTCAAGGGGTTATTTTTTAAGACAAATGAAAGTATTTCCTCCTTCCTTCTTCCATGCAGGCTGTGCCCTGTTGAAATGCCTGGAGAATCTGTTAGGTTCATCTCCTGGCTGTGTAGCTTTTTTCTTTTATTGGGTGAGATCGTGTATTTATGGGTTTTCTTTTGGGTTTTTAGTGGTCTCTCTGGTATCTCAGTCGAGCTGAGATTTCACAAAATATGGTGTGATAATTTTTATTTGGGATAAAAGGTCTTGCTGAATTTATATATATTGCTGAATAGTCTTAGCCACAGCTGGATAGTTGTTGAGAAAGATACATTAAGCAACTGTGATTTTCATGTTAGCAAAAGAGTGAAACACAGTAACCTCCTACTAAAGGATGGAGATTCTCCTGTGAATGGTTTGTGAACGGCTATGGCCCCATTCACATAGAAAATCACGTTTCTCTTTGTACTTTCACATGTATGTGAAAGGCAGGTTGGATGGCCCTGTTTTTTTTCACATTCTTCCTTGTACTGTATTGCATTATTTTTTTTCTTTTCCCCACTCTTTGCTTTTGTCTGAAGTTTCTAGTACACTTCCTTGTCTGAGACACAATACAGAATCTTGGCTGGACAGTTCCTCGCCCTTGTGCTCCAAAAAGCAGAGTTACAAATGCGAAGGAGAAAATATTGCTGGATAAAGACTTTCAAACAAGTGGTGTAAGACAAATCGCTTGACATCTCTTCATTCAAATTAAATATGAGGGAGAAGGGAAGTGCCTTCATTCCGTGTTATTTTGTACAAGACTTTGTTTACTTATGGAATGAGCAGAAATTTTGTTACAAAATTCTTGGATTTATAATAAAAGACAGCAAAAAGATAGAACAATATATGAAGAACATAAGCAGTCATTTGAAATCAGTGACTGTGGAAACAAGGACAGAGATGGCAGAAGGCCTTGGTTTTGGTTTTGTTGCAAGCCGCCCCCAAGGCCAGAGTAACTGAAGTTCCCATTAATAGGTCCCTTGGGGCAGATTAGGGAGAAAGAACACTGAATACCTGGTGTTTATAATATACACACACACAGGGTTTATTGTAGAATAATTTTGTTGCAATGGGAATGAGGTATACAGCTATTTTGGTTATTATCTCTAGTAATGTGGCATTATAAAAGTAGGAAAATACTACTTAAGGAAATATATAAGGAAAAGAAAGAAAGCACAAGGATAAGAGTAGATAGCAGAAATATCACCACCATGGATCCAGTGATGAGACTTAATTTTTGTAATTCTGATGTCTGCTGGTCAAAGTGATGCTTGCAGTGTTGATCAGTCAGAGTTGGGGGAAATCCCCAAAATGTAGAGGTCAGTGCGTTAGCAGGTGTTCAGGTGGTAATGCCGAGGTGGTACCTCCCTTGGAGAGGGTGAATTTAACATGGTCTGTTGCAGACCCCAGAAATGAGTCTGGGAGCACTTCGAAGGTCTTTGATGGTTTATGACTCCATCTTAGACTGGTGTTTCTCACATCATGTTTTCTCACATTATGCCTTATCAGAAGGGATAAATACCTTCAGGCCTAAGGTTGAATATCCCAATACCTCTCTCTGGATGGAGGGGTGTTGTTTTATACCTCAGCCAGCTGTGTAAGGGAGGACACTGGTAGGATAAAAAGCATTTTCCCACCTTTGCAGGGTCTGTGCCTTAGCTGGCTCAAGCCCCAGCTTGTTTTGTCGTGGTCATCCTCCAGTGGTGGGATCCCACTCTCTCCCATCTTAGGCACATCAGAGGTTTCAACACCACACACAAAACGCCTCTCCTTCTCCCCTTCCTTTGGGGGCTGCAAACCTGGGCCTCAGCAATATTGTTTGTTCGAATCAATGACCTCTAACATTTCTGTCCATCACAGTTTGTCTTCAGGATTTAGGTGCAGAGAGGATTCTGGGTGGTAACTGAAGATGAGATGTGGTCTGTCAGCAGTGCTTCATGTGCAGATGGGGCTTTAATGGGGAAGAAAGAAGTATAGTTGCTTAGTTAGGAAAATGGAAAGGGTTTGGAAGGATATGCAGTATGGAAAGCTGTGGGCACCAGATGATTTCACAGTTTAAGAGCAATCCAAGCAATCGCTGGGTGTGTCCTGAGGAATGCAGGTGGAGAGGGCTTTGCTGTGAGCAGTCGAGGCCAGTGTGGAGTGCAGAGGAGGTCTAGGGCAGAAAAACAAATTGGTCAGCAGCAGTAACAGTGAATAAACCTGCATTTAAGTCTCTGGTTCTTCTGCTGAACTGAAATATGGGAATCCTGTGTGCTGAAAGTTTTATCTTCTTTGAAAGTAGCTGAGTGACAGAAGTAGCAAGAGTTGTTAGGCTGCAAGTTGAACTTTACTTGAACTACAAGGCTCTGCTGAGTAAGTGAAGGATGGGTTATAGCAAAACCTGGGGCTAACAACCTGAACACTAACAGTTGTTAGACTAGACAATCTTAATGGCTTAAATATTACTTTAAAATTAATAGCTGGAGTGGACAGCCCATAAATTGTGGTACGCGAACAGTACCAACCATATTACAACATAGTCCACAGGACCAACTGAAATTGCCCCTGGAACAGCCTAAGAGGGTGTGAATATGACCACAGAGCACCAATGGGTAGCAGAACAGTGAACAGATGAAGGCTGACAAGACCCCAGACCCTAAAATCACTCTTGATTTGGACTGCTGGGTAGTTCAGATGGCCGAGGGATTTCTGTTTGTGGTCCTTTTCTTGAGGCACCAACCTAAACTAGCACCAGGTAACTGATTTGTGCCAGTAAACCTGTCTAATGGACTTGAGAGCCTGGTGTCAAAAATTTAACACTGTTGCTGTAGCATATTTTGGCCTGTGTCAAGCAGCTGGGACAAGCTGGAGACATCCAGTCTTTGACAAGAAGTTTCTCCACTTTCTTTGGCAAGCCAGGCCCAGTTTTGTGCACTCACAGATTGTGATTACAGGTGACTTTTCACTGGGTTACAATGTCTTCAAATGTCAGTGCTTGCTAGTATCCTGATTTAAGAGGTATCTGCATAATAAATAGCTTTTTGTATTTCTGTAGGTGCTAAAAATGCAAAAGCCGTGTCAGAAAATGTAAAAGTGATGGATACAAGTTTAAAGAAATATTCAAAATTACATCCAAATTAATTTTGTAAAAGTGAGCAGTGGGTTCTTCTGGCCCAAACTCCGTAAATGGTTACTGAGTCTGTGGGGACATGGTCAGGTATGGATACTTGAATATGTTAATGTAGATTCTGGAGTAAGCAGGTTTTGCCTTGGTTATCACTGTTGCTCAGGCAGTAATAATGTAACTTTGCTTTGGGAGGTACAGAAGACAACAAAACATGTAAACAACCTCTGCTGTTCTTGCAACAACATGAACAATTTTTCTCGCATCAATACTTTTAATGTGGAGACACTCCCAAAACAGGCACTCAGTATAGCCTTAAAGTCATTAGCAAACTGTGTGGAAGAAGATGCAGAGTTCACAGATTCTGATGCATTTTGTTGTTCAAATTGCCTGTTTTTCAGCCAATCTGCCCATTTTTAGAAGCTATATTCTTCGGTGGAGAATGCCTTGGTGTTCTCATGTCCCAGATGTTCTTGCCAGAGAAAAAACCTCTGATTTAAAGCTAATAATTGTCTTGTAGGTGGCTGTAGGCTGCTGTCTCTGTTGGAAGCCAGGTGAGATGCTAGAGTTAGCAGCTCAGAGTGATAGTGGACATGGGGAGGTTAAGTGACATGATGTCATCACATAATGCTTTAGTGAGGTCTCACCTAGAATACTGGATGCAGGTGAGGTCAGTTCCATTCAGGAAAATGCAGTTTAAGGTGAAAGGGTGGTTAAGATTTACCAGGATTATAAAGAAAACAGTATGAGTGAGGAAACTAACAGGTTAACTTCATTAGCCAAGCAGAGTGAAGGCTAGAAGGTGAAGAGGATGATCATGCTTTTTCTGCTTTATCAGAAGCAAGAGCTACTAAGGAAAATCTGTAGGACTAATTTACAATGTTTTAATTATGTAACATAAACTAAATGGACATTTAAGTATTGTTCTTTTAAAAAGATAAAGTTATATTTTCTCTTCAGAAACCAGATGATTACGGAGTTCTTCAAACCAGTTTTAAGTCAAGGTAAATATGTTTATTGTTTTTTTTAAGTGAAAGACATTTATATTAATTTCAAATATGTAAGTGTGCAGAATGATAGTCCAATCTCATTCCATATTGGAGCAGCAACATAATGAGTATAGCTTACCAAATATGTCAAAATGAGCACATTTAAGTTTTTTCTAATAATGTAACTGAAAATATCAATTTTCTGTTTAAATTAATTTCTTTAAATAGTGATGTAATTATTATTTCAAGTTATGTCTTATGCTTAAGCCAGATTGTTTATAACAACTGAAGCTGCATCATAGGTCATGTGATTGTTTGCATGGCATTAGCAAAACTGAATGGTTAAGTTAATTAATTTTGGATTACATGTGAGAGAGAGAGAAAATATCAGGTAATACACTATAAGGTTTGTTTTGTTTTTTCTCCTTCCAGTATAATTTTTGTGAATAATTGGTCTTTTCTGTCCTAGACCGTGGCCATAAAGACAGAACTGTGCTGTCCTCACCAGACAAAGGAAATGTAAAAGATGAAGGAGTGGGACTGTCAGTTTTACGCACTGAAGGTTTTGAAAGGACTTCATCTTCTCCGAAGAAGGTCAGAAGAAAAAGATGCCAGACCAAACACCAAATAAATCCTGTGGTAGGTGTCGTTTGGAAAAGAATTGAGGAAATGGACAGTGTAAACGTGTCAGAGAATGGCAGAGTGTGCAGGGCCCTGGGTTCGTTGTACCAAAAAGTTGTGATTGAGAAACTCCTTGTTACTGCAGGGTCTCTCATGCATTCCTTGACCAAAACGGAAAAGACTGCCTAGCCAGAGCAGGGAAGAAATGAGAAGTGTCTGGGTGTAAGGAGAGCACCATTGTCTTATGGAAACAGTTGAGAAGAGAAGAATGACTCTATGGATCTCACAGATTCCAGCTCAGACTCTGACAAATGGGTTTCATGTCTAGAAACTGATATTTGAAAATAATGGGCTGCAAATAATGGCACTGTGAGTGCCACATCTGTGTTCAAGCCAGATTTCCCCACTGCTCTGCTGTCCTACTGATTCTGCATTTAGGTTGTCACTGGAAGCTCTCTGCAGAGAAAGGGAATGGGAGAAGTAGAAATTGAAACAATCTAAGCCACATCCCATGAAGCTATTCTAAGAAACAGATGTTTTGCATCAGGTGCTTTTAGAAGAGTTATTAAAGGTGGAAATCACTGACCCATTGTGCATATGAATTCTTAAATTTTTAGATTTTGTTAACTTTACATGACAGTATCAGATTCTTGGTGCTGCATTTTACAAATGTAACAGAAGTTTATGTTCTTTTCCTATTCCTTTGTAAAGTTTAGGTCATGCTTGGGAAGCTGGTTCTTAATCATTTTACAGTCAGTGAAAAATCCTGTCTTAAAAGCAGTGGAGGTATTCTGGGCTAGATGCAAGAATGGAAATGCAATAGAAATTGTAACTTGAAATTGTATTTTGTAGAAAAAGATGCCTTTATCTTAAATGTCTTATCTTGTAGTTCCTTACAATGTAGCTTAGGGAGCAGATTGGTAAATTTCTACTATTTAGAAGTTGCAGTTAATATCAGTTCCGATTTATGCATTTAAGCCACAGTATTTAGATAGAAATGGGAGTGGTCCTATTAAAAATGTAGTATTTAATTACAGGTCACTTTTAGTCTGAAGAAAAAATATATAATTTGGGTTCTGGAGAGATCTTTGCAGCTGTGCTTTAAATTTGTCTTGAAATGAGGCCTATTAATTTATTTCTGGGGGTGTATGGAACTAAGTCTGTGCTGGATTCAACACTGGTTTTAAAAAGTATAAGTTAACTTTTTTTTTCTTTCTCCCTCTGTCTTTATTTTTAGGGAAATGGATGTCCTATAGGAAAAATAATGTCTTTTGGTTCAAGGGAGATTGCCTCAGGTATGAGCATTGCTGTTAATGTAGAATTAATTAATCAGTTAATCAAATTCATCACTTCATGACTCTTTTTAATGGCTTTTTTTTTCCTTGAAATTGTTTTTTATTTTCTTTTACTGAAACAATATTTGCTGCTGTATAGTCAATGTTATTTCTAATATATAACAAGTTTGAAGAGTTTTAGAAGTAATTTAGGATTTTAGTGTAAAACACATTGATTTCTAACTTCATTAGAATTTGTGATATTTAATTGTTCTTGATGCCAGATTATTTTATGGTTTCTCTTGTGCTTTGGATAATCCACATTTTCCGTGGTGGTTAATAAACTGTGCCTTTCAGCTTAATCCAGAATGAATATTGTTGTCGAATCAACCACTAAAATTGAGCTGGTATTTTTGTTGCTTTTTGACTTTTTTCACCACATAATTTTGTTCTACGGGTGGTAGAATGGAATCTAAAAAGCTTGATGTTGGTCACTAGGAAGATAAACTTTAAAGAGGAATAAAAAGGGATTCTATGGCTGTGGAAACCCTTCAGACTCTTTGCTGCTCTGGTCCTAGTTGACTTAAAAACAGATGTTAGTTTTTTAAATGGAAAGCTGTTACGTGTTTGGTTTTTTTTAAACAATTATTTTTACAATTTTGATTTTTTAAAACATGATAACTTTTTTTCTCCAACACCTCACAGATGACCCATCTCAACCAAGGCTTACACAGGTTTTAGAACATGAGGCATCTTCTCCACATGCATTTAGAGCATCATCTGAAATGGCCTCTGGTGCACCAAAGAGCCCAGGTGGTGCTTCACACTTCCTCAAGGTGTCCTTTGGGCTATCCAAACCAAGAGACTCTCCTGGGAAAAGAAAACACACTGCCATGAGTGTGGATGTAGATAGTTCAGATCAATCTGAAGTCAATGATCCTGCTTTTAGTCGATCACCTTCTAAATGCAAAAATAGGAGGTGTGACTTTGTAAAAAATATCTTTTTAAAATCTCCTCATGATGATGTTCTGCAGCTCAAGGAGCCTGCTACCCTGTCAAGACATGATTTGACTCTTTCAGAGGAATTCCTCAACTCAAGCAATGAAAAGGAGAAAAATAATTATTCCACCGTAGGTTTGACATCTTCATATTCTGCACACAGTCCTACTGAAAATAACCACATTTCTGTTGTGGATACCAAAGAGAATCAATTGCAGCTGGCTAACTCATGCTTTTACTTGGATAAGTCCCTTCCTTTTTCTCAGGAAAAAAGTACTGTGTTGCCTTCTCCTCACCACTTAACACAGACAAAAGGCACGAAATCCCCTCTCCAGATTGCTGGCTTATCTCAGGTATTGGATGTTAAGAAAGAGCAAGATAAAAGACCAGAAAGACATGAATGGAATAAAGGATACAGTATTCAACCCAGCAACAGTTTTTCAAATACAATCCATGAGATTTCTGAAAATAGTCCTGATTCTTGTAGAATGGAAATCTCTGGCAAACATGGACTGTCCCCAGAGAATGGTAAAAGTGTTCCCCCTTCATTGCTTGTGAAAGATTCTTTCATAGACAGTGGCCACAAGTCTTCACAAACCTCGGGAGAACTAGAAGTTAAAAGGAACTTTACATGCAAGTCCAAGCTGAACAGAAAATGGCAAAGCAGCTCTGAGAGTGAAGATGACATTTTGGAATCCATTCTAGATGATGATGAAGAAGTATTAATGCCACTGCAAAAAATGCTCAGTTCAAGTCTCAAACCACAGACAAGAACCCTGGAAGATTCTTTTGACAGTGTTTCTCAGGACACTGTAACTCCATTACTGAACCTTCATGTAAGTTGCCTAAAAACCAAAAAAGCATGTTTTTTCAAGTATTCTTTTATGGATGTTATTTGCAAGAAAAATAATATAGATTTTAGCACAGTGCAAGGTCCAGTGGGTGCTAAGTTATTACCCCGTATTTCAAATTTTAGGAGAATGAAATTTTATATAATAGGTATATCCAGCAAAACAGACATAGACCCAGGTGAATGGAGACATCTCATACTCAAAAATTAAATTGCCTCCAACCTCATCTGTTCCATCTGGCACATACAGGACAGACAGCAACTTTTCAGGTGTGCTAGAGAACTAATTTCTGCTATTTAGCACAGTGTTATAAACAAATAGCAAGCTGCTCCAGCAGCTGAGATATCCAGTAGTCTTCTAGTACCTCTTCCACTACTGTGCTGGGCACAGACCATGACTGTCTTCTACAAAAATTGAGTAAACTTTGTAGACTCAGTCAAGTTTTTGTCTAAGTGATGCCAGTAGGACTCTTGCTAACATCAGTCAGGATGTGTGTGACTGATTGATAATAGTTACTTTACGTTAATTTTAGTCAAAAATGTATTCTGTACCAACACTCAGCCACCTCTTGCTGGTTCTCATTATGCCCATTAAAGCTACACCAGAGTATATTGAAATAGCAGATAATCAGCTTTGTTATATTGTATTTTTGTATAATTTTTCTCCCTTGTTCATAATGCATGATAATTCAGAATTATTTGCCTGCAGAGATGCTTACTTGGCTTAAGAGTCCTGTGCTGCTGTAGAGTTACATTGTAGTTGGAGCAGGGATGTACTTGTTACTGTGCTCGTCTTGGGAATGGCTGACAGATCCTTTGTGCAGCCAGATTGATTCAGCTCTATGCCTTCTGGTTGTTTCTAGGAGTTCTGTTTTTGCTTTTTCTCCTCTAAAGTTAGGAGGTTACATTTAGAAGCTGTGTGCAGTCTAATGTTTTTGTTTTCCTAGTCAGGTAAGATTTTTATGAGCTGAAGTTAACTGGAAGAAATTGATGTAGACATTTAGAGATCTGTGTGCCAGACTCCAGTCATATATCCTTGACACAGTCTGTGTCTGTGCATGTGACTAAGTGTGGTGTTTTTTTGGGGTTGTATTTCATGGAAGTTGGAAGTGTTTTAGGGTTTAGAAAAGCTGGATGAATTGTGATCACTAGGGATAGATGATGTCTTTGAATTCCTGTGTACAGGATATTATGGTGATGAATTGGTTTGTGTTTTTAAAAATTAGCTCATTTGTTCAATAAGAGCTTGTCAAATAGGTAGTGATTTGGAAGTTCTGTTGTAAAATAATGTTTTAATAGGGAAGGTCTTGCAGTAGGTCTTATTGTGGCATTCCTGACAGTTGGTACAGGTTGGAAATGGCTGTATTTAAACAAAGAGATTTTGTACTGAGCCTGACTCAGTTGGAATTAATTTTCTTTATAACAGCTATATGGTGCTGTGTGTTTCAGACAAAACCAGTGTTGATAATAGGCCAGTTATTTACCTGTCATTGAGCAGTACTTGCACAGCATCAAGGCTTTGTCTTCTTCCCATGCTGCCCCCATAGAGGAGACAAAAAGCTGGGAGGGAACGGAGCCTGGAAAGCAGACTCTGGATGACCAAAGGGATATATTCCACACCACATAATGTCATGCTCAGCAATCAGAAAACCAAGTGTGGGGAGTTGGTCTGGCATGTAGCCATTGCTCAGAGTGTAGCTGGACATCCTTCTGCTTGTCAGAGGTGCTGAGTGACTGCCTTTGAATCGCTTTTTCTTTTTGTGCTTATGCCTTTTCCCTTATTAAACTGTTATCTTAACCCATGAATTCTCCTGTCTCTGTGTTTCTTGCTTTTCTTTTCACTGCCCTGCACCACTGCCTGGGGAAATGACCAAGCTGTGTGGTGCTTAGCTGCTGCCTGGGGTCAGCCCATCACCAGTTTCTAGAGTGGAAAACCAACAGCAGAATACCTGTATAAATTCCCTCTTCTGCATTCCCCTCTCCTCATGCATTTTAGTCTCTGATAAGGTTCATTTGTTGACTGAATTACGATCTCCATGGGCAGATGTTGAGTAGCTGTAATTATATAATCTGTTCTTACGATTCTGTAATCAAGGGTGTTATAGATGAAGAGTGTTATAGTGTGGTTTCATAAGTATTTCACAATCTCAGCCACCATGACTACCTGATTAATGGTTAAGCCTGATAAACACACACAGCCTAGATCAAATGCTTGTGGGACATGTATGTGACCACAACATATGGCTGGCCTGTCCCTGATATAATTAATGGCCAAGTAAGACAAAACTGTTAAGAACAGTCCCAGCATTTCCATGACCATGATTTTTGCATATACCCAAATTCTTCCCTTTTAAGAAGGGGCATATATTTACATTGGGATAAAGTTTTGATTCCTTGGTTGTTCAACAGTTACTTAATACGTATTAACCAAATATAAAATCAGCTAAGAAGTCTTCAGCTTTCCTACAAGATTTCCCACACAAAGACATGCTGCTTTTTATATTTAAAAGTTGGCTGAATACCAGGGTGGTGTCAGAAGAGCTGTGCTTGTCCAAAGAATGGAATCATGGCCATAAAAGATTTCAAATCTGTCTGCTACAAGCTGAATAAAAGATTGGCTACTGAAAAACAAGCCACTACAAAATTTGTTAAAACTTTGTGTGTTGTTCTGTTTATTAGTTCCTTAATTTGGTTTTGTATCGGGATTTTGATTTCAAGTTTTGTTTGATTAGAGGTGATTTAGCAAACACTGGAATTGTCTCCTCTAGGGACTCTGAAAGTAAAAAAACTGAGTAATTTTTGGAGGTTCTTGTCTCATGCGTAAGAATGGGGATTCCCAGGGTCTCAGTGGATGATAATAATAAAGTTGTAAGGTAAAAGGCTTCTGATGGTAATGCTCTTTGTGAAGACTAGCTGAAGGTCAGCCTCAGACACGCAGAGACTTGCTTTAGTGTTCAGATCCACTGTGAAGCAGTTATTTCTGAATTAGTCATTGAGAGAGGTTTGACCATTATGTAAAATTGTCAAGGGAACTGAGAAACCTAAACTGATAGTTATCCTGTTTTGCAGGATCTACTTTAGATTTATATCTGCATATAAAACATCATTAAAATTGGAAGAGGTTTCTGTTTTGATTGTTGTTGAATAATGAATTGATGGCTTATGGTACTTTTAAAATGTCTCACTATTTCATTTACAGCTTTCTAAGACTCCTGTTATAAGCAAGGTGTCATATGTGAACAGCTTAGATCATCTCTTGAAAGAGGAAGAAGAATCTAGAAGGTTTGTTTCTTAAAGCTGGTTTGAAAAATGTGGGATTATGTTGTAGAAGCATGGATTTCCCTTGTCTCCCCAGAACTGATGGAGTTTGATTAGCAGTAAGCTAAACTTTGCCTGCTGATGCCACCAACATACAATTGAACTGACAGGACCTACAAGTGTTGCTTAAATGGTAAAAGCTGAGTGGCAGGCTCCTTCCAAGCAACAAGGAATGATTTGTGATACATCTGTTTACCCCTGAAGAGCCAGGCTAAATTTACTGATGCCTTCGTTTTAGGTCACTGAGCCAGCTAGCAGCTGCTGGCCAGGCATGAAATAGAAATATTTATGTAGGCTGACTGTACTGGTTTTTTCAAAGGCATTTGTAGCTCAGTTTTGGTTGCCAAATTTTGCAGGCTATTGGTGTCTGAGTAGTTACACAGGTCAGTGAACAGAACTAATGAGTATTCTTAGAAGAGATCTTTTGGGTAGGAAGTGAAATGTGGTTTATATGTTAATGGCAAATGGTGATGATGGGTATGTGTGTTTAACTGCTTATATGATTAACTGTTTTGATTAAAGAATTTGACCCTGGTAACTATGGGCTGACTGCCCATGGAGTAGCAGATATTTCTGTAACTAATAGTGTTTAACAAATAAAATACTTGTTTGGTGCTTAGAAAAGAGTAAACATTCAGCCACAAGACTGAAAGTTTTGTGCAATTACAAAAACTTTAGCAGAAGTTGGTTGAATATTTGTGTCTGACAAACCAGTGATTGATTGTGCTGTTGGAAATTCATTAGATTTTTGGAAAACATTCAGTCTGTCTCTTAGAATAGCAAGATGCTTGGTTTTTACACAGATGCGATGTCTCACATGGTTTTGCCATGTGTAACTGGCTCCTGACTCCAGGGTTCACATTAAGAGCTTGGATTTTGTTAATTTTGTTGTAAATATTAAATGGTGATGATATGCTCTGCTGCTGCTGTTATTTCAGGTTAGAGGAAATAGAGAAACTGCTACAGGAAGACATAGAAAGAGAGGACAATGCTTCGGATGGAGAAAATGAGGACAATGCAAATGGAGATGATCTCTCGGAGGAACACAGGTTGTTGCAACTCCAAAACCAATTAAATCTTGATCTCTGCTTTTCTAGCCTCTTTTTTCCCTAACCTCTTCCTGTTTCCAACAACTGTTAATATGTTTAATGAGAACCATTTTAAAGATATTTTGGGGTTGAGTGGATTTCCTTGGGTGCAACTATATTCTAACAATTCGGTTTTCACACAAGACTATTGTGTTCATCACCTGCAAATAACTTTCTCAAGCAGCAAATAGCTTCTCAGTGTTGGAATTAATAAAAGCTATTTTGAATTTTACAGGGCATTTATAAAGAGATTTTCAGTAGTAACTTATGTCATACCTGACAAACACCCTGGAGAAGATTTATTTGATTTATCAGCTGCTGGGAAAATCTTCACTCAACATGACCTTGACTTGAGGAATTTTCACTTCATCCCTCAAAATCATGTAGAATATCTGCTTCTTAAGTAAGAATGTGCTCTTCACTTTGCTGTGTTTACTTGTACAATTCTCTTTTTATTTTTAGCAGTTTTAAGGTACTGTTTAATCTTTGCATGCAAATGAGCTTTGTTTTAGTAAATAGGCAAGACTGACTCCCTTTCCCTGGAATTTTCCTTTCCGGGTTAGCTTTACAGAACAGTAAATTGTAATTTGAAGCTTCCTTCTTTCCTCCTTTGGAATTCTTGAAAAACCTCTTAAATGAGACATGAGGAAAAACAGCTGTTCTGGCCTCTTCTGTATTTCTACCACATTGGGCTGTTGTTGATAACTTTACCAGTTTGTGGGACACAAATGCAGAAATGAAATGTTATAATGAGCACAAGCTTAACTATCTGCAGACTGAAAGACCTTTGTGGTTACCAGTTTGTGACCTTCTAGCGTTACATTATGTCTGCTGAAAGACTTTTGGTATTTCCATCCTGGATGGGCCTGGCACTTGAGGCTCCATCTAATGAGGATTGCGGAGGGTCTGGATCTCTGACATCTGTTAGATTCAGTCACTGAGCCACCAGCCTGTTGGTGTGTGCATAAACAACTGCTCTGTAACCCACAGGCATTTCTGCTCTGTACTTGAGGCTGTTGCACTGCAAATAACTGGAGAAATACTTGACTAATGCCACAAGTGTAAATCCTGAAAAATTTCTGGTTATTTCAATTGATATTTTATTCCAAAAATGCATCAGAGGAACTGAGAGATTTCAGTTACTCTTAAAGGATTTTATATACTGTGTATGTGAGGTTGTGGGTGTGAAGAGGAGGAAGAGTGACTTATCTCTTGAGGAAGTGGTGTTTGTAATACACTCCTTTGGCTTCAGGCCTTTCTATTAATATATTTTGGAGATCACATGGTATGAGCTTCAAAAGCATCTTGTAAATCAGTGACTGGAGGAATGAGAATTAAACTGATCATCCCTTGCAGAAGGCAATTATGGTTTAATTGCTTTTGTGCATTCAGCCAAGTTAGTACAGCTGGCATGTACTGGCTGCCCAGTTGCCACATAGAGGTCATACCAGTCAGGCAGGTAGAGGGTATGTGTAGCAGTTAGGACACACATCTCTTCACAGTTACCTGATTTAGTAGATAAACAGAGGAGACTAAGAAAGGGTATGTGGGAAAATGGATATCTTCAATTCAGCTGCTTATGACATCCCTAACTTTCTAAAGAAGAATCATAGAATATCCTGAGTTGAAGGGACCCACAAGGATCATCAAGTCCAGCTCTTAAGTGAGTGGTCCGTATGGGATTTGAGCCCATGAAATTGGTGTTACCAGCACCCTGCTCTGACCAACTGAACTCATCCCAGTGATCAAAGCTACAGTAAATCAGTAATAGCCATGGCACACTTTGTTCTTTCAACAGCTACTGTGTGCACCCCACGAATTTGTACAGTGAGGTTAGGCTGTGGGATTTTAATTGCATTAGTTTGCCTCCAGACCCTTTATTTAAAAGGGAATTTAAAAAATTTTGAAAATAATGTTTTTCTCTCTTATTCTGAAAGTGTTGATAAAGGTCTTTGGACAGTTAAAAATCTTATTTGATAGTCTCATTGAGCATAGCAGGCTGTGTAGTCAGGCATGGTGGTTCATAGTACAATAGTGTAAATTGTTGCTTGTTTGAAACTATTATTCCCTAATAGTACAGATGTTTCCAGACTCTATATGTGGCTTTATAGAGAGAAAGATAGTTGTTCTAAATTACATTTGTGAATTTGATTGCTATTAAAAATCAAGGTTTGATTACTATGATATTTTATATAAGTAATAGCATGAGAATAACATCTGTTTTGCATATTCAGATCTTTCTTTGCTGTTGAGGTTGATGATCTGAGGGGTGAGGAAGTTTTTGTGAATGTTTTTGTGAAAATGATGATGCAATCACTAATTGGTTTTTATCTTTGTTCCTTGCCCCCATTTTCCTCTTGCAGTTCTGGTCTAACGCAGCAGCTTTTTTTAGTTGTTAACGGTGTTCTAAGTTCTGCTTACCGTGCTACATTGTGTCCCATACCAATTCTAAAGTGGCTTTTCCAGGTAAGTCTGTGCTATTCATGCAGTTATAAAAACTGTGTGAATGTAGAATATTTTTCCTGGAAGCCAGTTGAAGAAGTTTGTGAATCTGTTCCATTAACAACTTTTAAATCAGATATTATTTTTCTCCCTGGGTTCTGATTTGTTCTCCAGTCTGAAACACTTTGATTGTCACTAGGGGTGAAACAATGGAGAGCCTTTTTTCCACACTCTGAGTGAATGCAAAGCTGCATGGCCTTTTCCACGTTCATATATGCTACTGCATTGGAAAAGGACACAGTAGGTGAGGAGAGGTGCTGTGGGCCGAATCATGAGCAAATGCTAATCTTATTTCCTTTCACCCTTAGAAAAACAATACACGCTGCAGTATGCAAAAGTACCATTTTCTACATATATCATCTTCTAAATCATCAGTGATACCAGCGTTATCAGATAATTTTCTTTTGGAAAAGGTACCTTTATGGCTCAGGAAGAAGCCTGGAGTCATTCTCAAAGGAAGTGTGGTGACTCTCCTTTCAAGATGTCTGTGTCAGTGTCTGAATCACCAGGAATTTACACAGTGCTGTTACTCACAAAAATGCCCCCCTCTAGTCTCTGTTCTGTTATTAATTGCCACATTCTAACTGCACCTGAAACAAAAAAGAAATCTGAGAAATTGCAGCTTCAGTCCATTGACTGGCTTTCTGTATTTGCCAAAAGTAAAACATTTTCTCTTCCATGTCCCTCCCTCCAGCCAGTTAAAAGATTGCCTTCCCCCTTTCTGTGAGCTCTGGTTTTCCTCTAATAAGGAAGAAGTGTGAGCCAATTGAGATCACTTACAGAGCAGGAAACTGTCCAGCACTTGGGGAATAAAAAGTTTTTGTTGGGCCAGTGAAGTGCTCCAAGAAACCTGAACTGTACTTCATAATCATATTTTTATAGTTAAGAGTTCTGTGAAAAACTAAGAATTCATTGCTTAGGTTTAGTATTGCATATGTCCAACCTGTCTATGATTGGAAAAGGGTGTAGTTAACTTTGTTGCCTCTACCTCTGCTCAGGGAGCTCAATTTGATCACAGATGCAAATGGCTTCCAAAGGGGTACATGATACTTTCTATTCTCTTAACCCTCAGAACTTGTTTATAAACCAACATGGGGTTACAGCATTCTGATACTGTAAATAATTAATTTTAAAATATTCATATCATCTTTGCACTGCTTGAAATAATATTCACAGTATTCTGTTCTCATTGGTGTATCTTGCTTTAGAGGCTTTGGACTTAGGTTTTTTTGTTTTTTAATCTGTTACTCATTTTACTCTGCTGTGAAGTTTGGTGTTTTTGTTCTGGTTTGATCTGGGGGTTTTCTTCTAATTAAAAGAAAACTGATGCCGTCATGCAGCTTCGTTTTTGATGTGTGGCTTCTTCTCTCTTCACAGATGATGTCTATTCATCCTGACCATTGTGTTTCCACCCAGATCTTAGGCAGATTGATGGAGTTAACACTAAAAAACTGTAAGTATTTGAAGGATGGGAAACTGACCACCTAAATGAAAGCACTTCTCTCTTCAGTTTAGAAAAGTGAGGCAGTATAAAGCACTAATTCTATTGGGTGATTTTGGGCTTGAATTTAGGCTGTATTTTTGCTAATGTAATGCAGAAATGCTGGGGGCTGACTTTCACTGAGTGTGTGCAACCTGTATCACAGTGTGTGGTCCTGGTACATACTTCCAAAGTATCCAATGCAAAGCCTTTTAAACTCACTCCTGGTATTTCACAAATAGAATTGACCTGAAGAGAAGCTCAGTCTAATCAAAAGTTTGCTCTCCTTTCCATCTTTTACTTTGGATGATGCAGATATTTGAAGCTTAAGAACTACAGGATGTTTTTTACATTGTCATACCCAGTGTGTAGCACTTCATTATTTACTTTCCAGATAAATGACAGAAGTGAAGTGAATCATACACCTGCACAGAAACACTTTGAAGGATCTGCTTCAGCCCACAGTGCTGCTAATGTCTTCTGTGTTTTGTCTTCTTCCTTTGTCTGTACTCAAATATTTCTCCACTACAAGTTCCTTTGTATGTTCCCCGTCTTCATTCTGATCCATCAAAAGTGACATTAATTTTAGAGTACCAGTTAACATTGTTAAAGTAATGTGGTTCTCTTGAAGTATTTGCTCAGCCTGTCCAAATTGTACCCTGTATTTTAATTCTTGTTTGAAGTCAGAGCTGATATCAGAGGGAATGTAGCCTCCTTTTAATTTGTGCCTTGCTGGCATTAGGCTTGATTCTGAATGAACAGTTCAAGATAATGAATGAGCATTCGAACAATTAAGGCTGGGAGTTCCTTGTTTACCACTTCTGTTCCAGAAACCTTGCCTGTTTTCAAATCTTACTTAGCTTCTCTTCCAGTCCCACTGTGATAACACCCTCTTGCCTTTACCTACACTGGCAGTAATTTATGTGTTCTCTTAGGCAAAAATATTGCCTTGTTGCTTATTCTGCTGTTCGTGATGAAAGAGCGCTATGACAGTAAATGGGTGGAACTTGAAAGTAATCGACCTGTTATGTAGGCAAGATGTTTCCCTAGTGCAAAATACTGTATTAGACTTTTTTCTCCCTCCTTGTTCTGAAAATAAGCTTACTGTTTAATGTACAGACTCCTCTGAGATGAGCTGTTAGAATTGATGTGAACTGCTAAGCTTATTTGTTTCCCTTAAAAGGAGCTAATGTGAAGAGCTAAATTTAAACTAATCCATTCCATGTCTTTTATTTGTAGCTTCCATCAACGATCAACAGTTTAAACCGTGGATTCCTTCAGTAGCTGATATATCAGCTGTTTTTGTCAATATGGGTATTGAGTTCAGATCTCTCTTTCCATTGCAACATCTTCAACCCCCCTTCAATGAGCATGATATTTTGTAAGTGTTTTCCTTTTGATGTTTTTTGCCTAGATCCTGTGAAAGCAAGTCTTGTGCTTAGAACGTAGAACCAGAAGGTTCTTCTTTATTTCCTTTCCCATACTCTATAAGTTCTTGGTTCGGGTCTTAGAATAAATAACCCTGGAATTCAAACAATGCCTTCTAGGTAAGGATTCAGCAAACCAGAGCATTGTCCTGTGTCTTGCTAGTGAAGGTTTGCAAGAATATTGGCTGAATAGCTGGGCAAAGTAATTGGCTACAAGTTGAGTTATATGTGTGTGTTAGATGCTCTGTAACTGAGGATTATTTTGATTTGAAGGCATTTTGATGCATTTTTTTTTTCTTCAGTTTGATGTCAATAAACCTTTGTGGGCTTTTTGAATTGTTCATTTTTTGCTCAGACTGTGTTTCTTCTGTTAGAAGTCAGGTGCAAGAAACAGTGAGTCAACAACAGCCAAGAGGAGATGTAGCCAGTCCAGCATTCCCCAGTCTGCTTGAAAACAATTTAATTAATGTGATTAAGGTGAGAAAACTCCAAGGTTTTTGTGGGTTGGGTTTCTTCTTTTGTGTATGTTTTCTTTTGGGAGGGAGGAGAAGGTTTGCAATCTAGTCCTGAGCATGTGTTTGAGTAGATGTTATCCTGAGACTTCAGATTCAGCGGAGTTTATTGCAAGCATTTTGCAGATTTCAGTTTCTTGACTTCCATTGGCTTTACTCACAACTTCAGAGTTTTGCTGCCTTCCTTTTACTGCTCTGGCACTTTATAGAGCATGTTGGTTCTCTCACATAGGAGAAACTACCTACTGATTTTAGTTTTCAGTATTACTAGAGAATTTAGAAAATCTTTTGGCCTTTCCTTCAATTAAAGGAGGATTATCTATATAATAAAGAAAGATCTTTCTTGTTCCAGTCGTGTCTAGGGTATACTGCCATTGCTTAAAAAAGAGTCTCCAGCAGGTATTAAAAAAATAAAAGAAAAAAGGTGCTGTTACTGGGAGATGGGGACATGTTAGTGCACAAGTGTTGCCAAAACAATACATCACTTGAGGTACATTTTAATGTGAGTGTGGGAAAGTAAAGTTCTCATCATGCTTCAAAATAAGCTAAAACAATTCCATATTCTAATGCTCTGTATTTCTTTTAAAGTTTCTAGTTTTCTGTACATCAGTAATTCATGATGGATATACTGATCAAGAAATATGGCTGCTGCTTGTGTTGCTATTTAAAATAAGCTTGGAGAAACAGTTAAAACGACATTTCGTGGTAGATTTTCAGTGCCTTTTTGTAAAGCTTCTGATGAGTATAAAAGACTGGGATACAAAGGTAACTTCATAAATTTATTGTACTAGATTTGTGGATTTGTGAAAACTGCAACTTCTGTTTTGAATGTTTTTTTCTTTTTTGACATATCAGAGAAGTACTGGCCGGAAATGTAATACAGAATTTTCAGTAATAGTACATATAATATGAAAAACTCCAAAGCTTTGTGTTTGTGTGAGATTTAGGAAATGGATGGGTATACTGAGAGGGTTTTTATTGCATGTCATTGAGTTGCCTGTCCTCTTCTAGAAGAGTTTATCTTAAGGTTATGTGTGCTAAAATACCTGTATGTTTAAAATGGCAATCTGAAAGAATTAAGAAATTATTGCATTATGCTGGTAAGATGTTATTAAAAACATTCTGATCTCAACTACCCTACTTTAAATTGTATTTAGAAGACTCACCTCCAGGTGCAGCACAGAATATTTTTTTTATGTACGTCATCTCTTGTTAGATCAGTTCCTTCTATCACTTATGCTGCCTGTGTTTCTAGGGAGTAGATGTGTGCTGCTTTGCAAATAAAGCAAACAGCCATTCTTCAGTTTCAGGATGTTTTGTTGTTCATTTAAAGATGCCTGAGCTGTGCCTGGCAGTGAGTGAACTCTCCAGTAATCACCATAACCTCCTGTGGCTTGTTCAGCTTGTGCCCAGCTTGACTGCACGTGGACGGTAATGACACTGTCAGAAATACATGGGATCATGAACAGCTGGTTTATTTCTATAAGCTCCAAGTCAGAAAAATGCAATATTTATTACATGACAGAAAAAAAAAAGGATTTTTTTTCTCTTATGTTACAGATTTGTGTGCATGTATAGCTTCCTGATCACCTCTGCTGTGAGAAAGGGTTGTTAAATCTTTTATATAGTTTCTGGGCTGTGGATTCTTGGTACCCTGTAACAAAGAAAGGCTTAGCTTCAGGTTCTGACATCCGTCGCTCTAATTCTTGTATGAGTGACCAAAATTTAAATTTTCTTTGGGTAATTCATGTCTACTTCTAAGCATCATTCCGAGTTCTGTATCTTTGTAATTAGTAAATTGTAATGTAACTGAGCAAGCAGAATTACTTGGGTCATTAATTTCAGGCTTGGAGACAAGCATGTACCATTGTTTACTTGTGCAGAAGCTGAGCTGCAATGAGATTAGGGCTACTTCTGTTTTACTGGCCTACTTACTGGTTTATATAGCACCTATATTCAGAAAATCCAGTTTAAGAGTTGCAAGCAAGTTTATATCTAGGGAAGACATGCATAGCCTCACATACTTTGTAGAAACTGTGGGTTTGAGAAATTCTATGGGAAATAATTTTTAAATTGTTTTTCAGGGAAATAAAAAGACGGCTTAGCCTAGTGATAATTGCAAAATTTCTTCATAAAAGGCATGTAGAAATACCTGATGACAGTGACGAGCAGGTACTGCTTACATGTGTTGTCTTCGTAGAATTTGGAAGTTTAGAAAACATATGTATTGTATGCTTGTGTTTAATGTCTTAATATTGTAAGCTACTTAGATTAGCATTAAAAGTGTTTTTGCACATATGTAATCTGCATGTTCTGCAGGTTGTGCTTCTTTATATGCCTAAACATTCATTTTAGACATAGAAAAGAGGTCTACACTTCTTTGTGTCTTCCTTTTGTAATCATGTGGAAACACACTGTTTTCATAGGTTTGGTCTTTTATTGAAGAAGTATACAAACACTAAAGTCTGAATAGTCAAAAATTACTCAAAGCATGAAAACTTCCTTTTTAATTAAAAACCCCTTTTCTGTTCTTGTTTCAATGGACAACTAATATTGTAGTGGCACCCAGTTTCCAATTTTCTGTTGTTAGTAAATCAGTCCAATTTGTTAATGCTTGTATCTGTAGATGTTTCTTCTGCATCGCTTTCTGGTGTGTATGAAACCTTCATATCTACTGAAGAAGATGAGAGAGATGAGAAAAGGACAGGAGGAGTATAAAGATGAAGTTCATGCAGAACTAGAACATGAGGTATATAGCCAATAGTGATTTTTTTGCTTTGGTTTTTTTAATGCTTTTTAAAAAAATTATATATAATATTATATATTTTATACCATTTGTATATGGAATGTTTCTTTTACTTTTTAACAGTTCTGTATGTGGAACTGTAAATACACTGTTTTGTTACTGTTCATCTTTAAAATGTTATTAATTTTGGTTATAGTCATGGAGGAAGGAAAGGAGCATGTGGTGGAGGAACCTGTATTGGATTATTTTGCAAACAGGGAAATGGTCAGATTTTCTGAGTCATGGGGAAGTCTTGAATATCTGCTTCTGTAATCAGAGGATGATCTTCCCTCCCTTCTGATGTAATCAGTGAAAACTGTTGGGTGCTGAGCCAAATCTTCACCTGCAGGCTTCAGAAAAAGATTTATGAATCCTTTATTAATCTCTCAAACAGGTGTTAGAAAGATTTAGTATTTTCGTCCAGCCAAAAACAGAATATTGGTTTGCTTATTTGAGTAGTTATCATGGAATCTCTCAGCAAATGTTTTGATCTGTGGGTAGATGATGGGAAAATAAAGTCATCTGCTGAATTTAATTTTCAGTTATTAAAACCACATTTTTATGGGTTACTTAGGTTATTTAAAACAGTATAATACTGTTCTAAAATGTTTCTAATATGTGAATATAGTGTTTCAAATTAGTTATTTAGGCAGATATGTTGATATACTTGTCCATTGGCCTGGCTGTTGGAGCATTCATTCCAGAAAGCAGAGATGGTTCTGTTTCTAGATGTGAACAGTTATAATGGTGCTTTGACTGCTAAAGCTCTTTTAATTTCTCTCCAGGTGTACTACCTGATCTATGTCCTACTTCATCTAGTCAGTGAAGCCAGTTTCCTTGATGTTGTAAATTCTAGTCAAAGGGTAAGTAAGTTTAGTGGCTAGATTTTAAAATATTGTATATCATGCACATTTAGTCTGTTTTGGTAAGAGCTATCATGTGATGGAAGATCACCAGTGCATAATAGCACTGGGGGAAACTTTTGTTCTGGGCAAGGTAAATGCAGAAGAACAGAAGAACTTCCATGTGTTTACTGCAGAGAAAACTCTTGTGTGTTTTTGTGAATGGAGCTACCTCCAAACATAAGTCTGTGAAAGAGCAGGCATTTGTTGTGTTAATCTCAGAAAGTGTCTGGAGATAAACTTAACACAGAAATTCTAAGTCAAATTATTCTATCAACTTCAGAAGTAGGATTGAAATTTTTCAGTCTGGGAGAAAACCGCTTTAAAAATATCCAGTAAAATATTTTCAAGCACGTTTCAGTTTCCCTGGAGTGCAGCAAGTGAAAGCAAGGACTGTAGCTCTTCTCTGTGGTGGTAGTTCCTTTGTGCCATGTGATATGAACATCTGCTAAGTAATACTTTCTGCTTAGCCTTTCAGTATTTCTGTCCAGATTTCTGATCATTTTCTGGGAGTTGCTTGCTGCAAAGTGTTTCTGTAAACCTTCTGCTCTGTGGAATCACTCCTGGCTTTTAAGAAATCTGTCATAGGAACTGTTTGAGAGACATAAACAATAATGTTTGACCGCATTTGGATGCTGAAGTGTCTCAGTATATTACTTAGATTTGTGGAGAACTTGATATTTTCGATTGTTTCTTTAATGTCTCATTCTCTTAACAAAGGAAAATTTTATTATTCAGTGACCTGTTAGCCATCAAGTGGCAAGAGGGGTGTGGCTAAATATTGTGCAGGCTAGACTTGTGTAAAATCAGTCTTAACTATTTCATTTCTGCCCCTCTTCCAGTTAGACGGGATAAATTGTGGTGGTGTTGAGACACTAGCAAATGTTTATAAACAGAATTTCAGCATGTCTCACCTGTTCTGCAGAGCGGAGCCTCTTGGCAGCTGTTCAGTGAGAGATTGAAAGCAGGAATTTTATGAAGAAATTAACAGGATGTGAAAGACCTTGGGAATCATTATCAGGAGATCATGAAGTGCAAAACTGCCTTATTAAAGTAATCAGAAATTTAGAGAAAATAAAAGATCAGCGCATAAAACCTTGGATATATTTTACCTGCTCAGCCAATTCCTACAAAAGAAATTACCTGAATCATCATTACTGAAAAGGTTATTTTCAGCTGTTGTAACTTTCAGAACTTTTTTTGCTGATAAAAGATGTGAATGGCACTGCACTGTTTGGTATTTTGGGGGCAGAAAGGATTTGCAAGTTAATTAATAAGAACTTTAGAATTTGTGTTGTATAGCTCTGCTGTACTTTGAAGCTGCTTTTAAAAACTCATAGACCTGGTTTACCAGAAGCATGCCAGCAATAGATAGAGGATCTTGAAATGTGATCCTTGTTTTCTTTCTTTTCCCTTTCTTAACTGTGTATTTCAGAGAAAAATTCAAAGTGAAGCATGTAATTTTTAAATTGATATAATAGTTGAATAAAGCCTGTAGTTTCGACAATACAGATTTAATAGCTGTACACTTTTGTCTTTATTTAGCAACATATATTGAAGCTTTGCCGTGCCTTAGATAAGCATGTAAAAGGTGATATTAGGGAAGATGCAAGAATGTTTTACCGGTCTAAGGTAAGATGCAAAACTTGAATTTTTTTTTTTTTTTATTTTTTTTTTGTTTGGTTTTGGGGTGGTTTTTAGTGTTTGTGATGCATGTTTTTCCCTCATCTCAGCCCTGGAAATTCTAGGAGTTCCTCATGGGCTTGGGAGTCTTTTCCTGTTTTTTTTGTCTGCATCCTGTGTTTGTATGGGGGTAAATACATGCCCATTTTAATTCACTGAAAATTCTCTTTATGCTAACAGTGGGACTCCTAACAGCTCTAAAATGTGACTGATCTTCCCTTTGGCCAGGCATCTCCACGTTTAAGCCCACAGAGTTGCTCTGTTTCTCTTTGTGGCAGTCACTAGTAGCTGACTCCAATTGTAAGAGCAGGGCCTTACAATCCTGCAGGGCAGGATACAGATACTGAAAAAGTTGCCTGTCTTGCACGAGTCTCCATTTTATTTTTCAAATGAAAGAATTGGTTAAAAATGGTTTGGATTTAAATCAACTGTGTATGTGATGTAGCATCAACTTGGACAACTGCCTTTTGTTTGCTTTGTTGTGTGAGCCTTGCTACTGGTTGTCCTAATTTTGTGACCTTCATGCTTTGCATGCTGCTGTAACAAACCAAGTCAGCTCAGTGATAAAGTGACCAGCCCTGGCTTTGAAAAGCCTTGGCTTCTTCAGCTTTAAATCAGACACTTGCAGTTGTGTGCTTCCTTACGTCTCAAAAACATTCTTCTTTTCCTACTCGGATTAGTGGAGCATTGATCCTTTTAACAAGTTAGTTGCTCTTACATTGGAGTAATTTCTCTTACATTGGAGCAACCAGAGATAAGTTGTATCTCTGGTTGCTTTCACTTCTGTTTCTATTTGCCTTTGAACTGCGAGGGGAAAATTTTACTCTGGTTTTCTCCATTGCTTCATTTGTGTAATACTGCAGTAACTTCTAGAGGATGCAACTGTGCTGGGTCTTAACACAGCATATGAAGCAAATCTCAGTATGAATGGCTTGGATTAAACACCTGCTTGTGATTGGTTATGAAAAAGCAGAGTTTTATGTGCAAGGAATTTGTTTCAGAAGCAGCCAGTGCTGCATTGTTGGCTTTTGTGGCTGCAGTTGCACCTGTTCTGGGTACAATCAGACCTGTGTGACAAACCTCATTTCCCAGGGATGAGGTGGTGTTTGGAGGCCAGGGGTTTGCATGGTGATTCCAAACATTTAACCTGAGGAGTCATGTGCCTCTAATGTGTTTGTGGAGTGCATGACTCTACATTAAGAGTCACGAGTTACAGGAATCTGAAGTTGAGGTGATGATACTTCATAACAATAAAATTTTTCCTTTTCTGGTAACCCTTGTATGTTTGCTTAACTGAGGTTTTTTTTTAGTTTGAAGCTGTGAGGGGGAATATAGGGTATTATTTTGTCTTTTTTAACATAAATGGCTAAATTAATCAGTGTGAATTTGCAGGTAAAAGGCTTGGCTGCTAGGATATGTGGAAAATGGCAGGACGTGATACAAACCACTCGGCTTACTCAGGTACTGTAATGAAACTGTTTTCTCTCTTCCCACGTTGCAGGGTGCAGTTAACTCATTTTTTAGCACTTGAAAATGGCATATTCTTCTCAAGAGATTTTATTTTTCTATGTAAGTGGCATGGCTGTGGAATACACTTAGATGTGTTAGAAGGGATTTTAATTAAAATTCTTACTTTGCTTGCTTCAATAAAAGCAGGATCTCCTCTCTGTTAAAAGCACTGTTTTTGTAAAGGTGTGTGTAATACACTGAAAGCCCAGTCCTGAGTCGAGTCACAGGGCCTGTCTCTGATTACAGCTATTAGCAGATGCTTCCAAAAGGGCATTGGGGCCTGAATGCAGTGAGGCACATCCTGCTGTGGTCTGGCACTGTGTGGCTTTGAGACCTGAGTCCAGGGCTTTATTCACATATGTTTAAGGGCTCTCAACTCCTCCCCTTTTGAATATATCAAATTTCATGCCACGATTGGGCAAAGCCTCTCATGTTTGTTAAAGTACACAGTAGTAAATAGTGCCATGGTAAGTCTCATTTTTTGGTCGTATTATCAGAATATTTGCCTTTGTTACACCTAGCTGGCCTTGGTAGAATAGGTGGATAATTTCTACTGATACTCAAAGTTCAGAGCTCTTTCTACCAGCCTTGGCTTGTAAGGATTCTGTTGTAATGTAATCAGACCAACTGTCTGAGTCTCCTGTCTTGGAACATAAGGCTATCTCTCTTGGAAAAGCTTAGCTTTCCAGTAATGCAGAGTATCATTTACATAAAATTTAAATTATACATATATGCCTAGTATAGATTGCAGTTAAAAACTGTGCAATTATTAATTTGTAAAGACTATTAATTTTTCCCAACAATGTGGGGAAAAAAAATTGTGTATAGTGTGTGTGATATTTCATGTTCTAGAGCAAGGAGTGACATGTAACACATGGCTGCAGAATCTACTTAGCAATTAATGAAAGTTGATAACGAGGTGGCTCTTTCAGTGTTGTTTTTTCAGAGATGTTTGGGGTTGATTCGCATAGGGGAAACTGGCAAATGTTTAGAATAAAATTCCAGGGACTTTTTCCAGCACGTTGTGGTGCTCCCAAGCTAAGCACTTGCCTAGTCCAATAATTTCTTCTGACACTGGATTTCTGACTTGTATACTAATTTGTTTTTATTCTTTAGGGAAAACTGCATGACTTCTGGGAGCCAGATTCATGACATCTTGCCTAGTTAAGGGAAAATAAAAAACTGAAATCAAGGAGGATGTAGAATGAATGGAGCTTCACCTTGTTTGGAATAGAAGAAATCAGTCATCTGAGTTAGAACTTGAGCTTGATTCAGACAAGCACTAGACACATGAGAATCTGATTTGACTAACATTGTTTTTTACAAGTGCTCTACTTCTGAAAAATTGAAATGGATAAACTGAAAAAAACCCAGCCATTCCTATAGCTCTATGAGAACTGGCTAGAAATACTTTACCGTGTTGAAAGCTGAGGGAAGTTTTCTTGTTTCGCTGGTTAATCACAAGACATATTTGAAAACAGTTCATATTTATTTTCTTGCCAGTGCATACCTGCAAGCATTGTTTTAGGTTGGCTGGGGAGGAACTGCCTTGTGACATGAAATGCAAGTTCAGAAGGAGTGTTAGACCTCCCCTGTTGTGAGCAGGTGAGGAAGTGGTTCAGATGTGGGCTGAATCATAGTAATCTGCAAAGCAGAATTGGTATGAACATCCAGTGTCTCTTAAAAATACAAAATACAGAAGTTGCACCTTCTTTAAATGGAGAATAGAATATCATCTCAGTGGAGATTAGAGAACAGCATTTGGCTCACCTTTGCAAAGACTCTGAAAGCCATATGATGACTGAATTCCTTGGTGTGAAGTCCTGCTGCACACACAATATGTTCTCAAAGCTCCAGGAGCTGGTTATGAAATAATCAGAGGAAGGTGTGATCTCCTTTTGTGCTCTCTATACAAATGCTATTACTTAAATATTACACTGTGGTTTGTCTGTAGGATGGGTGTATATAGGAAGAAAAAGTTAAGGTATTGGGTAGAAGCACCAATGGGGATTCCCATAGTAAGTGACATTTTTAATAACATCAACATGTGTGTTTTATAATACTGTTTTAATTCTTGTAGATTACCTTGTCTTGTATTAAATTCTCTATGATAAGAATGTAAAATAAGGCTTAAAAAACCTGCCAACCACAAAACCTTCAAATTTAATTATGTGTATTACATATAAAGAAACTGCTCTAGAATGGACACACATCTTAGAGGAAATCTATTAGATCTGCAACTTCATACTAAACCGTTTTATTTCTTTTCAAGTGTTACATTGTTATGTCAATGTCATCTTTTGCTCTTTGATAGCTTATCTGCCTTCCCTCTTGTAACACTTGTTTACTCTGAATATATTGTATGTAATTTTATTAATGTTTTTAATTTTTTCACTAATTGTATAAAGGAAAAAAATGCTGAATGTTTACTGTATTTAATGTGTATATATTTTCTTACTGTGTAAAGGTGACATTACTGGCCTGTATATTTTGAACAAGAAAAGGGGAGGGGTTTAGATGAATTTGTACTGCAGTTCAAAGCATGTTGAAACTGCTGAGGGTTTTTCCACACAAAATAGCCACTTTGATATTTACTTTCATTTAAAAGAACAATGGAAAAATAAAACCAGACACTCCTTTCCAGTTAAATGTCCCTGGACAAAATGGGCTGTCTTTTATAAAAAAAAAGAAAAAGGCTGCAGGTCCTATTTTATTCTTATGGCACATGTTACAATTCTTGGGTTCACAGCTGATTAGCTCATTATAGATGGATACAGTCTTGAAATCATTCTCAGCTCAGCCAGTCCTGTGTTTTCATGCTTAATGCCTGTTCTAGCACTTTCCCTCTTTCCCCCGCTCCTGCTTGGTCTGGACTTTTTTTCCATCTGTTTTGTAGCTGAGGAGTAATTCCTTAAGTGCTGAAGTCTAGATGTGGGTTAAATTGGTGCTAATCAGAATCCTTACAGGGATGATTCCCAAGCATTGCTACAGGGTCTTTACAAGAGGGTCCTGGCAGTGAAATAGCAAACCTGCTGCCCTTGTGTTTTGCCAACTCAGTTGCTGTCCCTCAGCCAGGACATATATGCATTGGAAAAGGTTGGTTTGCACACTAAAGGTCTTAACTGCTCTGGATGTCTTCAGAGAAGCATTTTGCACTGAGGTCTATCTTTTGATACTATGTTTGCTATATTAAGAGCCCAATTATCACATTTCATGTGGAAGTAGGTGCACTTTATTGGAGTAATAACAGAAAAAAATTAAAGTCTGGTTATGAAATACGAGTTTGTAGCTCCTTGCTTTTTATTTTTTTTTCCTTTGACAAGCCTCTATGGCTTAAAATAACCCAAACACTTCTGGTTTTAAAATTGAAGAGACCTGGCAATGAAACCATCTCCTATTCTCACTGTTCCTGTTGTGGAACTTGGTAATGGATGGGGATTTCAGAAGTGATTAATGACTTGCAGGTAGGTCTGGCTGAAGGTCAGTAGGACACTTCATTGATGCAGCAGCTTCAGGAAATCTCTGAAGTCCCCAGAGCTGATGATTTAGTTGAGGATGTCTTTGAGAAAAGCAGATGACTGGAACACCTGAAGTGTGTTGTTATTATTGGTGAAGCAGCTGGTTAGATTGTTGCAAACGCATTTTAGAGGTAGGATTTCAGTGTGGAAAAAGACTTTTAATACTGAGGGATGGATGCTGCAGTGCTGGTTTTCTGATCACAGAGATCCAGATGTGTCTCCATTAGAGGTGTCTGTGCTCAGCACTGTCCAGCACCAGTCCTGAGTGCCTGGGGGCCAACATTTGGGCACAGGGACTGCAACAGAGACTATGCTGCTGTGGAGATCTGAGCAAGTACTTCCAGGTAGCTGGGTTCTTCTGCCTCACCCTGTCACTAGCAGGAATACTGGATCTCCAGTACTGACACTGGTCTTCCATTTGTTTTCTTTCCCAGGAGAACTGTATGTATAGCACAGTATCCCTGGCTTGGGCTTTGCGTTTTGGTTTTTTGTTGGTTCATCTTCCACTGGTTTGTGGTGTTTGTGTGACTTTTTGCTTTAATGAGAAGGGCAAATCAGAAAGGTTTGTGCTGGAGATGACCCTCCTAATTTTTCTGGGGTCTCGTTTCTTGGGTTTGTGAGCTTTTGGAAAACTACTTCTTGCCCGAAGTTCCCCAGTGGGAAACACTGCCCTCTGCCAGAGGGGCAGCTCTTTCCACTGGCCTATTAGTGCTTCTTTCTGCGTCCAGAAAGAGAGAAAAGGTTCCTGGAACAAGCTGACTTGGAGCGGGGAAGAGGTTTGATGAGCTTCTAGGAGCCTAAGGAGCTGCTGAGGAGCTCCAAAGGAGCTATCCAGAGGTCAGACAATCATTAGTGGATTTAGCTTATTTTCCTTGTGGCTTAACTTACCAGAATTCTTCTAAATGCCGTTTTCCCCATATTCCCCCCAGGCTGTGAAATACCTTCATGTTTTGCCTTGTGGATATTTTGCCAGCTTTACTGGCAGGGCCCCTTCTTATCACGTGTTGAAAAGGGCTTTCAGTGCTGGGGAATGGCGTGGGCTGCTGGTGGGAAGGATCCTAGGAAAAGTAAATTCCTTGAAGGGCTTCTCTTTGTGGAGAGGCTTTTAGTTCTGCCTGATGATGCTTTTTTCAGCCAGCACTTCCTCGCCTTTGCAGTCAGGAATTCGAAAGGGAGTATTTTATCTGGTATCAAAAGCAAGGCTGGGTGGTGAGAGAAGAAGAGCATTCGTGTCTTCCCATCTTGATATTTTGATCTCTTTGGAGAAAGCCAGTCCTATACTTCCAGGCTGCTTTTAAATGGTGCTCGGATACATTGTACTTTTTGAATGCCTGTCTTGTCTCTACGCGGTGAGCTGCTGCTAATGTTTCACCTCCTTCAGCTTTCCTGCCGCCTCCCAGTTCCCTGCAGAGAGGTCACAGGGGAGGGGATGGAAACTCCACTGGAATTGTTCCCTTCGTTGTCATCAAAGCGCCTTTGCCATCAGCCTGGGGGGAAGCCTTAAAGCTTTTCAAGGCAGGTTTAGCCCGTATGGTGTGTAGGGGTGGATAAAGGGGCCATTTTCACACACTCTTGTCCCAGTGCTTCCTTTTGGGTTTGCATTTACGGCTGAAGCTGCCTGAAGCCGGGCGAGCGATGGTCCTTCCCTCTCGCAGAGATAAGCAGAAAGGGTAAATGGATTTGTGTTGTTTTCGTGTAATTTGTGTTTTTGCGCTATGGGGCGAGTCCTTCACCCGAGCGCTGTGAGCTGGGGCTTGGCACGCAGGCTCCGGGGCTTTGCCTCCGGCTTTCAGGCTCTCTCCTCCCGAGGCTTGGTGAAACTCCTGGCTCTGGAACAGATGCAGGAGCAGAGCATCACTTTCCTCCCTGGACTGACCACCAGGCCGCAGCTGAAATAGAAACAATAGTTTCGAGCTGCCAGGGGCAGTGGTGGCAAGAGGGGGGCAAGGCATTCAGTTTCATGCTTTATTCACACTGCAGGCTTTTATAAAGGCAGCATAAATCATACAGAACAGCCATGGGCTCCACAGACAGCATCGTTCAGGCTCTCAGACACATTGAGCTGCATGCTGGAAACTGAGCATGTCCCCTTTGTCCGAACCAGGCTGTGGGGAGAGGCCTGCCAGGTGAGGATGCTGAGATGCTGCACTGCATATCAGCTCTCCTACACCTTTGTGAAGCGCTGCCTGCCTCCCCTGTGTGCTAACCCATTTTTTCCCCCCAGAATTTTGTTCTACAGCATTGTTATGGTAGGCTTGCATAGCGCAATGTGTTTTTCCCTCCAGTTGATTTTCTGTGATTAGCCCATTTTTCCTCTTGCCCTCATTCTGTTTTTTCCCGCAGTATGCGAACGCCGTTTGCTGAGAAACTGTGTCAGCCTTCCTCTAATTAAGAGTCTGGCAGGAGCCAGTGCGACAGTAATTTTGGAGATGACGCTTCCAGTTTGGAGCTGACAGTGAGCTGAGGTGCTGCAGCAGGGGCTCGTGCTGGGGATGCAGGAATGTTCTCCGGCTGAGCAGGACAGGGGGACCCACGAGGAGCTCGGTGCAGGAGCAGTGAGTACCCTGGGTGCATCTCAGCTTGCGTGTTTAAACCGTGTCGTCTTGAAAAGCGGCTGCAGGAATGGTTAAATCTGTGGTTATGTCACAGGTTTAGCCCTTTGTAAGGGAGTCTCTGTGTGTGTGTAAAGGACAGGATTAAATTGCAGTGGTCCTAAGTCGCTCTGAAATAGTTGTAATGTTGGAAAGTAAGATGGAGAGCTTAACAATCAAATGGCCTGAAAAAGGGCAAATAAGGAGAAGCCATTCAATGACGCTCTGCAATATGACTTCAGACTCCATAGTTCTTTTATTAGCAGAAAAGCTCAAAGCAAACAAAAGGAGACAGGAGCTGGGGATCTGCTTGCCTCAGGATGTTGTGGATGCTTAGAGGTTCAAAGAGCATTTTATGGCAGAAAAATGCAGCGGGGGTCTGTGAAATGAAAGCAGTTCTCCCTGGCTGAGAAAGCTTCGGGCTGCTGATCCCTGGAGGGTGGAGCATGTGCTGGGGAGATATCCCAGATGTCAGTGCTGTTCTTTCAGCCCCTGCAAGGTGCTAGGATTTGGTCCAGTGTGGTGTTACTGCCTGTATGCTCCATGTGAACAGCTGAGGGATTTCTTGGAAAACTGATCATCTCAGTTTCCAAACTGTCTGTTGTGTCCACCATTGTGTCTCTCCATCCACTCCTGAGACAGAAGTCGCTGTTGAAGGTGGTGCCAGCCCTTGCTCTGAAGGAGCCTAGTGAGGTATATGGGATCAAATGTTTCATTTGGCTGAAGAAAACTCGGTGACATTTTTTGATCTTTCTAATGACCCTGTGAGTGAGACTAGGAAAACGAGTTGTGTGGTTCAGGAGCTCCGGCAGAACACAGCCAACCACATGCCAGAGCTGACCTCCTTCCTCTCCCCTCCCACCCCATCCATAGATGTTTGCAGCTAGGGAGAAGTACAAATAAGACCAGATGAGGAGATTTTTTTTTTTTTTAATCCTTCCTGTGCGGTACCTCTAGAGCACAATTCAGCATTTTCCCTCTCTACTTGCTGTGTCAGATTTGCCTCTTGGGGGCAACCTCACCCCACTCCGGCTGAGACCAAAGGGAGTTCAAGTGCTTGGGGGGCGATGACTCACTGCGCATCTCTCTCTGCCTTTGCGTTATCTGATAATTTTTAGCAATCGAGGTCATAATTTGCTGGAAGATTTTAGGATTTAAGCCGTCGAGACTGACTGGTGGCTTTTCAGAAACGATGTGATGGGCTCTTGAAGGTCCCTTTCCAGGCTTGGAGTTCTTCAAAGTTTTTTCCTGCCGTGGTGTCCTTCAGAGAGAGGAGGGTAGCATGGAAGGACATGTGTTTTGTGGTTCTGGTTTAATGGGCAGAGCATAAATTTCTGGGAGGAAGATTTACAGCATTCTCCTGGCTCTTTTGCCTGGGTTGGCTTGGATTGTCACTAAGCCTATCAGATAGTGCTGCAGACACTCTGACTTGTCAGGGAAGAGAGCAAAAATTACCGCTCCAGCTCCATTTCAGCCCTGAGTCCTCGAGCAGGCATCTCCTACAAACCTCATCCACAAAAAACCATTTGCATTTATTTAAAGGGCGTTGAGGTATATGATGGAATAAAGGAAGTATTATTCATGCTTCGTGCTGTGGTTCCTAATGGTACTTTACACACTGATATGACCTACAAAGCTTGTTGTTTTGTGCCTGCAGTGCTCTGATGTTCTTCCTACCCTGAGGGTCAGAAATGACAAGAATAAATGATCATGACGACCATCTGCAAATCCCTACTCCCTCTCCTTGGAAGTGTCCTTGCCAAGGCACAGCTCAGTGACCTTGCTGGCACAGGCAGCAGGGTGGCAGCATGCTTGTCCAGCCCACGGGACTGAACAGTTCCTGTGAGATGTGAGGGCAAATTCATTTATCCATATTCGTGTTTCACCTTCTCCCCAAAGCGCAGGGATACAGCTTGGGCTGGGCAGGGGCCTTGGCCCAAACTGAACGCGTGCAGGGCCCCTCCTCTGGAAAATACCAGGGAGGAGGCTGAAGCAAGTGAGGTTAACCATGGAGCCCAAAGCATAGGGAGTGCTCCAAAAGGGGGTGCAGGGCCCTGCAGCCTGTGTCTGTCCAGTGAAGGACTGAGTCAGCCCTGCTGGGGCAGCAGCTCCTGGCTCCAGCCAGCCTGGGCACTTGGACAGCAGCAGCCACGCAGCTTATTAACCCAGCCCTCCGGCACTCGCTCTGCTGGCCTTGACACTGTCCTTCTTAATAGCTCCTCTTCTTTCTTCTTTTTTTTTTCTTTTTCTTTTAATAAAGGTAAATTAGCTGTATGGATATGCAGGAACATGAATCAAGGGAATTCAGCTGACTCTTGAATGAACCATTTGTACAGAGATGTGCTAAAGCACCAGGATGTGATGGATGCAGCCCGCTCAGGAGACACCTAAGGACAAAAACTGCTTGTAAGGCATCTCAATGCAGCCTCCAAAAAATCTGATTATGTAGGGGGAAGAAAAAAAATCAGGTTTTGGAATACATTAACTCAGTTGAACAGCACAGAGAGAAGGTACCAGTAAGAAGCAAATCAATTCCTGAAGGCTGCTGGGAAATTTCACTGAATTGGAGCTTCAGAGTAAGGCTGGCTGCACTTAGAAGAGTTATGTTTCACCTGAAATATTTAACACTGGGCATTTGAAATGCTCTGTGTGCCCAAAGAGCCCACCAAAAATATGCTTACAAGGAGGTTTCAGAGGAACCCTGGGCTGATGGGTGAACCTAGATATTTGTGTTGCATGGTTTTGGGGAGGTTTTTTGTTGTTTTGTGGGGGTTTGGGGGTGTTTGTTTGTTTGTTTGTTTATAAAGAAAGGCATGGACAGGATAAGTCCCTGGCCTCCATCACAGGGAAGCAAAAATTACCATGTAATGAATGCTGGCCTGCTTTTGGGGCACGTGCTGACAGATCTGTTGTTAAGAGGGAGACGTTTCCATAGCAAAACCATCATCCTAAATGGCACTGTAATGCAGCAGAGACGCTGTGGTGGCCCTGGGGACCATCTTCCTGGACCATTCTGAGCGTCCTTCCAGGGAATACGGGAGAGTGATGGCAGGGGGGATCAGAGCAGCTCGTGGTGATGCTCCCCACAGCACCAGGGCTCTGCTGGCAAGGCTGTCAGCTCAGCGTTTTTCAGTCCTTTCTGGCTTTAACAGAAAACTACAACAAAAAGCAAGCTTGAAATAGCTCATTTTATCTCTGCAGACAAACAACTTGCTTTGAGCATCATTGTCAATCAGGCTAAATTACTTTTAGATGTTTTTAATGACTGGGTAACGTTTTTCAGCTGTTCATTCTGCAGCACCCTGCTGAGGGACAGTCCATCTGTAAAGACCAAGGACTCCAATATTGTGGTTGCTCTTCCTGACATTCATTTGGCTTTATTATTTGATACGTGATTCCCTGTGGCAGAGATGTTTTTGGCTAAATTTACAGCTACAAGCTCTTTTCTTTGCATAAAAGAGATCTGTTTCCAAAAGGGCTGGAAGGCTGGCTATGCATGTACCAGTGGAAGGTCAGGGATGTAGAGGAGAAACTCTGGGAGATTGACGGTGACAGTCCAAATCCTGTCTGCACTGAGGGTGACATTACTGTTGGGCTGGAGGGATTTTAACCCAACATTTGTTACCTCTACCTTTCGCTTTACTTGTCATGCATGGCATGGAGAGCTGTGACTTGCACAATGATCCCACTGGGGACGTGGTTTGTGACATCAGCCATGCAGGTCTCTCAAATCCCTCTTTCCAAAGCAGGCACAGATTTTGCATTCGTTTCTAAAGGCAACTTCTAAGCCAGTCGCCTTCACCATTTCTGGATTTTGCAGTGCTTCTGGGAGACTGTATTTTTAAATCCTAGCTCATAAATTTTGGAAGCTACTTTCCTTTGCCACCCCCTCGCCCCTATCAAAGTGTCAGAGCTGAAGAAAAACTGCGAGAGTGATGGATGTGCCCAGCTCTGCTTGCCAATGCTCTGCAGTGGGGGGGTTATTTACAGCACTGCTGGGGTTGTATCTTCTTTGGTGGCAGAGACAGCAGTGTAGGGCTTTGGTGCCTGGGAAGGAGGGGTAGGATGCCCACGGGTCATCCAAGCATTTGGCTGGAGGAAGCAGGGCTGGAAGAGAGGTTGTTTGGACACAGTGATACAGAGAGAAAAAGCTGAAGCCATGGGGACATGGATCCTGTCTGGTGGCTTGGCCCAGAGGGTGGATGCTGGGGGCCATAACACCTTCCTGGCTTTAGCTCTGGGGGGTGCAGGTTGGCTCACTGAAAGGGCAGCTTTTAATAGTCACCAGTCTTACTCCTTCCCTCATGTAACCCCAAGTATTGGTGTTACTGCTCTAGGCAGTGTGTGGCAGGGACCTGACCTGCCATGCAGGGGAAAACATAGGGGTCTGTACCCCACTGCAGAAACAGAGAGAGACACCCCTGTGCTCCCTGGCCGGTCTGGAGCCTGCCTGCTTTTACTGGGAGAGCTGGGGTGGTGGGCAGAGGGGTTGTACACATCCAGCCCAGCAAGTCACTTCTCCCAGAGCCATGCCTCTGTCTCTTCCCCGCCTGCAGCCACCTTTGTCCTGCTTCTGCCCCAGAGCTGGGACAAGACCCCACAATGAGCTTCAGAACTCCATTTTCCAATGGAACTCCCAGTGCCTGCTGGCGTTTCCCCCCCATGCTGCAGGAGCATCCCAAAGCAGCTCTGCCTGGTTGAAAGGCAGGTCAGGACCCTGCTCTCCCTCCCGCAGTCTCACCAGCCCTTCCCTGAGGGCACACTGCCGACAGATCCTGAGCCAGGGAGATACTTTCCGCTGGCTTTGAGAGGTTTGCAGACAAGCAAACCAAACCTGCCAGCTCCCTGTGTGAGCGCCTGTCCTCCGTGAACTCCCGTGCGCCTCTTGCAGCCGGGCTTGTGGGAACGGATCGGAGGCTGCTGTGACTGAGCTGCTTCTCCCTTGAGAAAATCTGCCCTGGCACGGTGCTTGGCTTTGCGGCTAGGGCTGCCGGCACCTGGCAGCCTTCATCAACAAATGGCCTTGGGTAGAACATCCCAATTTCCACTGCCAAGCATTTATGGGAGGAGAAATGCAGCATATGATCTTGCAGGAAGTCAAGACAGCAAGTCAGTGTTATACTGAGCTGCGGGGAAAAGTCCCATTCCTCCCTGAAGCTGAGCCTTGGGCTGGAGGGGCTGCAGCACAGGCTGGCTCTTCTGGTCTGCCCCTGCCTTTTTCCATCTCCTTATAACTTTCTCAGACAAATTCTTCTGCAATTGTAATTTTCCCCTCTGGCTCTCAGCCTGAAGAAACAGTGGTTTGGAAAGTTTGCTCAATGACTTGAAGGGAAGAGGCTCCCAAGCCTTTCATGCTCTGTGCCCACTGGAATATTTTTTTTCCTGGGGCTAATCTGTGGAGCATCACGCTTGGCTTGACGAGTCCATGACGCTCTCAAGAAACAAAGCCAAACCTGGTGAGTGTGTACTCAGCTGCTGGGAAGCTCCAAGTGCTGCTGTTGGAGTCCAGGCAACACCATGGGGTCTTTTCTGTTCCTCTGCTTCACGCGGCTCTGCCAGCCTGGAATCTGGGCGGGCTGCTCCTGCGGTAGGCAAAGGAGACTGATAAGGTGGTGGGTGCTGGAGCAGCAAGACTACCCCGTGGTGTGGGGCTGGTGTGCTCCCCATTGGGCTTTTTTTTCATGGAGGCTGGTAAAGCAACAGTGCAGGTCTCACAGTGTAACTGAGGGATGGAGGGGCCTGGAGAAAGGCTGTTTTGCTTGTTACTTTCTCATGTCAAAAGGGGAAAGTACCCTTTTTTCCGCTGGTGGTTTTGACTTTATAACAAGCCTCTCACTGCGGTGTGGGCTGGCATGGCCTTATCCTGAGTTTCACAACTCCTTTGTGGGTTTCATAAAGCCCCAGCAGCTGGAGCACTGTGATTTTGTAACTCCCAGCTGGTTTTTAAACCAGACTGGAGAGGAGCTTGAAATGGTTGGATGCCTGCTGCCTCTCGGACCACAGAGGCTGGCAAACCAAATCCCAGATCTGGAGTTTTATCTCACTTTTCTTACCTGGGGCAAGGGAAAGACAGGCTGCAAGCACTGCTGAGCAGAAGCCAGGCCTGCCTTAGGAAGCAGTTTCCTACCAAAGGCTGGGGATCCTGGTCAACCCCACGGGTTTGATAGGCCCTAATTCCCTCTAAGTGCTGCAATCCCGAAACAGAGCCCTTTGTGGCATGCTGCTCCCATGGTGTGCCAGTGTATTTTTAATTTAATCCTGGCTGCTATTTGATCCTGCTAGGTTGTTTGTATTTACACCTCTATGATCCATAATGAAATCCTCTGTCTGACCAAACCTGGTTCCCAGTAGTGGGAGAGGGGACATACAGCAGTGGGGAGCGTGGGGATCTTCTGGCAGTCACCCTGGACACCCCTGTGTGTGGGACATCTATTAAGGTCTTGGCTGTGCAGGATAAGCATGAAAGGGGGCAAGAGGACTGGAGACTGGGGGCTGGCATGTTTTGGGACTGCACGCAGGGTGAGGGTCCCTCGGGGCCGAGGGTGACAATTAGTGCCAAGAAATAACCAAGCCAGACAATGGTTCATCCCCAGCAGACCTTGAGGCACTTGAGGCAGAGCAGTGTCATGCATTAAGCACCTTAAATCACGTGGCTATGTGCTCTGAGGGGGTCTGCACGTCCCTCCAGGAAGGCTGCAGGCTGGTGGTGGCTGGGGAAGTGTCTCTGGCAGGGAGCACCCAGCAGAGCTGCCATCCTGGGCACTGAGCTGCAACCTGAGTGTGTGCAGGTCGCGATCCCCCAGGCTCAGGGCGAGTGCAGCATGTGTGCTGGGAGAGCTGATCCGCACTAATCCCATCAATATTTCACAGTGTCGTGGCCCTGTTACAATTCCTCGCATCATTTGGGATGCTGGCTGGGATGGGGGTGTGGTGCCAAGTGAAACATGAGAGCTGCCATGGCTTTGCCCTGGCTCCCTGGGCATCTGAGGGGTGAAAGGGGCTGTCTGGGAGCTTTTCTACTCACCGCCATATGTGGCAGAAATTGTGTGGCAGAAACAGGTGAACCCGAAAACACCGGCTGTTGGCATCTGCCTGTTTTTGCCATGTGCTGGAGTGGTGGGGCTGTGCTGTGCCGGGCAGCTGGGATGGGATGGGGCTGTGACATGGCAGAGCCTGCTCTACGCGGTCCTTTCTCCGGGAGACACAGTATTTCAGTGACAACAAGAAATTAAACAGTAACCAGTCTCTGGGCTGGTAATGAGGGCATGAAAGCATTTCCTTTCCTAAAGGCTGTTTGGAATTACAGGGAAAGAGTAATACGTAAGAACATTAGTATATATAGGAATATTTATTACAGATAAAATCTGGCATGGTTTTGGGAAGAGGGGTTTCCCAAGGCACCATATCGTGACTCAAAGGGTCATCTGCTTTGGGCTGGCCCTGGGCTGGGATAGGAATTGTAGGGCTGTAAATCCTATGAGGAGCAGATGATGGAGCTGGGGTTGTTTCACCTGGAAGAAAGGATGTTCTGGAGAGACCATGTCGCTCTACAGTTGCCTGAAGGGAGATTATAGCAAGATGAGGGTCTCTTCTCCCAAGTAACAAGTGATCACATCATGACATCATGAAGAATTTATTCTCTGTAAGTGTGGTTAAGTATTGGAATGGACTGCCCAGGGAAGTGGTGGGGTCATCATCCCTGAAGAAAGTGGTGGGGTCATCATCCCTGAAGATGTTCGGGAATCGACTGGACATGGCACTTATTGCTGTGGTTTTGTTGTCCAGGTGTTCTTTGGTCAAAGGTTGGACTCCATGATCTTGGAGATCACTTCCAGCCTTAATGATTCTATGATTCCAGTGCTCCCTCAGTAGGAAATTCCCCTTCCAGCACTTTCCTGGCTCTGGGCTAGGGTTGAAGCAGGAGCCAGACCTCCCTGCTTGGCAGAACCAATCCGTGGATATGAGGGACGCAAGTACAGGAGAGGGTTGGGTCTGTTTGGGCTCCTGCTGCCTGGAACCAGCTCTGACTCTTGGGAAAACCATGCAAAGAAGAGGAAGGCCCTGGCCTTCAACCTCCTGGAGTCTTAAATTCCTTCAGTTAATCTCATGGGGGCAGCAGAGCAGGCAAAGCTCTGAAAATAGATCTGTTTCCAGCTGCCAATGACTCGTGTTAATTAATTAAAGCCTCACAAGCTCGGGCCTGTAAAAGCGCAGCGCCGGTCGCGCCAGGTTCGGCTTGCTCTGCACTCATGCACTAATTATCCTACTGCAAGGCCAGCAGCTAACGAAGCTCCAATTTGTGCTGGGTTCGGCTTCCAGCCATGTGGGAGGCAGGGAGTGCTGTTGCAGGATGGGACGGGCACAGTGCCCTGGATAAGGGGGAGTTTTAGGCAGCTCTGTCCCAGTCCTGGCACCCCCTTCCTCAGCACTCATGGACCAGTTCTCCCCATAACTGGCCCCACAGGCTCCAGCTGTGCCTCTGCTAAGGTAGGGAATGGGGTTTGGAGAGGATGTGGAGGGCCAGCTGCCTTGCAGCACCTGAACACCCCATATGTAGGTAAGACAGGCTGGCCAAGAACATCCCTGCCTGGCTCCCAGTGTGTGTGTGGGCCTCCCACTTCCACAGGGTGGGCAGAGGGGTGAGGCGAAGTCAGGCGTGGAGGAGACGCTGGGGTTTTGCCCAAGGACAGGAGGAAGTGGTAATTAGCCTCTGGAGCACACAGGAGGCGAGGGTGGGAAGGCAGGGAGTGCTCGAGGAGGTGGGCAGTGTCTTCTCTGAGAGTGGGGACAGGGAACGGGTCTCGGGATATCATGCTGGGAGAGGGGGTGGTGGCTGCTTGGGGAGTGTGTGTGAGGGTGACAGAGCCACCTATCATCAAGAGCACTCAGATGAGTCCCTCCTCAGCTGAGACCCATTGGTGGGTGACAACTGGGGGGATTCAAACCTCTGCTACCCTCCCTCCCACCTACAGCATTTGTAGGAGGTAGGATCCTGGCAGGTAGAGGCCTTGAGAATGGCATGTTAGTAAGGCTCCCCACAGGAACATCCTGGTCCCGCCATCTTTACTGACCCTAAACATCCAGAAGGTGGTGGAATCTCAATGAGAGCTGACCCTCATCCCCAGACAACGCTCAGAAACCGTAACACAATGTGCTCAACCCTATGTCCTGCTGTGGGTCTGGCTCTAGGTCTGCAGGGTGTGGGGTTGGGGTGCAGTGGAGTGGAGAGGGTGAACTGGCATCCAGAGGTGATGGTGCTGGCACTGGGCACCACATGGCTTTGTAACTGTGGGCTGGCATCACCTGACCACCCTGCCAGCTCTGAGAGCTGTAATCCAGTGTACACAGGTACAGCATTTCCCCACCTCCAGCTGATTTCCAACTGCCCTAGATCCAACCTGCTGATTACATGCAGTGTTGGCTCAGAGTTTTGCTTTTGGGAGGCCTGCTGCTGCTGTGAGGGGTGAGGAGGGAGGGCTGGCCAGGTGCTGGAAGCTTATGAAAGGAAAGCAAACACAGGCCTGGACCTGGCAGCTCCTTCACATGGGGTGGAGCTGCAGAAGCCACCCAGGATAAAAGGGCTCCACACAGGGCCCCAGAGAAACCATTACCTGCCTGTGTTTCCAAACAACCTTCCGCCATGTGTGAATGGTGAGACGTGCTGAGAGCAGAGAGAAGATGGGGCACGGTGCCTGACTCAAGGGTACAGTGCAGGATGCTGGGGTGACTGAGGAGCAAGAAACCTTAGTGAGCACCATGGTGTGGAGCTGTGCTGTGCTGACACTGGTGGCTCTGACTGGGGGCTATGGCATGATGGTACTGGTACCATGTGCTTGCTGTGCTGGCAGAGGAGGATGGCACTTATCCGTGTTCAGCCACGCTTTTTTATAGCCACAAGTCCACAACACCAGCCCTTTGCCTCCCTGACTTTGCAAAGGGCATTCACACGGGCCTTTTAGGGGCTGCATCACCCAAACCTCCTGTGCTGAGTGATGAGCCCCCGGCCCACCCTACGTGTTGGGGGCTGCACGGCAGCATCCCATCCCTGCCTGCCGCGACCCTGCCGGGGGACATGCTGCCACCTGCTTCCCCGCGAAGCAGGCAGGGGCGGCTCTGCTCCGCTCCCTCCTCCTCCTCCTCCTCCTCTTCCCTCTCCTCCTCCTCCCCCTCCTCGCGGACCGGGCCGGCTCTGCCTGCAGGAGGCGATGCGCAGCTCGGCTCGGGCCGCGCATACCGGGCTGCGCTGCCGAGCCCAGCCGAGCCGAGCCGTATCCTGCCCTTCCCTTCCCTGCCGCGCCACCGCACCAGGCAAGTACCGGGGGGACGCGAGCAGCGCCAGCCGAGCCGGGGCGGGCGCGGGTCCGCAGGCCAGGGGGGTGCTGGGTTTGGGCGCCGCGGCCACAATCCGGGAAGCTGGATCGTGCGGGTGCTGCGTGCACACGGCTGGGGCTGCGTGCTCAGCCCGCGGGCAGGATCTGAGTGCTGGGTGCGGGTGTTGAATCGCTTGGTGGGTCCTGGGGTGCTGGCTCAGGGTCGGGTCTGGGTCTGCAGGCAGGGTTTGGGGTGCTGGATCCCAGCTGCTGAGTCCGCAGGCAGGATTAGGGGTGCTGAGTCCGGGTGCTGAATCTACAGGCAGGGTTAGGTTGTTGGGTCTGGAATGCCGGGTCTTGGTCCGGGTCCATAAACAGGATTTGGAATGCTGGTTCTGTCTGCCCCGGTGCTGGATCCGGGTGCTAAGTCCACAGGCAGGATCTGGGGTGCTGCTCAAAGGCGATGTCCAGAGAAAGAGGAGAAAGAGGAGCAGGGCTCTGACCTGCTGTGGTTGAAATCCAGGGAATAATCTTGGGGGAAACAATAGGACAGAACCTTGGAAGCAGTGTGGAGAGGGGTTCACGGTAGGTCTGATGCAGGTGAGGATTTGGGGATGATGAGCAGGAGGGGAGGTGGGATATACTGGATCTGGTGACAGTGCAAGAGCTTTCTTTGGGGACAGGTTTGGGGTGTGGGGTGAGGTGGGTCTGGGGGACCTGGGTAGAAGTGACGGGAGAACATGCTGGGGATGTGAGGGAACACGATGATGGGAGTTGTGGACAGACAGGACACCAGCTCTGGGCAAGGAGGGCTGGATACAGCTCACTCCTTCCTCAGAAGGTTGGGGGGATGAGGGGTCTGTAGGGATGAGAACTGCTGGGGATGTTTGGGGAGGCTGAGCATTACCTGGGGTTAGCTGGTGTTTCAGATCATCCCCATGATGATCTGGGATGAGGTACTAAACCGATGCAGGTGGTGCAGTACAATCCCTGCCCCCCTCTCCTTCCCTTTGGAAATGAGGGGGTGGTCATGGAATGTGGCTCGTCTGAGCCTTTACTCGTCGACATTCGTCTCTTCAGGATGCATTGCTGTGGGGGCTGCAGATGGCCCTTAGGCAAAGCAGACCAGGCTGTGCTGGGGGCTTCTCTGCATCTTCGTGTCAATCCAAAGGTAGAAAATACCTGCAGCACTGGAATTTGGGGCTCTCTTTTCTCTCTCCATCAGTCACCAGGTGGGCCAGTGACTTGTGCCTGGGCTTTAAACCAAGAGCATGAAGTGGGAGGGGGAACCATGAAAAGGCTCGAGTGCCAAAAAAACCAGTCTCCTAAGACAAAGAGGCTTCCCAAAATGGATGAGGAGTGCAGGTCTGCTCAGATGCAGGGAAATTATTAATAACAGCAGTGGCATTTTTGGTGCTAGTTGGCCTGCCCCTGCGGGCTCCGGCTGCTTTGCTTCCCTCTGCGGCAGGCGCTGGTTGGGGCCTCTCCACCTGAGCCCCGAACCTGGGCAGGGTGACCATGGAAGCCGCAGATGCTGCGTGTGTGCCCTGCAGGACAGGTCTGTGCTTCATCTCGGTTTGGCCAGGCTTGCTCTGCCCAGAGGGATGAGGGGCAGGGAGCTGCCCCCAGCAGGAGAGATCCCTATCAGGACTTTGTTATTGTGTTGCAACCTGAGGGGAAAAAAAAACCCCAAATCCCAACCGCCCTTTCAGTGCCTGCAGATGAGGCTTTTCCTCCCCCCCCCCGCCTTTTCCACCATTTATTTGAACATTTCACCACTTTACCCACCAGGAATGCAGCGGAGCTGGGAGGTTTATTCAGCAAATCTGGCAGGTCATGTGCCGGGAAAAAGCATCCAGGTGTGCTTAGCAAGGCTCGTGAGGGGGCCTCTGCGGGCACCCCGTGCAGGAGGGTAGCGCTGGGTGCAGTGGAGACGTGGTGCCAGCCTCGCCTGGCCGCGTGTGGGGAATTTCCCTGCACTTGCCCGTCGGCTCTGCTTGGCATCTTGACGAGACTTGTTGGGAAGCAGCTCATGTGATGGGTGGTTTTGTGAGAGGGGGCCTGTCCTGGGGACCTGCTGTCTCTTGGAGGGGAGGAGTGATTTTATATGCCCCTTCTAACAGTGGTGCTGGGTGGGTGCCTGTTCAAAGGTGAGAGCTCCCTACCTGGCTGGTGCTTCAGCAGGAAATGCTGCCATCTCCATTCCTCCCTGTCTGGCTGTGCCACCTGCTCCTCGTGATTTACGAGCATGAGGGCTCTGCCATAGCAAGGTCATCACCAAATCCACCCCCTCTTTCCTCCTGGGGCCTGAGCACTGCTGTTCAGAGATGAAGGAGGCTGAGGGTTTCAGGCACCAAGTGAATGACCAGAGCGGGGGCCGGGATGCAGCTTTGTGATTCAGGGTGTGCTCTGGGTTCTGCTTTTCTTGTTGCTTAAATAATCCCTCCAGGTACAATCCCACCTCCGTTACCTGATGGAGGGTGACTGTTTGCCTGTTGCAAAGCCCAGCCCATGTAAATAATGCGGGGATCTGATTTTGGGGCAGCAAAGTTGGCGGTATGCAAACAACTGTGGGAAAGGCCAGATGTTACTGCTTGTGCTGTGCAGTTTTGAATGCAAAGTGGAATATCAAAATTGGGTTTGACCCCAAATTGAGGCTTTGTTGGAGGGAAAGCAAAAGAAACAAGAAGATGTTGAAACTGGAAGCCATAAAACTGCTCCCGTCATCTGGTTTTGCTGGACTTTGGAAAAGAAAACAGTTTATCTTTGGAATAAATAAAATGGAGAGGAACAAGCTTGCAGCAAAAAGCCCCATGTTCGCTGCAGACGAGTTGGGTTGTGCTCCACCTCTTGTCCCTGCTTCCAAGGAGATCCCAGGTTGTGTGTGATTTCTGAGCCTCTCTTTCCCCTTGGGAAAGCCCCGCACCGTCCCGACGGTGAGAACCCCAGGCATTGCCAAGAAACATCTTTGAAACTCAAACCTGGCTTTGGAAAGTAACTGGAAGACAAACCGGCTCTAAACAAACACCCAAGTTAATTTCGTGTCTTGCATTGTATGAGCCCAGTGAAATGAAACACAGTGCAGCCACAGGGACGGGCAAATGGATTCAGATGCTTTAAAAAGCCCCAAAATCTGCTGGCTTTGAGATGTCCTTTTACATTTAGGGTTGGGATTTTTTTTATTGTTTTCTTTCTAATTGTTCCTGCGAATTTAATTCTACAATAATTTTGCTGCTTCTGCTGAGGAGACAATGTGCTTCAGCCACAAAGCCTTTGAAGGCTGAATTGCAGATCACATCCGGTGCTGAGCCATTTGCATGCAGACGCCCCCTTGCTGGGAGAATTTGCTGTGATGTGGAGGGCTGTCTGTCTGTTTGTCTGTCAAGCCCCTCTGCCTAGGGGCTGCTGGCCAGTGGTGAAGCTTCTCACGCTGCAAATGAAAAAAGAATGGAACATGTAGGGGTTTGGAGGTGATGTTGCTAGCACCAAGCTTGCCTCTTCCCAATGATGGAGGAGATGGGAACCCCAGGGATCTGCATCCCTTAGCCCAGGGCTCGATGGCTGCATTCTGCCTCCCCCATGTCCTGGGTCGGAGGCGTGGAGGCGAAGTCAAAGCGAGGCCACCCAGCCTCGGCACCATCCGGTTTCACTTCCCAGTTGTTGCACGAGTCCCTGCTGTACTCTCAGGTGCTCCCAGGCTCTCGGGTCAACTCAGGGTTGCTGCTGTGGTGTTCCCAAAGGGGAGATATGTGCTGTGTAAGAGGGAGGAAATGTCCTCACTGCTGTCCTGAAAGAGCTAATGGCCTCCAGCATGTGAGGAATTGTTCCTGTGAGGGGAGTTTTGCTATCTGTCCAGGGATTCTGGGCTGGCTGTGGCATCCCTTGGTGCTCTTGGTCCAACCACTGAACTGCAAGGGTTTGCCCTTCAGCCTCCCCTCCTTGCACCCTTCCAGGCCAGCTCCTGGCAAGGCCTCTGGATCCAGGCAGGGAACTGCTTCAACTGACAGACAGTGTTGGTGGGTTTTCCATTAGGGTGGGCAGTGGAGGAGTGATCTGTTCTGCTGTCGTGGGCACTGTGCTTTTGCTGTCTGTTTGTGTCGCGTCATGAGCAGCTGGAGCAGAGCTGTCCTTCTGCCTGGCAGCCATGGCACGGGGCAGAGCAGCTTTCCTTGTTTTCTCAGTTGGACTTTTTTGGGTGGGTTTGGATGGGAATGGCTGGAGAGATCTCATGGAGACTTGGCACTGAGCTCTGTTGCTGCCTGGCAGCCCCCTTGAAACTCCTGCTCCACATCAGACCTGACCTGATGGAGGAGAGGAACGAGTTCTTGTGAGATTAGTGAAAACAGGGAGCTTGGGAGAAGCCAAAACACCCTGATCCCTGCAGCTGTGCAGGGGGGACACCGTGTATCCCTGCCCCTTGTGGGGTAGGCAGCATTCCCCACAGGAATGCAGCAGGGGGATAGCCATAAAGGCGTGGTGCTGGGGGGGCAAATCTGTCAGAAACTGGGATGTTGTTAGTTTTATTGCTGACTCCTCAGCTTGTCTTTCCATGGATGTTTGGCTCCCTCCAGCACTGGTGCCCCTTAAACTGGCCCACATCCCCGACTGTCCCTACTCGCTCTCCCATCCATCAGTTTGCTACTTCTCATGTCTCCTCCCTGCCGTGACATTTCTGGGATCAGAACTGGGTGCTCTATTCTGCTGGATGTGCTGGGCTCTGCTGGTGGCTGGTGGGGACTGTGCTGTGGGAATTCAGAGCCTGTTCCCATGGCCTGCAGGAGCCTCCCTGGCTCCATGATGGCTGTGCCCTGTGTGGGGGCTTTGCTTTGGGAGCAGGGCAGGATACTCTGTGAGAAGAGCTGATGTTGCAGCTCTTCCTCCTCTTCTCTGTGCCTAAATCCCAAATTTGTATAAAGGAGAAGTACATCTGCTTCCTGAATGGCAGAAACTCTAGTGTGCGTCTGCTGAAGCACCTCAGGGTCAAACATGGTTTTGTTTAAAGAAAGCAATTAAAATAAACCCGGGGAGGGGCTCCCAGGAGGTCACTGTGCTCCTTCTCTCCCTGACCCAGCACGGGTCCCCTCTTCCTGGAGGGCATTTGGCAAGTTTGCATTTTTTTCCTTGTGTTGTTGACAGAAATTCTGTCCTGTTGAGAAATATCTGTGGAGCAGCGCCAGCCCAGTCCCACGGGTCAAATCCTGCCCCTGCAAATCTGTGCCGAGAACAGTGACTTGTTTTGGGCTGGCCTTTGGTGGTGCTGCCATGGGGGACTCATGTCCTTGCAGGGCAATCTGGGCATGAGGCCAGGAGCAAATTCCTCGAACAAATGGATGGACAGATGGACACTATGGGCTTGGGGTAGATCTGATGCTTTATCATTTGCTGGTTGGGCTCTGCAGCAGAAGCAAAGTGCTGGAAGTTCGTCAAGGGCTGAATTAAAGTTGCCTGGCAACCTCCATCCCGGCTTCTCTTCCCACATCTCGCAGGATTTCCTGCCCAAGGTCTGCCGCCTCCAGGGAAGGGGGGCCCAAAATGCACTGTGCTCGCATCCAGGCTGGGGCCAGGCTTGTCTCCCATCCCTGGATGGCTCCTTTCCCATAACTTTTTGGCTGTTCCCACGCCTGGGAGCCGGGAGGTCTCCCCACCTCATCCCCTGCGGCAGGTGCCTTTCCCCCAGCCCGCGCTGGGAACAGGTCGGGCTGTTTCAGCTGAACCTGAGGGCAACTTGAGCGGGTCTCCTGGAGGGTAGAACAGTTCAGTGACAGTGGAAATGTGAGTGGCTGCAGGAGGGTGTGCCAGGCTTGGCCCCAGTGAGTAAGGTGGAATCAGCTGCATGGGGTTTGGAGTGCCCAGGCTGAGCTGCCATAAAAAAGACAAGCCCAATTGTCTTCTGGTGCAGTCCATGATAGGAATTTTGTTAAAGCTGTTTTGCAGCTCCATAACCCAGAGAAGACCCACTGGAAATCCCTGTTTCCCACTGGGAAACTGGCAGTGCTTGCCTGTAGTAGTCTGTGATGCCAAGGCAAACAGCCCATGAGAGAGGAGGAATGTCCAGCAACCACTATGTGAGCCTGCTTAGGCTTTACTAGATCTTGGTGAGACAACCACAATCTAAGGAGGGGTGAGATGGGGAAGTGTCTTATCCCACTCTTCAAATCTGTCCTGCCATCAGGAGGATGGCAGAATGGATGCTGAGGGTAAGCTGGAGAAATGCTGCTCCCACGCACCACTTCCATTCTTTCTCCTGAGTCCCTTTAAAATTAAAAAGCTGGCATAATTTTTAGCTGTGCTGATGAGGAAGCATCCATGGGGGGGCCTGTAAGACCCCGTCTGTGGTCTCTCCATGTTTGCCAGCCCCACAGACAGCACAGCTTCCCTGCGCTGCAGCTTGCAAACAGCTTGTGCTCCCAGGTTTTGCTGCCTTGTGACTTTGAGGACCATGGGGCAGTGGGAAGGGGCTCCTGTGCCCACAGAATGTCCTGTTGCAGTGGCTGTTGAGGTGTATGGCAACTTTGGCTCGTTTCTTTGGCCAGATCCAGGTTGGTGAGAATGTGAAATTCACTCATCAAAAGCTTTTTGCTCCTCCAGGGATGCTGGTCATGGGGATTTTAAGGAGGTGCCGACTGAGCCAGCCCGTTTGGGTGTGCTGTGCCGGTGGGAGGCTGAGGCCAGCACAGTCATGCTCACACAGCTTCCGTCGTGACCCAGTAAACCCAGTCAGACCTGACCCTGCTCACTCACCCACGCCTGCACGTCTCTGCTGCCCCACTGCTTTCCTGCGTTCCCCAGGGACCAGCAAACACATCCCACTTGTGAGAGGCTGTGCCTGGGCCTGGGCCTGGCTCCATGCTGGCAGCTGTGGCTGAAGCCCATAGGAGCACTGATAGCCAGTGGTAGAATGGTGAGCTTTTGCCTCTGTGGATGTTACACATTGTGAGTAGAGCAGCTGGTTCCTGGCCTCACCGCTCTCAGAGTGTCCATCAGCCCTGTGGATGCTGGGTCCTGCATCCACCATCCTGCTTCTTCAGCATCACCGACCAGCATGGGACCTGAGGCTGGACTATCAGCCCCCAGCTGAGGCTGGACTATGTCAGACTCCCCATGCATGGGAAGTAGGTGAGGTGCCAAGGGACTTGGAAGCTCACTCCTGGGGATGGGATGGGCTTTTCTGGGCAGTTTTTCTCTTAAACTCCTAGTTTCATTGGAGCTGCTGCTGCTTTTCAGCCTCTTCCTCTCCCCTTTTTGTTTCCCTCTCCCAGAGAAAACTGCAGCATTTCCATTCCCAGCTTTTCTCCATTTCTTGTTGAAGTGCTGGACTTGTGCAATCCATCTGCCCCCAGCCTTGTTGGTGAGTCCCACAGATCAAGACCTCGTCTTCCTGCCTGAGCCCTTGGCTTCACCCTGAGCTTAGAACTTGCACCCTGACAAGGGGGAAGTGATGGATTTGGAGGTGTTTGGTGCAGCTGCAGACCAGGGTATCGACCTTAGGAGAGCCAAGGATTGTTTCAGTTCCTTCTCGCTTTTTCTCCCCCACCCTAGGTATGAAAAATAAAAACTAGAAAATAAAAAAAAATAGGGAAGCTTGGAACAGCCCTTCTCTTTGAGTAAAATATTAACTGGCTCTAACAGCTTAACTGATTAAGTGTTCTTTAGGACAAAGTTATATCTGATCTCGGGCAAAGGAGCCTTTGGAAATGGGTGTAGCTGCTTCCCAGGAAAAAGCAGAAGAGCCCAGCCCTGACAGCACGGGAGGCTGCTCCCCCCTGCCCAGTCAGGAGCCCTGCACAACCTCCTCTCAAGTCTGATTTATTTTTGTTTTCCCCCTGTACTGACTCGGTGCAGATGATGGTTCAGTGTTAGCCGGGGCTGGCTCGCAGCAGCACGCCGGCCCTGTCATAAACATCATCCCTGCCCGGCCATGCTCCTGGCTCGGCTCCGGTCCCCGGCACGTCAGGAGCCAAGCCTCAGGCAAAGTTCAGGGCTTGTTTGTGCAGGGGAGATAAGGTGAGGACGCCCAGCAGCATGCAGGGCTGTTACTAATTTATGAGAGATCATTGTTTGCCTTGTCGTAAGGAGGTTTCTCCTCCGCTCTGCTTTCCCATCCCAGGTGCAGCAGCTCTTGTGGCCTGTGCATGATTCCAGACTGGTGTCCCCATGTGGAGGCTTGGGGAAGGGTATCCCTGTAAGTTCCAGAGTGGCTCTGCTGCCACTGGCAGGATGGAGAGCTGTCAGCATAGGGCTGGCCGGGGTGCTTTGATGCTCCAGGTGTGACCCCACCGCTTTGCCCAAAGCTTGGTGGGTTTGGCTCGTGCTAGATATGGTGCCACCAAAGCGAATTCTTTCTTCTTGATGTCCATCTGCACTCATCTGCCTTACATTGCTGTGCTGCCATTCATGGGCAGACCCTCTGTCTGTACGGGGCTTGTCCTGGAAACAGGAGTGACGTGGAGTGAGTTTGCCCTGGAATCTACTCCGCATGGAGCTAAGTCCTGCTGCAGCACCCTGCCTGCACCCAGGGTTGGATGCTCTTGGGTGCTCTGTGCTGGTCTGGAGCCTGGGTTACAGTGGGGCAGCAGGGAGAAACATTTCCCATCTGCCTCGTTCCCGGAATGCTCTAGGGCAGCAGCCAGTGCAGGTGTGAGGTTTGTGTCTGAAACCCCTCGAAGGAACCAACACTTTGATGCAAGCTCCAGAACTGTGGCTGAATCCACATCCAGCTCCTCGCTTCTCCTTTTCAGTCCCAAAGCCCTTTTTGCTTTGTTTTTTACCTCCCCTCTTCCTGGGACTCTGCAAAGTATTTGCTTCGGGGAAATTGTCTGCAGTGAGCGTGTTTGAGCAGCTTCTCTGCAGGGTCAGGTATTTGTTTTTTATATATATATGTGGATGTATATATATATGTATATACCTCTAAGCAAATACATGGTTACTTACAGGCAGCTCTCTGGCTCAGAGATACCCAGTCATCTTTTTCCTCCTTAATTCCTGCAAGATGAGCTAGTGGGTTTGCTAAGTGCAGCCGGGAGAAGTGGGGGCTATTTGTTAGGGTTCGAATGCATCAAAGTGAGAGCCAAAGTAGATGTGGAGCTTCAAGGCAGCTTGGGATGAAAGAGAAACTGAAATCTCATGGAAAAACACTGGGGGAAAAATTGTTTCTGCTTGAAAAGACTTGCCGAAGATTCCAAGCAGTTCCTATATGGATTTTCCTTCACCTTACGTCCCTGCGTGCTTGAAGCATCCTTCCCAGTGCCTCAGTCCTCTGGAGTCCCATCATTTCAGGGGGGAGAAACTAGGGGCAAATATCTTGCACGGTCATGGTCAGCTGGGCTTTTGGGAAGGATAAGGTTTGGGCTCCCCAGGACCCTCACTGCTGGCATTCCTGCTGCAGCCACTCTGGGGAGTGGGTCTTGTGGTACCCCAGTGTGCCAGGAGATCCACAGAGGGGCTTGGCCCTGAGCACCTTTCTCTGCTTTTGAGAGAAAAATGTGTCTGCTTTTTGGGTGTGAAATGCAATGGGGGATCAGCTGGCTCTGCTGAAACACATCCTTCAGTCAGGGGGATCTGCAGGAGCAGAAGGCTGGGAGTGAATGAGGGATGAACCCAGAGAAGACTTGGAGGAAAATGTACCTCCAAGTGCTCAGCAAGCAACTCCCTGCTGTGACAGAATGGTTGCTGACCCAGGGGGATCTGCAGAAGGTCACTGTGCTCAAACTCCCCTCCATGCTCTGTGACGGCTGCAGGCTCCGTGCCTTGTGCTATGCCTTAGTTTCCCCTTATCAAATGAGGGTTTGTTTTTCCCTGAAGCCATCCCTGGTCTGAGGCTGTGCCGGGTCAAGCATCCGTGCGTGTATGCAGCTGGCTCCTTCCCAAGCCTGATTGCTTGTGAGGTGCTGGGACAGCAGCAGCGTCTGACCCGGTGCTCTGTGTTTCAGGAGGGTTTGGTGGCCAGCCCTGTCCCAGAGAGCTGGAGAGGCCGTGCCAAGGATTGGCTGCGCCGGCCCGGCGGCAGCGGCTGAGGCGGCCGCCCTTGCCGAGAGAGCAGGAAGATGAGTGGAGGTCAGGCACATCTCCTGACAACTCTCTTCATGGCAGCGGCAGCCGTGGGGTACCCATCACGGCGCTCTGCCACCGACCTGGATGCCACCCCCAGGACGACAGTCACCTTTGATGGTAAGGGAGTGCGGGTCCTGGTGGTGGCAGTGAGATTTGGCATTTTTCTGGCACTGGCCTTGGTGCATTGTGACTGCATCTAGTCTTTGCCACTCCCCTGGAGCAGGGAGGGTGGCTACATGGGGGCCTCTGATCCCCTGGACTTCAGAAATCAGAGCCCACATGGCTCTCTGGTACTAGGCGCCTCAAAGAAGCAAGCATGGCAAAATCATCTCCCCAAAAGCCAGAGGGGGACAAGGATGTACAGGGAGCCAGCCCTGACCAACCCCTGGCCCTCCCAGCAGCCCTTGGAGGATGTCCAGATCTGAGCATCACACCTGGGCTGGGATCTCATGGCCCAAATAGTCAGCAGGAAACTTTCTTCCATTATTTTCTCTAATTGCCACTGGGCTCTTGATCTGCAGCCTCTGTGGTGTCAGTGAGCCCAGCAGTGTCATAGTCCCTTGGGGACCCACATGGCATCATTGACCTCATTAGTGAGGCTCAACTCAGCAATCGATGGTGGGAGAGTTTCAGTAGCAGCTGGGGTGCCCTTTTCTCTCCAGGTAATGCCTCTTTTTTGGGAAAGGTAGGGAATCATTTCTTTTCCAGCTGTCTACAGGGTCATGAGCCTCACAGAATTTTCACTTCCTGCTGGTCCCTCTGGCCAGGGCTGAGTCCTGCCTCACACTTTGCAGCACCCCAAACTGGGTGGTTTCATTGGCTTGGTGGGCAGGAGCACTCAGCCTCACTGCAGAATCACTCCTCTTGTATGAAAGTTTTGGTTCAGGTTTTTTTATCCTTCCCTTTGGGCTGGCTGGGCTCAGCTCAGAGGCAGGGTCACTGCTGGCATGTTTCTGCTTTCTTCAGCAGTTTCCCAAACAACATAGCAGGTCTGTGTCCAGCACAGTCATTGCAGCTCCCACCCCTGAGCTGTGCTTTAATTAGTGGAGAGAAATTCCCTCTGAGCCTGAGCCCAATTAGTGCCTTTTGCCTTTTACCAAACCTCCTCCCTTCCTTTCCTCCTGCTGCAATTGCTGTCACCCAGCACTTTCTGCCTGATAACCTCAGTGAGAGCCATCCCACCCACTTCCAGCTCCATTCTCTTGTCTTTTCCCAGTGGCTCGCGCTGTGCCTGCCCCGGGGTCCCCCTCAGCCCCCTGTTCCCTTTGCAGAGCTGTCAGGAGTCCGGCGTTTCAACGCACACACCCTCAACTACAGCACCCTGCTGCTGGAGGACGACCGGGGCATCCTCTACGTGGGCGCCAGGGGAGCCATCTTCGCCCTCAACTCCAGTGACGTGGCTGATGGCTCCCACCACACGGTGAGCCCAGCCTCTGCCTGCTGCTTGTCCTCTCCTGTCCCACGCTGCCCAATCCCTGTCCAAATCGTGGCCAATCTGTCTCTGCTCAACCTCCCCCTCACCGTCTCAGGTCTTGCCTGGAGGTGGTGTCTCCAAGTCTGTCCGCAGGTCCCCTGTGGACACCTGGTCCTTCTCCCCAGCCAGGCAGCATGGGGACAGCGGTGGGAGACATCCCCAAGCTCAGAGCTGTCTGCTTTAGGGACACCCCAGCAGAATGAGGGACAAGGAGGGAATCACACTCTTTTGCTTCCCCAGGGAAGGATATCCCAAAATCCTCCAAGCTCCTGCAGTGCTCTGAGATGTCTGCCCACTGGTTGGGGTATGGGGCTACTCTTGCCCCAGGCTGGTGGGATATATGCAGGGTGCCATCTAGTGCTCTGAGCAACCATCCCTTCCTAAATAAATAGTGATTTTATTGTCTCTGATGGCTCTGATGAAAGCTGGAGCTTGCAGTGATGGGGGGTCATGCAGTAGCAGTCTCTCTTCCCCTTGCAGATCCACTGGGAAGCCTCCCCGGAGAAGCAGATGGACTGTCTGCAGAAGGGCAAAAACAACAAGGTAGAGCCGCTGGGTGGGTACCAGGGAGGGGCTGCCTCTGCTTTTCCTGGCTTGTAACGCCTACGCTCCCTCTCCGCAGACCGAGTGCTTCAACCACGTGCGGTTCCTGCAGCGGCTGAACAGCACCCACCTCTACGCCTGTGGAACCTATGCCTTCCACCCCCTCTGCGCCGCCATCGTGAGTATGGCTCACCCACAGCTGCCACCTGTCCCCCTGCCACTGTGTCATCCTGGATAGCTGCAGCCCCTGTCCTCTCCCACCATCTCAACCCACTACCCCACTCCCTTTCTGCCGCTGTCCCTGCCCCTCTCTGGCTCACATCGGGGGTGAGTGACTCCCAGGCTGGGGTGAGTAGGTTTGTGGTCACCATACTGCCATAAATCCCCACCCCAGCACTGGAGTTGGACTCTGACCCCAAGCAAGAAGGCTGGGGATGGATCAGTGCCATGAAGGACACATGTGGGTTCAGCAGGATGGGATGCATCAGCTCTGGACTTGGTCTCCAGTGCCTACTGTTGCAGAATTCCCTCCCAGAGGAGGGGCTGCAGAGTGGCTGATGGCAGGTGGTATGCATGCCCAGGGAAGAGTGGCAGGGGCAGGACCGACTCAGCAGCCCCTCCCCAGGAATTTCCTGTGCCAGTCTGAGAGTCCCCACATGGCTGTGACTCATGGCAGAGTGTCCAGGACCAGCCTTGTTTTACTGGCAGTGGAACTTTGACCCCCTTCCAGTAGTTCCTTGAGTCAATGGAGACTCAATTGCCATTTGCCCACCTCCCCTCCTGAGCTGGGGGGCAAAGGAGCCCCAGGACCATGTCTGCAGTGTGGCCAGGGAGCCCTGGAGAGGCTGTGCCTGTTCTGCTGGTCCGGTTTGGCCATTGCATGCACTGGAAATTGGGGGGAGGAGCTGCCAAGCTGGAAGGGCCCCATCACTATTTGACATGCTTTGAACTGCAAACCCCAAAGAAAGTAACTCCTGCCATGACATGGACAGCACCTGGGGGGGCCCCAGGCTGAGTGAGCAACATTTGCCAACCAGGCACTGTCTGGGAATATTGGCTGCACTGACTGGCTTCTGCCCAGTGCCCATGCAATGCTCAGCTGGGGCTCTCCTTCCTCTCAGAGCCCTCTAGCCACTCTTGGCTGGGGCCTGTGGCTGGCTGTGTGGTTTCTGACCAGCAGGGGGGTGCCAGGGGGGTTTGTTCTACTTGGATGAGGGCATGGCTGTGGGCATCACTTTGTCCCTGCTAGCAGCCTCTGCAGAGAGCCTGAGGCTGGCAGGCGAGGTGGGTCTGTCCCCTCCTGTCTAACCTGATTCCTTGTCCCCTCAAGGATGCCAACAGGTTCATGTTGCCATCCCACTTTGAGGAAGGCAAGGAGAAGTGCCCATATGACCCTGCCCGTGGCTACACTGGCCTCATTGTGGGTAAGCAGCACCTTTCCAGGGCTGGTGGGGACATGTGGCCATTGACCATGGCCCCATCCCCAACACCCGTCCAGGGGGTGCCAGGGGGTGGGTTCCATGTGCAAAGGCCTTAGCAAATCAGGGCTTGTCCTTTCCCTGGACTTGTCTGCCTGGGGCATGGGGATGCTGGTGGCCTGTGAGGCTGTCTTCAGTCTGCAGGCCATGCTGATGGGCACCTGCCCTGCACAGATGGAGGCTTGTACACAGCAACACGCTATGAGTTTCGGAGCCTCCCTGACATTCGGAGGAACCTGCACCAGCGGCCACTGAAAACGGAGGAGTCCCCGCTGCACTGGCTGAATGGTGAGATGTCACCGTCCCACCCCCATCTTGTGGCTGGCATCATGGGCTATGGGTCACTGTGCATTGCCCTGGAGAATGTGAGGCAGGTGTGGGGGGTGGCTCTGGAGTCCTGTGTGGTTTGCTATGAGAAGGAACTGAGGCAGGGAGGGATTCTCCCTTCTGTGTTGGGATTCTCCAATCACCACCTCTTGCTCTGTGTCCCCAGATGCTGAGTTTGTGACCTCTGTGCTGGTCCGGGAGAGCAAGGACAGCCCTGTGGGTGATGATGACAAAATCTACTACTTCTTCATGGAGCGGGCAGGAGAGGAGACCACGTCCTTCTTTGACAAGAGTCAGGTGGCCCGAGTAGCCCGGGTGGCACGTGTCTGCAAGGTAGGCATGTTCCTAGCCACAGGGAGCCAAGCACTGCTCCTGTTGGGGTAGGGGCAGCATGCCTCCACCTGTGCAAAGACTGAGGCACAGGCAGAGGGGAATGAACACCCATCCAGCCTGTGCAGAAATGCTCTCTGCACCCTCCCAGAGCGATGTGGGGGGGAAGAAGATTCTGCAGCGCAAGTGGACATCATTCATGAAGGCACGCCTGGTCTGCTACATCCCCTACTATGAGGTGCTGCGCAGTGTCTGCAGCCTGGATGGGGGTGGCTGGGCCAGCACTGTCTTCTATGCCACCTTCACACTCTCAGCACAGTGGTGAGTGGGGCAGCGGCCAAAATGATTGCCGGTAAAAGTCTGCAGTACCAGGGGAGCCAGAGACGCTCAAGGGAATGTGCAGGCAGATGCTGAGCACCTGGGGGTGCATAAATTGGGAGCACTCATGTATCTGCCCAGGCTTAGGTCAGGTTCTGCTCCTCAGGAGGACCATGGAGGCCTCGGCCGTGTGCCGCTACAACATCTCAGCAGTGCAGCGTGCCTTCGAGGGCCCCTACATGGAGTATCAGGACTGGGCTCGCAAATGGTCCCGCTACGACGGTGCAGTGCCTGAGCCTCGGCCCGGCTCTGTGAGTGCCTAGCAGTGCAGAGCAGGGGGGGCATGGGGCAGCTGCCTTCCTCTCTGACCCCTGTTTCCCCTGGGCAGTGCATCACAGACCACTCCCGCAAGAAGGGCTACAACTCCTCGCAGGACCTGCCCAACAGTGTCCTGGACTTTGTCAAGCTGCACCCACTTATGTTTGAGGAGGTGAAGCCAGCTGGCGGGGAGCCGCTCCTGGTGAAGAAGAACGTGGCGTACAGCCAGATGGCTGTAGACAGGGTGCAGGCCCTGGATGGCCGCTCCTACGATGTGCTCTTCATGGGGACAGGTGAGTGTGAGATGAGTTTGACAGGCCTCTGCTGGGCAAAGGGCACACCTCACATTCCCTCCCGAATTCTCTACCCTCCAGGGGATGGCTGGATCCACAAGGCTGTGGTGGTGAACTCCGGCATCCACATTGTGGAGGAGGTGCAGGTCTTCAGGGACCTGCAGCCTGTGGAGAGCCTGGTGATCTCTCACATCCAGGTGAGGGGTGGAACGAGTAGGGGGACATCACACACGGGGCATGCTTGTGCTGTGAAGCTGCCATTGCGCTGTTCGGGGGGCTGGGGGGACATGACTCCTGGGTCACCCTAGCTTGGCATATGTGCTGGAGCCCAGGAGTGTAGTGTGGGGAAACAAACCAGCCTGGCCATCAGCACTGACTGGGAGCTGGGGGCCCTTCTCGTGCACACCCATGAAGGGAGAGCTGTGCTGTGGGGCCAGGGGGATCTCCGGGCACCATTGGGCACTCCACAGCCCAGCAGCACCATGCCAGATCCATACTGAGGCAGCCTTTTCCCCTGCAGAGATGCCTGTATGTGGGGGCAGCCAGTGGGATTGTCCAGGTGCCCCTGTCCTCCTGTGCCAGGTATGCTTCCTGCTATGACTGCATCCTTGCCCGGGACCCCTACTGTGCCTGGGATGGCAGGGCATGCCGCACCATCACTACCACAGACAGGTAGGGATGGGTTGCCCATCTCCAAACAGGTCCCAATGAACCTTCCACTTGCCCCATCCCATGCTGTTTCACATCAACCCACGGCACGGCCACCCCAGAGCCAACCCCAAAGGTCCAGCATGTGACAGTGGGTCTCCTGGTGGCTGTGACCCCTGTAAGGGTGGGCTCAGCCAAGGCTGTATGGCTGAGTCCTCCATGCTTTGCAGGACAGGGCTGGTGCAGGACATTCAAAGTGGCAACAAGGGATGCCGGAGCATCTCTGGACGGGGTGAGTCTCTGCTGCTTCTCAGGACCACGGGTATGCTGGTGTCCAGCATCCTTTAGAATGGCTGGGAGAGGTGTAAGGCAGTGCGTGTCCCCACAGGCTCCCTGCCCTGGAAGAACCGGACAGTGCTGCAGGGGGATGATGTGCTGCTGCCCTGCGACCAGCGCTCCAACCTAGCCCGAGCCATGTGGCTGCTGAATGGCAGCGAAGTGCTGGGCACGGGGCAGGACCGGCTGCGTGTGGGGGTGGATGGGTTGCTGGTGACAAACACGCTGCCCCAGCACAGCGGCGAGTACCGCTGCTACGGGGAGGAGCAGGGGCTCCGGACACTGTTGGCTACCTACAGCCTCACCGTGCTGCCCGAGCTGCCCCGCAGCCCTACAGCTGCCCCATCACCCCATGCTGCCAGCCAGGCGACCAACGACATGAAGGTGGCTTACATTTCTGCCATTGTCACCTTGGTGGTGCTTTGCACCGTGCTCAGCATCATCCTCCTGTACATGTCCTGCCTGGAGAAGCGCAAGGGCAAGTATGTGCTAGGGGAGCCACGGCCAGCCAGCGTGGAGCTGCAGACCGTCTCGGCCAACTGCCTGCGCAAGGGCCCCCGGGAGGAGGAGGAGGAAGAGCTCACCTACCCTGATGGATGCCTGCGGATCATCCCTGGCGAGGCGCCCACAGCTGCCACCTCCCCAGTCAAGGAGCTGCCAGTTGCTGTGCCTCCACTGCCGCCCCCACTGCCAGCCGAGCTCACCAATGGCGTGGGGGCTCTGCCCAATGTCCTCCGCAAGATGAACGGCAACAGCTACATGTTGCTGCAGCAGCAGGAGGAGCCACTAGCCTCCCCACTCTACAACGCATCCTTCACTGAGGAGCTCAGCAAAATTCTGGAGAAGCGGAAACACACACAACTGGTGGAAAAGCTGGATGAGAGCTCTGTGTAGGGGCTGGGGAGGGGGGTCCTGCCCGTGGGACCCTCCTCCCCTCCAGCCCCTTCTCCCACCTTTTGCCAGCAGTGTTACAAGACTCAGGCAAAACTACCTCCTTGATGGCAGAGCTGGGCCGGGCCCAGGCTTGGTCATTCCTTTGGCTTTTCACTCACTTTTGAGACTTGCTGTAGAGAAAAAGGAAAAAGTATCTATTTAAATTTGAAGCTCTATTTATGTATAAAAACTCACTGATGGTGGCCACGAGCTGGAGACAGGAGCTGGCACCTGGCTGAAGGTGGACACCATGGGGAGGGAGTTTTTGTCTGTTCATCCAGGCATGAGAGAGACGTTGTTGTGGATATGTAGACTTGGCCAGCCCTGCTGGGCGTCCCTTGGCACACAGGAGCTGGATAGCTGCTGAGAGGTGGGTGAAGAGCATGGAGGGGGGCTGAGGGCTGACATATTGTGCCTGTGCCTCTCACAGGGCATAGGATCCCTTCCCAATATGTAGGGCTGGCAGGTTTTCCCCTAGCTGCCAGCCTTCAGGCAGGAGAGGGGCCCTGGACACATCTCACATTGTGAGGGGTGGTCTTGGTGGCCTCCAGTCCCTGCCCGCTGTCCCATGTCTGCCCCCTCAGGGTTTCCTCTCTGGGAGAGGATGATTTGGCGAGGGACAAGAGATAGGGTGAGGAGCTGATGTCCTGAATACCCTGGAGCAGCTGGTGAAGGGGCATGTGCCCACTGCGAAGAGGCCACAGGTGAAATACGGGGTTGGGTGCCCTAGGGAGGTGGTACCCCCAGGGCCTCCAACCCTGACAGGGCTCTGCTCCTTTTCTCCAGGGCACTGGATGCAGCAGCAGACAGCAAGACTGGCAGCCGCCACCGTGCCCTACAGCGTGACAAGGGACCAGCAAACCATCAACATGCCCCTGATGTCTGCAGTGCCCCTGTGGCTCCAGGAACAATGTGTTTCTGCCCTCCTGTGCAGTGCTGTTGGTGAACTGGGGTTCAGGCACAGCCCTGTCACCTGTGGGAAAACGCATAGGGAGGGAAATGTCCTCATACAGTGAGGAAGAAGAACCTTGGGCAAGGGCCTGCCTCCCTCTGGAGCCTTCTGCTCTTCATGGCACTTTCCAGAAGCAGCTATGGTCCCTAAATACTCCCAACCGTTTCTGCTTCTGCCCCCTCCTGGGGGAACCTGAGACGGGGGTGACAAAAGCATCTCATGCTCCAGGGACAGTGTGGTGACATTGGAGAAGCTGGGGAGGGACAGACCTGTGGGGGTCCACATCCTCTCCCATGTTCCTTGCTTGTATCTCCATGATCAGGACATTGTCAAGGGCTCAGCCCTGCAGGGGAAACAGGAGAGAGGGGTGACAGCCCCCAGGGTCCCTCATGAGCTACAGCTCAGGCCTCCTATTCCAGGAGAGTGAGGCTTAGCAGGAAAAGGCAAGAGTTGCACACTCTGCCACCCTGCCCCAGCCCTTGTTTTTGCTGCAAGAAAGCAGTGTGAGTCACCCCAACCCCCCCAAGAAGGGGCATCATTCTGTGTCTGACACTCCTCATGCACAGCTCCACATTCCCCCCAGCAATAAAAATGGCTCTGTCTGGACATGGTGTAGCTGTGTCCCTCTAAAGGCAGGAGAAATGGATGCAGAGACCAGAGGAGGGGGAGGAAGCTTTATTGGGGCTGCAGGCGTGGACCCTGGACGGTGAGAATGGAGGGTTTGTTGGTGAGGGGGTGCCACTGCCCCTGGACGCTGGGGTTGTCAGTGTGGAAGGGCTTGCGGATGCGGATGATGTCCAGGCCGGACTGGTTGGCCAGCTTGGTGGCCAGCTGCACAATCTCCTCACTTGTCTTGCTGGCGATGAGCTCCTCCCGCACGGTCCCGTTCACTGCAGCAGAGCGAGGGGGTCAGGCCGGCATCCCCCCACCATGCTGCCTCCGGGGGGCAGCTGCTGCTCCTCCATCCCACAGCAGCCGCCCTGGCACCGTCTGCACCGGGCAGAGGTAGTTACAGAGCCGGCCAGGACAGGGCTCCGTCCCCATCCCCTCCCCAAACCCGCAGCACTCACAGTACTCGGCCCGCAGCACCGGGGCCGGGCCCGGGCCCGAGTGGGGGCTCACGTAGAGGACGACATCGGGGTGCTGCCGGGCGAAGTCCTGTGCCGCCTCCTCCACGAACTGCCTGGGGGCCAGACGGGACCCTCAGCCCCAGCCGGGCCAGAGAAGGGACGAATCGCCATAGGTGCCAGACTAGGGTCACCGTCCGCCCATGCCGGGCCCACGGGAGGGGTCACAGCGCAGAATTTGGGGTGATGCCCCCGGTACCGCCTTCCAGCTCCTGCCCCATCTCGCAGGAGGTTGGGGGTCCCACCCCGCCGCTGCCGTGTGATCAGGGACAGCAGCACTGTCCCTTCCCCACGCTGACGGGCCCAGAGGAACACCCGTCCTGCCAGTTAAGGGGTCACCAGGCTCCCCCCGCCCCATCCCCGCAGTCGGGCGGCGCCTCCGGCGGTACCTGGCGCCGCGGGCGTCGGCCGCGGTGGGGCTGAAGAGGAGCTGCAGGCGCTGGAGCTGCCGCACGTACCGGCCCACGCCGTTGTGCAGCACGGCGGTCAGAAACCGGCTAGGCGAACCGCGGCCCGTCATGGCTCCGCGCTCACCCGGAGCCGGAACCGGCGGGAGGGGCGGGACGCGGCACCCCCGGCCCCGCCGGGAAGTGACGCGCCGGGAGCGGGACGGGCAATGGCGGTGTCCGTGCGGACCCACGTGGGGGCTGCGGCCTGAGCGGCTCTGCGGGGCCGGGGGCCGCGGGGCATCCGCCCATGCGGAGCGGCGCTGGCGCAGGCAGGTGCCAGGGTCGTCAGGATGGCGCTGGTGCCCCTGCGGCCCGGCAGAGCCGCCTGCCGCCTCCTGCCGCTGCTGTGCGGGGGGGCCAGGAGCAAGGGAGCCTCGCTGAGCCCCGGGGCGCCCGGCCGCCTCGGCCAGCGGCGCTACAAGAAGGACGTGCTGCCCTCCCCTGACAAGCCCGCGCCCTCTGTCTCCATCACCGAGATCCGGCAGTACCTGCGGGCGCAGGACATCCCCTTCCACGATGGGTACAGCTGCCTGCACACCCCCAGCCTCTTCACCGGCGACCGCGGGGACCAGCCGCTGTCCGCCAATGCCCCGTTCACGCTTTTCATTGACAAGACCACGGGCAGCTTTCTGTGCACAGCCACCCTGGCCGAGGGCACCTGGCAGGACTTCCAGGCTAACGTGGAGATGCGGCACCGTGGCATTACCCCCATTCCCCCTGCCAGCTCGGAGGAGATGGAGGAGGAAATGCGACAGGCTCGCGAGGATGCCCGCTGCATCTGGGAACGGGCTCTGCCGCTCTGGGAGCTGCTGGATGAGAAGGAGACCAAGGAGACCAAGGCTTTGTTTGGTATCTCCCAGGTGTCAAATGCCACCTTGAAACGCTTCGGTGTGCGTTATCTGAGGACTGCCAGGTCTCTCGTTTTCCCCTGGTTCAGCCCTCAAGATGCGACCCTGAAGGGCCTGAAGCTCGTGAGGGTGGAGAAAAAGGGGGGCACGATAACTTACGTGGAAGAGACTTTACCCCGCTTCGATTCCTATCGCAATCTTTTTGGGCTATCCCTGACTGGCCGCCGAGACACAGAGCTGGTGTTAACTGGGTGGGAGCTGGATGCCCTGGCCCTGCACCAAGCTGCAGGAGTGGCCAGCGTGGCCCTGCCACGGGGGGCCAGCTGCCTGCCTCCCACCCTTCTCCCCTACCTGGAGCGGTTCAAGCGCATCACGCTGTGGCTCGGTGAGGACTTGCGCTCCTGGGAAGCTGCCAAGCTCTTTGCTCGCAAGCTGAGCCTCAAGCGCTGCTCTCTGGTGCGCCCTGGCAACCTGCAGCCCCGGCCTTTGGAGGCTCTGAACCAGGGCCTGAACGTCACCAAAATCCTACGTTCTGCCTTGCTTGCCAGCCACAAATCCATCGTGTCCTTTCGGCAGCTGCGTGAGGAGGTGTTTGGGGAGCTGGTCAACACTGAGCAGGTGTCTGGCGTCAAGTGGGCACGTTTCCCCGAGCTCAACAAGCTCCTCAAAGGGCACCGCAGAGGGGAGCTCACCATCTTCACAGGTAATGGGCACAGTGGCTGGTGGACAGGGTGAGCAGAGGGGTCTTTGGAGGCTTCACCCTCCTGGGGGTGGTGCTTCACGAGTCTTCCAGGTCTCTTTCTGCTCAAGGCTTTTGCTGAGCCTGTCTTTCGGGTGTGTGGGAGGCTGGGGTGCATTCCTAAGTTCGGTGGGACTGTGCATGCCAATGTGGTGAAGGGCTCCCTGCCTGGGGCAGTGTGGGAAGTCCTGGGCTATCCCTTACCCCTGCTCCCACCTGCCACTCCCTGGTGCTTCCACCTCTAAACAACCCCCCAACACAATCAGGATGGGTCAGATCATCTCCCCCAGCTAATTCTCCTGTTGTTGTCCTTGTACCAGGCCCAACGGGCAGTGGGAAGACCACGTTTATCAGCGAGTATGCACTGGACCTGTGCATGCAGGGTGTGTGCACACTGTGGGGCAGCTTTGAGATCAACAACGTCCGCCTGGCCAAAATCATGCTGACGCAGTTTGCTGGCCGGCGCCTGGAGGACCAGCTAGAACTGTACGATGAGTGGGCTGATCGCTTCGAGGAGCTCCCGCTCTACTTCATGACCTTCCATGGCCAGCAAAACATCAAGTATGGTCCTGCACCTCCATTCCCAGTGGCATTTAGCCCTCACGGCATGTGCTGCAGGGCCTTGGGGAGCTGGGGCTCTTCCCCCGCAGTGAGTCACAGATTTGGGGCTAGCAGGTGGTTTGGGACTGTTCAGGTCCCACGGTTGGTGTGTGGGGACTGTGTGGCCAACCACCTGTGTTCCTCCTGTCACGAGGACTCTCACAGACACTCTCTGGGGTGGGTTTGAAGGAGGGGACTTGACCCTGTGCTGCTCTGAAGCCAGCCTGTGCCTGTGGCAGGACATGTCCCCTCACACTCTGCTTACCTGCAGTGCTGTTTGCTGAAGAGGGAGGACAGGCACCTCCAACTCCTTTTATTCATCAGGCACTTTGGCACCTGCATGCATCCCTATATGCCCTAAAGATCCCTGTGGGTTGGGGGCATTGCAGGGCAATGGGACTGTATTGGCAGCAGCTGGGTCGTGATCCCAACTACCTTTACCTGGGGGATGGGGCTGCTATAGAGTGGGGAGATGCAGAGGTGGGATGTGCCCAGGTCCCATCAGGACCCAGCCTGGTACCTTCCAGCTCTTTCTCTGCATCCCTTTGACTGGCTCAGCTTCCCATCCCTACCTCCACTAATTGCTGGGGCTGATCCTGATCTCCCCTGCTCAGGACAGTGATTGACACCATGCAGCACGCAGTCTACATGTATGACATTACCCACGTGGTCGTCGACAATCTCCAGTTCATGATGGGACACGAGCACATCTCTGTGGACAGGTACCCTTCTCCAGTCTGATCCTTCCTTCCTCTGCCACCCTCATGGCTGGAGCTGTCCCTGTCAGGTGTCATGCCAGGGACTGTGGACTCACTCAGGGTGTCGCCTTTACTCCTGTCTGGCCACCCTGTTTCATTAAAGGGCAGCTAGTGCCCTAGGGAGGAAGAGGTGGGAAGGGGTGAGCAGGTTACAAGCCATCCCTGCCATACCACATCCTTCTTCCTGTGTGGACTTGTTTGCCTCACATTCCTGGGTGATTTCTGCTGTGGGGATCAACACCTTGCTGCCCCCTGCCACCAAGCAATGCCAGCCCCTGACCCCCATTCTTGCTGCTTTGTCAGGCTTGCTGCTCAGGACTACATCGTTGGTGCCTTCCGCAAGTTTGCCACGGACAACATGTGCCACATCACCCTGATCATCCATCCTCGCAAGGAGGATGATGAGAAGGAGCTGCAGACAGCCTCCATCTTTGGCTCTGCCAAGGTGAGCTGGGTCAGGGTGGCCTTTCCTGTCTCTTGGGCACTGTGTATTCCCAGGAGGGAGCTAGAATATATTGGGCAGTCGTCCTCAGAAGCCGTCAGCACCCTGGATCATCACTGGGGACTTAAGAGGTGTGGGTTGTCTCCCAGAGTCCTCATGCAGGCAGAGAGCAAACCCATTGTCAGCTAAAGCTCTGTTGGGGCTTTAGGTGCAGTTGATTAATACTGACTGAGTGGAATGTTGTAGGAGATAATTAAAAGTGGGAAGTAGGGAGGGTGTGGGGATGGCCTCTCTGAGTATTCCGGTCTCTTCTGTGATGCTGACCAGCCCTGCACTAGTGGGCAGGAGGTGCTCTCTGTGCACAGCCCTCGCATGATCCCATTTCCCCAGGGTGGGCTGTGGCACATGATGTGCCTGGTGTGTCACTGGATGTTCCAGGGGAACACAAGGGGGTGGTGTTGGGGAAATGCTGGAGTTGCTGTCACCTGGGGTGCCCTGTAATAGGGTTTAAAGGAGCTGGGCAAACGTTTGTGAGCATGTCTGGGGCCTGTCACTCTGGCAGCATTCCTGGCACCCTCCTGGACATGTTTTCTTCTCCCCAGGCCAGCCAGGAGGCCGACAACGTCCTCATCCTGCAGGACCGTAAGCTGGTGACAGGGCCGGGGAAGCGCTACCTGCAGGTGTCCAAGAATCGCTTTGATGGGGACGTGGGTATCTTCCCACTGGACTTCAGCAAGGCCTCGCTCTCCTTCTCATCTTCCAAAAGCAAGGTCAGGCTGAAGAAAATGAAGGAGGAGAAGGAGATTTTAGCCAACAAAATCGTGGAGGGAGGCTCAGGAGCCTCCAAGAAGCCATGAGCCCAGGACATCTCTTCCTCAGTTCGTCTGGAGAAATAGAGATTAGTTCTGGCAGTCAAAGGCTGGAATATGCCAGCTCCTCTTCCCTGGGAGCATCTGCCAAGCACCTCTGTGGCCCTTCCTCCTGCATGAACAAACCTCTTGACCACCAGCACAGTGTCTCTGAGATGGGGGACCACCATGAGAGAAGGAGTGGTCTCATCCTAGCGAAGAGTGACTGGAGAAGGTGCTTTGACAAGCATTGGCTGCTCCGTGTTGGTGCTGAGTGTTGGGAGCATGGGGGAAGTGGAGGCAGAGTAAGCTGGATGATGGTGGGGGTGATCTGCAGGTAGAGGACTTGGGTATCTCTGGACCTGGGGCAGGTCGTTAAATTGTGTCTAAAACAGAGATGAAATCCTCAGCTGTCACTAAGTGGGAGGGATTGTGGGGGGCAGCTATGCAGAGGGACATGTAGTAGAAACCCCCTGTCACAAATGGGGTCTGTGGGCTCAGTCCTGCGTGGGATGGAGCCTGCAAGGGAAAGATAGTGAAGGAAAGTGGGGGAGATTGTGGGTGGCTCATGTTCCAGGGTGGGAGTAGGTGTTACATGGGACTTGCTGGTTCTACCCGCTTGGCTGGCACCTGACCTGGCCCCCTTTGCTCAGGGTCTCCCAAGCCCCCTTCTCTGGGGGGGCATCACCAGCAATAAAACCATGTGGGGAACAGTCCTGCCTTGCTCTGCTGGGTTTGGGGGGGCTGCCATTCCCCCTGCCCTCAGGGCTATGGGCAGCAAATACTGTGACCTGACTAGTCCTTGCCATGGCAGGGAGTGTCCATGGCTGGATCTTGGTCTAATCCCTTTGGTTTATTTTTCCTCTTTCTAGTTTCATTAAAGCATAAATATGAGTGTCTTTTCTGTCTCTGTGACTGGAGTGTGGGGAGGGTACCCTGGCCAGGGAGGAGGTGGCCCCCTGACGATGTCCCTGCTGTGCTGAGCATCCTGCCCCAGCCCTGGCACACTGGATTATTATCAACCTCCATGCTGGGAATAGTTTTAACCTGAGCCATAATGAGGACCCAGAGCAGACGGGTGGTACACACCCAGCCCCGGGTTTCCGGGATGCACCGGCTCGCCTGGAGAGCACCCTTGGGTGCTGTCAGTGCAGGTGTGAGCATCCACAGGTAGGATGGGGGATGGTGGCAGAGGAGGGTCCTGAGGAAGCAGAGGTAAGGCAGGAGGAAGTGGAGTTGGGTTAGGGTTCACATAGTGGTGTGGGTGAGGGCTATGGGTTTCCCCCCTCAGCCCAAGGGTCCCCTCCATCTCACTGGCTTCCATTTGACCCAGTCTAGTTCAGGTGAGGTGCTGTCATGGGGCTCTAAAGTGGAAGCAAGGCAGTGGGATAGCCCAGCCCCCATCTGCCACCAACGCCTCCATGGGCTCCAGAGGAGGTGGAGAAGCTGAGCCTGTGGGGGGATCTTGGCTGATCCCAGACCCTGGGGGGCAGGTGGTTTCTTGAGGGTTTATTTTATTCTCCTTTTGCCAGGGTTTATTTTATTCTCCTTTTGCCCCCAGTTTGGGTCTCCACTAAGGCTGGAGGGTGATGTCAAGTGGGGCAGAGGCCCCCAGGCCCCTTACCAGAGTGCTAGGCTTGCCATATAATTGCGGATGGGGCATAATNCGGTCCCCCCTGGGCCGATTTGGGGGGGTCCGGGATTTGGGGGGGCAGCGGCGGCTCTGGAGCTCCGTGCGGCGCTTTAGGGATGTTTCGGGGGCACTTCGGGAAGGTCCTGCGAATGCAGAGGTCCNAGAGGTAAGGCAGGAGGAAGTGGAGTTGGGTTAGGGTTCACATAGTGGTGTGGGTGAGGGCTATGGGTTTCCCCCCTCAGCCCAAGGGTCCCCTCCATCTCACTGGCTTCCATTTGACCCAGTCTAGTTCAGGTGAGGTGCTGTCATGGGGCTCTAAAGTGGAAGCAAGGCAGTGGGATAGCCCAGCCCCCATCTGCCACCAACGCCTCCATGGGCTCCAGAGGAGGTGGAGAAGCTGAGCCTGTGGGGGGATCTTGGCTGATCCCAGACCCTGGGGGGCAGGTGGTTTCTTGAGGGTTTATTTTATTCTCCTTTTGCCAGGGTTTATTTTATTCTCCTTTTGCCCCCAGTTTGGGTCTCCACTAAGGCTGGAGGGTGATGTCAAGTGGGGCAGAGGCCCCCAGGCCCCTTACCAGAGTGCTAGGCTTGCCATATAATTGCGGATGGGGCATAATCTAGAGGGTTTTTCACCCTAGAGGCCTGGGGATACTTTGGGGGTTCAGAGCCCTGAGACGGGAGGCTTGGCTGGAGGAGAGAAGGGGATGAGCTCCAGGAATGCTCCGGAACGGCCGCGACTGGGAATGTACCGGGCGGGGGTGCCCCGGGCGAGGGTGCCCAGAGCGGGGCGCCCCCGCGTCCCGGCCCCNGGCTCAATGAGGTAGTTGAGGGGATCGCGGGGCACTTTAGGGGTGCTTCAGGGGAGAGCTATGGGGCAGTGCAGGCCTAGGCGTGCCGTGGGGCACTTTGAGGGTGTTTTGGAGCACTTTGGGGGTGGTTTAGGAGCACTTTAGGGGCGGGGTAGTGCAGCAGAGGCCCAGGAGCGCCGTGAAGCATTTTAGGGGTGTCACGGGGAACTTTGGGATGGTTTAGGGCAGTGTGGGGGAGCTGTAGGGCAGTGGGGCCCGCGGGCACCATGGAGCAGTTCAGGGTGCTGTGGGGTTGGGATGGGTGGAAGCACCGTGGGACGGGCTTGGCGCTTTGGGGCTCAGTGGGTCAGGGGAAGGCGGGAGGGAGGACGAGGGGGGGGCGTTGAGGTGCAAGGGGGACAGCAGCATCATCGAGAGAACCTTAGGATGCCGGGGGCCTGGAGAGGGGCACAGCCGGGCATGGATGGTGTCCGTCCCACATGTGCTGGGTATGTGGGGAGGGACGGGGACTGACCCTGATTCCCCCTGCCCTGGAGTGGCCCTGCGATACCGTCGGGGCACGGGGGTCCTCGGGGACCCGGAATCTGCACAGCAGCTCAGGATGGGGGGTCTCGCCGAGCAGGGACCGAGTGTTCCCTTGCCATGTAGGGGTCGGAACGGTGGGATCCGGCAACGCTGTGTTCCGGCCGGAGTGGCTGGAGGTGACGCCACCCCAGTTGGTGACTGGTTTTACTGGGTGGCTGGAGGCCGGACTGGGCACTCCCTCCCTCCGCGGCCGGCGGTGGAACCCTCTCGGCAGGCCGGGGGGCTGGGGGGAGGGAGAAGATGGAGTCTGTTCCCACCGCCTGCCTGGCGGGGCCCCAGCAGTGACCGTGTCTCCTCCAGGCTGTGCAGGGACCCACTGTCCCCTGGGCTGTCCGTCCCCTTGACCTGCACATCCTGGGGGAGTTTCGCTGGGGTAAGGTACTATGTCTTGGCTGGCTGGGCTGGGGGGCCATTAGATGTCCCTTTGGTGTTCCTGATCCCTGATTCCTGTTCCTCTGGCAGCAGCAGGTCCCCAGTGGCGGGCTCTTGTCCCCACCACACTTTCCGGGGTGACCACAGCCCACCCTGGGTGCCCGGAGCAGAGCACCCGCCGCCGGGCTCCCCTGTCACCTTCAGTGCCACGCTGGCACCACCTGCCTTGTCCCTGCCGGCTGTGGGACTTGGGGAGGGAGGGGGCAGCGGGGACCGCGGGGGACCCTGCTGCCCTTCAGCCCCCTGCCCCCTGACCCCCTCCTCTTCCTCTTCCCCGCTTCAGGGGCCGGCGGAGCCCTGTTCACGGTGCGGGGGCCCGAGAAGAGCGGACGGATGGGCAGCAGCTGGCGAGGTGAGCGGAGCTGTTGAGGAGGGGGGTCCCCCACCTGCCCACCCAAGGGTATCACAAGCACGGTGTGAGGTCACGGTGCCTGGGAATGACACGTGCCGGTGGGGGTGACGGTGGCGGGGGGGTTGGCTCGCCGGCATCTTTCTCCTGCTCGCCCCTCCCCGGGCTCTGGCAGGCGGATTGATTTCAGGTGACAGCTCGGCGGGCGAGACCGTGCGGGCAGCGCCGCCCCCCCGCCCGCGCCCTGTGCCAGCCGCAGCCAAGTGCGAGATGCGATGAGGCAGCAGGGGATGGATCCGGCTCGTCGGCCGGCTCCCGTCACGCGGGCGTATGGCGTGGGTTGGGGCAGGGGGAGTCACAGCAGAGACCGGCAGAACCCCCCCAACTGGAGGGGGCCGGCTCAAGCCTCCGAGCGTTGTGGCTGGGAAAGAGCCTGGTGCCCACTTGGCAGCATCCCCCTTGGCGGCCCTCTCCAGGGAACCCTATGCCCCACTGTGGATGGTTTGAGGTGGAAAGCAGGCTCTGTGGGGTCACTGCTGAGGTGGGGGCTATGGGGCAGAGGAGGTGGCTGACCCTGGTGTGTGGGGCTGTTCCCTGGTCTCTGTGAGGCTGCATTGGTAGGTGCCCATGGGGCAGACAAGCGGGCAGGCTGCCTGTGAGCCGGCTCTCTGCAGGCCTCTCGGGATTCGCCTCCAGTCCTGGCACGCTTCCCGTGGCAGGGTCACGCCAGGGCACGGCATGAGGCAGGACTGCATCGCCACTGCCCTACAATGCCACCAGCACCCCGCAGCCCCTGGCAGCCCCAGGCTGCTCCATTGGGGTGCTGAGGCCAACTTGGGGGTTGCTAGTACCACTTCTCCCAACTAATCCTGGTTTTGTTCTTGATCATTTGGCATCTCCTTCTGCCCCTGGGCCAATCTTCACCTATAAGATTGGGAATGGTGACTGGGGACCTGGGGATTCCCCTGTGCCCACCTGGGCGTGTGGTGGGGCACTGTTGTCAGTGTCCATGGCTCTCTAATGCCCTGTTTCCCTTTCCTGCAGGCTGCCCACGTGCCCCTGCCTGCCGGGGGCCCCCCCGCCATGGCCATCGTGCAGACGCTGCCAGTGCCCCTTGAGGCTGTTGCTGAGGGGGCCACACAGCTCCACACCACCACCTGCTCACCCCCTGCTGCCATGGGCAGCGTGGGCAGCCTCCTGCCTGTCCGGCCTCACCACGAGTGCACAAGTGATGGGGACCACTCCACTGCCTCCTTCTGCAAGCAGGAGGGGCTACTCCGGGCCACTCCTGAGGAGCCTCGTGTGTCTGTGCCCGGTGTCACTCACTCCTACGCCAATGGGGGCTTCTGTGGCGACTGGCTTGATGCCTCTTCTCCTGCCAGCCCTTGTAGTGACTCAGATGATCTCCGTGATGACCAAGCACCAAGTGATCACCTTCGGGGGCCACCCCCCAAGCTCGTACCTGTCTCTGGCAAGCTGGAAGAGGTGGGGGGGGAGCAGCAGCATGGTGGGTGGGTGTGTGCTACAGTCTTGATTTTACAGCCTGTGCCACACTGGGACTGTTGGCTCAGATGTGTGAAATGGGATCATATGGCCACACTTCTGGTGTCCCTGGGGAAGTGGCAATCCATATGCTCTTAATGTCCCCTCCGTCATGCCAAGGTGTTTGGGGAGCTCACCTGGACACCCATGGAAAGGCAATGAAGTGGGTGGTGATTGGCCTCTGTCTCCTTTGGGGTGTGAAGGCATCAGGGTTGGGGGCACCCACTGTAACATTCCTAGGCAGCCCTTCTTGTGGCTAATGGGTCCTCCCCAACCCCTCACTCTCCCCTCTTTTCCTTGCAGAATGTGGAGAAGACTCTGATCCGCCCTATGGCCTTCAAGCCAGTGGTACCCAAGCTTCGGAATGCCCAGCCAGGCACACGCCTGGGGCTCTCAGAGAGCCAGGTGAACCTCACCCACTTGCTGGGTGCTGAGAAGCCTGGGTCTCTGAGCTGCCGTGCCAGCACCCTCTCGGACTCGGGGCGCAACTCCCTCTCCAGCCTGCCCACCTATAGCACAGGCTGCAGCCAGCACCCAGAGGTGGGTGCCCTGCCGATCACCCCTCATGGCCCCCTTGACCCTCTGGGGAGCTGCCGCCCCTCCAACTCGGACAGCGGGCGCTCATCCTCCAGCAAGAGCACGGGCTCGCTGAGTGGCCGGGGCCGGCCCTCCTCGGAGAGTGGCTCCTGCGGGCGCTCTCCTCTGCCTAGCGAGGAGGCCATGCTGGTGCGGGAGCTGGAGGACAAGCTGCGGGAGAGGGAGGCCGAGCTGCGGCTCCTGCGTGACAGCGTGGATGAAAACGAGGTGGCCATCTGCCAGGTATGTCCCTGGTGTCTGCATGTCCTGTACATGTCTCCCTTCCTGGAGACAGGTGTGGACATACCCCCTGGTTGGGAGTAGGGACTCACTTTGGGGACCCATTACAGAGCGTTGTAGGGGGATACTTTTTCCTGTAGGTATGGGTATGTGGGTTTTTCCCACCAGCTGGGTCATCCTATGTAGTCTATGGGGGAGCCCTGTATGGCCCATGGGACCAGTTGTACAGACTGGGGTGCCTTATCTTGGGATGCCATTTTTTGAATGAGCCTGGGACCTGTGGCTTCTCCCTGCTTGTGATGGAGCTGGAGGAGCTGTATAGGCTCTGGGGGTGCTAACATGGGGGGCCCATCATGCAGAAGGATCGGTGAGCACAAGGAGGTGTGTACCACCACATCGCACTCTTCCTGGATCCTTCCTCCATCTGGAGATGTGCTGCCCCCTCCTTGTAATGCCAATCTTGGAGATGGCAAGTGAAGTGGGAGGGTGCTGTGCTGCCCTCCCAGCACTTGTGCATCCCCTGGCCCAGGTGTTTGAGGAGAAGCAGCGTCGGTGTGAGCAGGAGCTGGAGGGGCTGCGGCAGCGCTGTGCGGCCCAGGCACGGCAGGCGGCCCACGCAGTGCATCGGGGGCAGCAGGTCCTGCAGCTCCAGGTGCTGCAGCTGCAGCAGGAGAAGAAGCAGCTGCAGGAGGACTTGACCCAGCTGCTGCAGGAGCGTGAACTGCTGGAGCGTCGCTGTGCCTCCTTCCAGCGGGAGCGCACTGAGTTGGCACCCCGGCTAGAGGAGACCAAGTGGGAGGTGAGTCACCCAGCAGTGCCAGGCATGTCAGGGGGTGCAGGCTGTGGCTGGGGGGTCCTGGCTGACACCTGAACCCCATTGTCCCCACAGGTGTGCCAGAAATCTGGGGAAATCTCTCTGCTGAAGCAGCAGCTAAAGGAAGCGCAGGCGGAGCTGGCGCAGCGGGGCGCTGAGCTGCTGGGGCTGCGGGCTCAGCTGCGGGAGGCACGGGCGCAGCTGCAGGCAGGCGAGTGGCGGGCTCNCTGGAGCTGGAGGTCTGTGCCAACGAACTGCAGCGCCGCAAGAGCGAGGCCGACCTCTTCCGCGCCAAAGCCGGCCGGCTCGAGCAGGAGGTGGTGGGGCTGCGGGAAGCTGCCCGCGGGCGATACCCACCAGGCACTGCTGAAGGTTGCCTCCCAGCTGGTGAAGGATGCCCCTCAGTCAGCGAGGAGCCCCGGGGCAGTGTGGGGTTGCGGCGGCAGCTGGAGCGGCTGCGTGCGGAGGTGGCCCTGGAGCGGCGGCGTGGGCAGGAGCAGCGGGATGCCTTCGAGCAGGAACGCGGCACGTGGCAGGGCGAGAAGGAGCGGGTCATCCGCTACCAGAAGCAGCTGCAATACAGCTACATCCAGATGTACCGGCGCAACCGGCGGCTTGAGCAGCGGCTCCAGCAGCTCCGGCTTCAGGGCGAGGACCCCCTGCCCGAGCCCTGTGACCCACCTGACCCACCCTTTGAGGAGATAACAGCCACTGAGATCTGAGATGCTGCCTGCCCTTGCCCCATGCTTGGAGGGCTGATGGGGCTTCCTGCCCCTGTGATTTTGGGAGCTGTGGGGGGCCCCTGCTCTTCCCCAGCTCTGCAAACTGCTGCCACTGTGAAGGGGCAGGGGAGACCACAGGTGCTGCCCCCTCCCCAGTATTGAGGTCTTGGGGTGAGGGTGTATCGGTGCCCACAGTGAGGGGTGCCTGTGAGATGTGGGGTCAGGTGGGTGCTGAGTCCTGGCCTTGGGGCCGCCCGAAACTGGTTTCTGCTGATCCTCTTAGCTCCTGGGGATTAGCCGCACTGGCTTCAGCCAGGGTCACCTTGGGCAGGGGGAGGGCTGACTTGTCCCCTCCCTCTCATCCCTGCTGGCGCTGTCACCCAGTCACTCGGCGTGTGCCCTGTCTCTGCCCATGCCAGCCTCCCTCATGCCCCTTTGTGTGTTTGTCAGGGAATTTGTTTCTGTGCCATTTTAAATAACTCTATTTTTATAGGACCTACGAAAACATATCACCCTCTCCCAGCTCACACCTCAGCAGTCTGTGTCCCCTCACCCCTGCCACAGGGCAGCTTGCCCTCAGTGCCTTTCCCATGCTCTTGACCCCAGCATCCCTCTGTTTCCCCCCCAAAAAAGCCCATGCCTCTGTGATGCCCAGCCTGCCAGGGGAGAGGGGCGTGGTGCTCCATGTGCTAGCTGGGGACACCCCCAGGGATGGGCAGAGGTGGGGGGCCCTGATGGGCACCCACGGGGGTCAAACCAAAGGAAAAGTCTGGCTGTGTCCAGCTGTGGCTTGGTCACCCCTGGCTCCAGGGGGGGATTTTTGTACTTTATTTCAGTCACGTCTCGTTCCCAGAGCCTGGCTCATCAATGTACCACCCGGAAACGGCGATTAAAAACAAGCCCCTGGCTGTGGTTTTTTCAGGATTCTGCGTGTCCAGAGCAGGGTCAGGGACCACCTGCCCTTCCCCTGTGTTGACAGTGCTGCCCTCCCTTGGGTCCTGCAGTGGGCAGCTGCTGCATGCTTTGGGGCAGGTCTGGCCCTCACACCCTCTGGCTGCACTGAGACCAGCCACATCTCAGTGCAGGAATGAGCCATCTGGCTCCTCTGGAACACAGCATGGCTCTTCAAATAGGGGTGCAGCATCACTCCGGTGGTGGTCCAGGCACCCGCACCACCAGCTCCATGGGCTCCTTGGCTTTATTACGGTAGGCCTGGCGGATGATGTCCACGGCCCTCTGGTGCGTGACATTCTGCAGGCTCTCCCCGTCCACCGACACCAGCTCCTGCCCGGCCTGGATCCCAGAAGAGAAGGCCACAGGATGAAGTGCAGCTACTTTTGGGCTGCCGGGGACTGCTAGCAACCCAGTAGCACCAGGGGATGGGAGTGTCTGGATGTCTGCCCACCCCTGGCATGTGGTGGGACCCCTGTACCTTGAGGATGCCACTGAGGAAGGCAGCTCCACCAGGGAAGATCTTCTCAATCTTCACCACTGGTTGTGCCCTTGACTCAATACCACCAGAGATGCTGATGCCTGCAAGGGAGCCACCAGACCCTCACACCTGGGTAGGCTGGGAACCCCACCCACTCCCAAGCACGGCACCACCTTTCCCTGGGGAGCTGCACCTCTGTCTTGCCCTATTTTGGTAGGTCCTACAGAGATGAGGGACTGGGGCAGGGACAGCTCTTCCCCCCCATTCTTATTTTGGAGGAATGCTCTGGGGTTTGCCCCTTGCCAAGAGGATGCCACCCATCCCACTGATGCTGGTGCCAGAAGGGTCCTCACCCCACCCATGTGCCACCCACTCATGTGCCACCCACCCAGTGAGTGCTTCAGCTTGGAGAGGGTGACAGTGAGCAGATGATACTCTTCCTCCTCCTCTTCCTCCCTGCCAGCATCTTCAGGGCCATTGGTGGCTGCCCCAGCCCTTGCCTCATCCCCTGGCCCCCCAAAGAGAGGGGCAAGAGGGGGCCATGCCCGCTGGGGCTTCCCCAGCCTTTCGGCTTCTCTGTTGGGCGCTGTCCTGGGGGATTCCTTGCGCCAGGTGGCCCGGGGGCTGCGAGAGTGCCCATGCCCCTTGCCAGGGGAGGGCTCAGCCAGCAGCCAGTTGGGGGGCTGAGGGCCAAGGGTGGGCAGGGGCCAGCTGGCAGAGGCATAGGCATCCACTGGCACGTCAGGGAGTGGGGTGTAGGTGCGAGGGTGAGGCCGGCGGGGGCTGGGGGAGGCTCTTGGACGGGCTGGGCTCGCCTGCTGCTCCCCAGCTTCCTCCGGCTCTGGGGTCCCTGCTGGCTTCAGCAGGAATCCGCCCCGATAGTCTGCAATGAGAGGGACTCAGGAATCTCCTCAGGAATCCACAAGCCTGCTCCCTGTGACCCCTGCCACACCAGCCTCCCATGAGTACCCCAAAGCCCTGGGTCCTTTGCCACCTAGGGCCCCAGATCTTCCTCATCCAGGGACCCCTAGACACCCCAGCTCTCTGCAAGCTGTGTCTCTCCATATCCTCCTCCCCAAGAATGCCAGCACTCAAGATCCACAGACTATGCTGCTCCCAGTCTTCCCAACACCCAGGTACACCAGATGCCTTCTTCCCTGGGAGCCCCGGCACACAGGTATCCCAACTCCCTTTCTCCCCTGCCAAACTCCCTCCACCCTGTCCCCACTGGGCAGCCCAGTGTCCAGGCAGACCCTACAGATGGCACTTACCAGGCACTGGTGTGATGAGGTGTCTCTTGGGGGGTACGTCATGGTGGGCTGGGCGGAGGGCAGGTGAGCGCACTGCAGTCAGGGAGAACTCCCAGTCACCTCCTGAGCTGCACCCACCCTTGACCACTACCTGCCTCCAGTAAAGGTCCCTGGGGGGCTGGGATCTACCTGAGCGGCTCTTTAGGGCATCAAAAGCTTCCAGTTCCAGGGGCATCACCATGCTGTCAAACCTGCCCAGGTCTGTAGGGGTCACCACGCTCCTGCCAAGGCAAAAAGGTGGGGACAGGCTGTAGCAGCCTCTGAGGTGGAGTGTGATCAGGGCTGAGAAGCATGTGTGAGGCTCCACTTCAATCACACCAGGATGGGCAATATTTGAGTTCCTAGATATTTCCTAGCAGCACTTGCCTCACGTCCCGCAGCAGCAGGACCTTCTCGGGCCGGTCCAGGATGGCCAGCAGTGGCCGTACCAAATCCTCCACGCTGCCCTCGTGCAGGTACTGCAAGCACAGGAGGGGGATCAGTGGATGGATGCCCCCTCAGCCGTTCCTTGGTTTACATCCCAGAGTTAAGCATGGGCACAGAGTGCTCACCATGCCCCTAGGATGCAGGAGCTTTCCAGGGACAAGCCCAGGGTGGCAGCGCTGCCCTGTCTGTGCTCTGCCTGCACCCTGCCTTCGGTGCATACCCGGGAGCAGTGGCGGAGCACGGCTGTCACCTCATCGGGGCTGAGGAGACGTGCAGCAGTGTCCTGGATGTGCGGGAGCCGGGCTTCAGGGTCGCTACCGTTGGGCTGCAGGGTGGCGATGCCCATGGGGCCCAAGATGCTGGCACGTCGGCTTTTCTCTGGGGAAGGCACAACAGGGAGGGGTGGCCAGCGGGGCAAGGACTGCCCCAGCCAGCCCAGAGAGCTCCCCATCCCCCCTACCCCAGCAGCTCACTCCACACCAGAACGGGACAGATGCAAGCAGTGCAGGGCCAGGCACATGCAGAGCCTGCCCCACACCCCCCCCAGGCACACGGGCACCCCCGTTACCCCGCTTCAAGCTCCGGATGACAAACTTCTGCACAGCGCCTACTGCAAGGGAGATGGAGAGCAGTGAGTGCCCAGGGCAGACAGCAGCATCACTGCCCACTGTCAAAACTGCATGCTTGGGGAATCCCTCCCTCTGCCCCCTTCATGCCAGGGATGCCACAACAGGTCCATAGAAGGGGGAACAGTCCCAGGTCGAGTCTCACTCTGCCCTATCACCCAGGCTGATACCTCTGTCCCCGTCAGAGCGCCCTGGGGACTTGGTGCGTGCCCGGCGATCAGAGCCAGGGGCCTCCTGGCTCGGGGGCGCCCAGCTCTGGCTGGTGGCACGGCCCCCCTTGAAAAAGAGGTTGACAAGGGTCTTGGAGCGGTGCAATCCTGGGGGAGCCCCCCGTGCCCCTTGTCCCTCTGGTTTCTCCTTCTTCCGCTTCTCCTCTGTGGACAAAGAAGGGGGTGTTGGAGTGGAGAGGTGAGGGAATGGCACCCCAAATCTTGTCTGGGGGCAGGGAACTTTAGGGGATTGGAGGGGCTACTGGGAGACACTGACTGGAAAAGAGTCCTTCTGTGGGGTGCAGTGGATCACCAGGTGCCATGGGGCTGGGCTTTCGGGTGCCTGGCAAGCCCCAGGGACAGAGTTGGATCTGTGTGGGGTTATAGGATACCCAGGGGGCCATATGGGCTATAGGGTGCCAGGATAGGGACCAAGATGTTTGCTATAGGAAACCCAGGAGTGGGGAGCCAGGTATCCATGTGTGCCAGGGAATAAAAGATGCTTGAGTGGGGGAGAGGCTCTCTACATGGGGCAGGGCCTGAGCTGTGGGACTCCCAGGGTACACAGAGTTGGAAGGGGACTTCAGCCAGGGTTGAGTCCCATGTGTGGGGCTTTGTCCCAGTGCCTACCAGCGACAGTGAGGTCACTCTGGGAGCGTGTAATGGGCTGCCGTGGCCGGCTCAGTGCCAGCAGAAGCGCCGTCTTGGGTGAGTGGGTGAAGGTCCGGCGTGGGTGGGTGCCGGGGGTCTCGCGGGTGCCCTGGCCCCGGATGGCCGTGTCCCGCAGCAGCTCGGGGGGCCGCACTGTGCGCTGTGTCTCTGGCAGCCCCTCGGTGGCTGGCTCGGTCTGCATGGCCCGCTCGGCACATTCCCGCACCCAGCCCCGTCGTGGCCCGTCCTCCGTGGAGATGGCCACATCCACGGTGCGGGCTGGGGGCACTGGGGCAGCTGCCCCCAGCCCATTCACCGCCCCTGGTGCTGGTCCCGAGGAGTAGGAGGAGATGGAGGAGCTGGTTTCTGAGGTCTGAGCCAGCTGTTGCAGCTGCCCGTTGGTCACTGCAAAGGCACAGCAGGGACACGCTGTAACACACTGTGGGCCACCTAGAGCCCCATATCCCTCCCAAAGACAGCAGATGTGGGGAACCCGCAGGGCCACGGGGACCAGTGGGCTGCTGGCCATTGCATAGGGATCATCACAACCTCTCCAAGAAACATGTAGGATGCGGAGGGATCACAGGGACCACAAGGCTGCTGGTCATGGCAGGGGGCTCTTCATGCCTCCTCCAAGGATGGGGGACAGGTGGGACCTTGCAAGTCCATCAGGCCTCTGGGTATGCTAACAGTGGCACAAGGAGCTCCCTGCTCCCTCCAAGGCCTTGGGACCCCATGACATGCAGACTTTCTCCCTCCCTATAGTGATCAGACATCATACACATGGGAGTCCCAGCCCCTTGGGGCCCCAGCCCAGCGCCCCTGCCAGTACCCGCGCGGCACTGCCCTTACAGCGACTGAGCCAGCAGTACTCGGCCACCAACTCCTTGTAGGCAGGGAACCGGCCTGTCTCCTAGGCACAGGGGGAGAGGACAAGGGGGTCAGTGAGTGCTGGCTGCCCCAGCGAACTCGATCTGGTGCCAACCATGAATAATGCATCCCCCCCTCCCACCTGCCTGAAACCCAACCAGCCAGCAGCTGCACCAGCCCCTGGCACTGGGCTGAGCAGGGGCAGTGCCAGTGCCAGTGAAGGCACATGCCAACCCCTGCCTCACTCGAGGGTCTGTGGGGCAGGGCGTGGGTACCTTGATTGTTAGCATGATGTGGGTCTGCCCCTTGAGCACCTCCACTGCCTTGCTATGGCTTATGTCTTCAAACTTGACTCCATTGGCTGCAAGGACTTGGTCTCCCACCCGAATGCCGTTTTGCTCTGCGAGCCCTCCAGGGTCCACCCTAGGGAAGCAGGGGGGCACGATGGGGCCAAGCCCTTGTTGGAGTTCTGCTCCTGCCCCTTGCCTCTACTTGGCTCAACACCCATGCTGGTAATGCCCACAGTCTTCTGAGAGGGGGGGTGCTCAGCCAGAGAGGAGAAGCCGAACCCAGCATGGCCACAACAGAGATTGGGGTGTCACAACCCCTTCATGCCACAGGAGAGCCATACTTGGAGACATAGATGCCGAGGCCGAACTCTCTGCCACCACGGATGTTGAATCCCAGGCAGTAGTCATCGGACGTGGTGTAGAGGTGGACGATGCGCCGCAGCCCGTCCTCGGAGCCGCTCTCCGATGGTGTTGAGCCACTTTTCTCTACTACCAGGCGCCTGTTCACCACATCCACCCTGCAGCATGGGTACAGTGTAGGATGTCTCAGGGATTTGGCTGTTGTCCTCCAGCAGGATGGGACCATTGGTGGCACCCAGTGGAGGAGAGTGATGGGGATGGGGAATGTTTGGGACGGGGTTTGCACCCACCCTACCTGCTCCAGACCTTCCTATCCCATCCTGTATCCCACCCTGGTCTCTCCCCACCTTTGCCAGAGACTTCTGATGCCACTCTACCCTGGGGTCCCCCAGGGATCCTCCCTGTTGTCCAAAATCCCTCACCAACCTCCCCCAGAACGCCCTCCATGGGGTTGGGTTTTGGGGTGCTGGCATGGGAGATGCCCTGCTCACCACGCTGTCTTCTCCTTGGAGAACTTGATTCCTGGCACACGGCCCATCCGCCGGACCACCATGCGGAGGCGGTTGTTGCCGGTGAGGACCTTGACAGCGCTGCTCATTGTGATGTTCTCCAGACTCACACTGTTCACCTCTGTGATCTTGTCACCAACACACAGCCCGGCCTGCTCTACAAGGGACACACGGCTCATCTGGGCACCTGACCCGGTGCTGATGCCCTGGTTTGACATCCCCTCCCTTACTGTCTCCTCAACCTGAACTGAACCCCACGGGAACAGAGGCAGGGGTGCATGACAATTGCACTGAGTGGCTTGTCACCTTCCTATGGCTTGGAGATGGAGCTCAGAGTCATTGGCACAGGGCTGTCTACTCCTGTGTCCTGCCCTTCACTTTGGGAAGCCTGCAAATCTCATGGTCAAAGGCAGCAGGGAGCAAATGGTGGCTTCCTACCATGAAGGGTGGCATTATCGCTGTGATCCCATGTCACTGGGAACTCCTTGGGAGAGTCTTGCTGGCATGTGCCTATTTTCACTGGTGTCCCTCACCCTGACCCTCTTACCGGCAGTGCTCCCCTCCTCCACTTTGCTGACAAAGATGCCCAACCCATGCTCGGAGCCGCCACGGACACTGAAGCCCAGTTTGCCGTCCACACTCTTCTCTACTGTGATGGCATTGATGACATCACTCTCGTTGCTGCTGGCTGTGGGGACAGGGGAGCAGATAAGTCACACACATGCTGTGTGTGAGCAACGGCAAGAGATGTCTCTCTTGCTGAGAACACCTCCATGCCCAGGACAGCCCTCCCTGCCCCTAGACCCAGGGCCACAGGGGTGGGAAGTGGGCCGGGACACCCTACGCACCTTCGATGGGGGCATTGATGAGGATGACACGGCCCATGGGGGAGGCAGCACGGCTGCTCCGGGTGGTCCCATTGAGCAGGCGGCTCTGCTTGCTGAGGAGGTAGCGGGGAGCCAGGCTGGCTTCGCTGCTGGAGCTCCGTGACCTGCTGCCGGTTGTCATCCCCGACAGCACTGCATCCCAGTCCTGGGCCATGGTGGTGCTGGGCACTCCGGTGTCCCGGTGTCTGGCTCAGGGCTGGCTGTGTCCTCACAGGGCCAGGGCTGCCCGTCAGCCAGCAGGGGACATGGCATAGTCCAGCAGCACATGCCCAGGCTTGGGCACTGCTCTTTTTTAGCAGTGCAACGCTGGGGGCAGCTGGCCTGGGTACTCGCCACTGGCAAGACAGGTCACAGGCGCAGCTGCACAGCCTGAAAGGATAAGGAGCTTTATGACCACCTCTCCCGCCTCATCCCTTCCCGTCCTATAGTGTCCCAAGGATCAAACTGTCACACAGCTCCTGGGTACTACCATGGGGGTGTGGGCGCAGGCTACCCTGCCCTGGGGTAAGGGTGCTGGGGCGAAAAAGAGCTCTCCCTGGCAGGGTAAATCCGGAACAGGTGATACAAAGGGGCTTTACCTAACAGCATAAATCCGGAAAGGCTCCAGAGAGGGGATATGGGGACGTCAGCTTTATGCCAGAGAGCAGGATGCTTTTGGCCATCCCCCATCCTCCCTGGAGCCCCTCTGAATTCCTAGCGCCATGCGGCCGGAGAGATGGGTGCGCCAGTCCCCAAGGCAGCTCCCGCGGGGATTTTCCAGGCGTGGGTGAAACGCCACCACGGTGCCCCCCCCACTTCATTCCCTGCTCGCCCCAGCCTGACCTCAATAAATAAGTGATGGCCCCGGCTCCGGGGACACGCCGGTATCCCCGCCGCTGCCAGCCCCCCACAGCGCCCACCCATTACCCCCCACCAGCATCAGACGCGAGTGCCCCTTCCCCGAAGGGGTGCAGGGGAACCCCTATCGCCGTCCCTCCCTCCCCCCGCCCCGTGCCCTCCTCACCTGTCCCCATGGTGCCACCTGCGAAAGAGACACCTGGCAGCAGCGCGGGGGGGAAGGCGAGGCCGAGGGGCAGCACCGCCTCCTGCCCGCCCGGCCGCAGGGATTGGCTTTCCCCGTGGGACCGGAGAGGCCATCGGGCACGGGNTGGCGGGGGAGGGGGGTCAGTCCCGTGGGTGTCCCCCGGGAGGGGATCCGGGGGCGCGTCACCCCTCGAGGCTGCGTGTGGCAAGGGATGTGGTGTCCCCCCTGACCTCGTCCCTTAGCGCAGAGCATCCCGAGGGCACACAGGGGAAACTGAGGCACGGTCAGGGGAGGGGAGGATGTCGTGTCTCCCCGCTTCGCTCGCTCCGGTGATGCGAACCGGTATCCCCCCGTGTCCTCCTTTCCGGGGGGCATCGCCTCCAGCCCGGGCCGGCCGTAACCCCCCGGCGGGGCCCGGCGCCGCCAGCGCGAACCCGACACCG
>VWZS01003656.1:1358092-1417260 GCA_013397075.1 Rhabdornis inornatus
CTATGCACGGGGGGGTCACGCGTGGCGGGAGGGATGCTCGGCGCGGGAGGGAAGGGAGCAGAGCCCCGCTTCTCGCAGGGAAGGGCGGGTGTGGAAATAGAGCCGTGCGGGTGTGTCGGTGCCTTGCCGGGAGGGACGTTCCTCCTTCCAGTGCCCTTCCTCACTCCGCTCTCCCGGTGCTGGCAGCAGCTGTGCCCCTTGAGTGGTGGGTCCCTGTCCCTTCTGTCACCGGGGTGCTCTGCTGGCATGGGGCGGTCCCTGATGGCTGGTTGTGAGCGAGGTCGGGGGTTTCTCTTTGGCGCATTGCAAGGTGCAGTCCCATTGCAGGTCGCACCACCCACGAACTGCCTCATGTGCTGGGTGGGCTCAGGAGTCGCTGCTGAGCTCCTTTACAACGGGGCTTCCTGTTCACCCCTTGTCCCCCCAGGCTGGGGGAGCACGAGAGCTGCTGCAGCAGGGATGTGAGGGGAACACAAAGGCACCACATCCCGTATAACCCTTTCATCTCCTACCCTGCCAGAAGATGCCACCGTCCTTGCCTGCCACCATCAACATCCGGGAGCCCCGCTGGGACCAGAGCACATTTCAGGGCCGGGCCAAGCACTTTTTCATGGTGACTGACCCCCGAAACCTGCTGCTCTCAGGGGCTACCCTGGAGGAAGCCCGACGGGTGGTGGAGGACTACAGGTACCCACTGGGAAGATGGACGTACCCTCAGCACTGCTGCCAGGCAGGAGCCATTCCCAAAAGTGGGAATAGAAGTGATGCTGGTCTCCCTGGCCAAAGCCCCCAAAACTGCCTGGCTGGTCCCTAAGGCATCTCCCAGCTTCTGCAAATGGTGTGGGGGACCAGTTAGGCTATGTGTGCTGGCAGAGAGTCTTTCAACAGGTGTTACCCTTACCTGGCAGGGCAGGCACCATACAGCCTGGGCTGACAGAGGACCAGCTTTGGCGGGCAAAGTACATCTATGACTCAGCTTTCCACCCTGACACGGGCGAGAAGATGGTCCTTGTGGGGCGCATGTCTGCTCAGGTCCCCATGAACATGACCATCACCGGTTGCATGTTGACCTTCTACAGGTACCTGTCCCCTCCTCACCCCAGGACCAAGAGGATGCCTGGGGGATCCTCCTGGCTCTGGGGTGAGGAGGGGACATGTATCCCGTACCCAGCTTGTACTCATGCTGTAGGAGCATGAGTGGCATCCCCCAGTGTCTCCAGCACCCTCTGTCTGGCAGGACCACACCGGCTGTGGTGTTCTGGCAGTGGGTCAACCAGTCCTTCAATGCCATTGTCAACTACACCAACCGCAGCGGAGATGCACCCATCACCCCCAGGTAAGCATCTCTCTGACCAGGTTCTCGAGGCACCCGAAAACACCAGGGGGGTGCCTTGAATAGCAGGGAGCTGTGAGATGGGACAATGAGGACCTGGTGAAGGTGGAGATGGATGCCATTGAGGCTGTCGGGGTTAGTGGTAGAGTTGAGAGAGGAACCCGCGGTTCCTGGTGCTCCTTAAGGGCATGCTGTTCCTTCCTTTGGATGGGCAACTGGGGTGGGGAGAGCCTGGCTTACTGGTGTCACTTCCTGCTCTTTCAGCCAGTTGGGGACAGCCTATGTGAGTGCAACCACGGGGGCAGTTGTCACAGCACTGGGACTCAAATCCCTCACCAAGGTAAGGTGGCCCTTGGCCATCACAACTGGGGGATGTGGACCCTCTCCATGGGATCTCCCTGAGCTCTGAGCTGAGGAGGGGATTCACCTGGAGTGGGGGAGAAAATGAAGAAAAAATGTTTGCTGAGGTTGCCCACACAAGTCAATGCAACTGCTCTCCCTAGTGATGGCTGATGGAGGTGGCCTCTATCCAGGCCTGGCGGGGGACCTGGGACCCCTCAGACCCTTCGGTCTATGCAACTTTTACCATCTGAGAGTTGCAGGGGAGGAGGAAACATTTTTCCCCCAGTGGGGCTGGGACACCCCACAGTCTTGCAGGAAGACAGAGGCAGACCCAGGGACAGCCAGCTCTGCCCCAGACCCTCTACATGATGTTCTCCTGCTTTTCCCCCCAGCACTTGCCAGCCATCATCGGCCGGTTCGTGCCTTTTGCAGCCGTGGCAGCTGCCAACTGCATCAACATCCCGCTGATGAGGCAGAGGTGAGCCTGTGGGGTGGGACAAGCTTGCCTTGGGGTTTGTAGGCGCCCCTATGTGGGTGCAGGGAATGCAGGGTAAGGAACCAGGGATTTCCTTGCTGATCCTTAGTGTGAGGCATTGGCTTGAAGGTACAAGCATCTGATTGCAACCCAGGGGGTCATTGGTCCCTCTATTGGTCCCTGTTGAGGACTGCTGCCGAATGTGAATGTGGGTCCAGCTGAGACCCCCTCTGGTTTATTGTGCAGCCAGTGGATGGGGTACAGGAGAATGCCAACCTCCCTTGGAGACGTGTCCCTGTCATGTGTCCTCATCCCCTCACCATTGTGCCCTGTGGCCCCCTGGCCCCCTCTGTCCCTGCAGAGAGCTCAAGCTGGGGATCCCTGTCACGGATGAGAATGGGAACCGCCTGGGTGAATCCAGAGCAGCAGCCCAGAAGGCCATTTTCCAGGTGGTCGTGTCCCGCATTGGAATGGCAGTGCCAGCCATGGGTGAGTGTCCCCTCCTCCACCTGTTTGCAGCTGATTCCTGGCAGCGTGGGATGGGGTCCCACTGCTGGCAGGGGGCTGTGAGCACTGGGAGCTCATCTCCTTCCTCCCTGCCTCAGCCATTCCACCGGTGATCATGAACATGTTGGAGAAGAGAGCTTTCCTGAAGGTACCAGTGAACCTGGGATGGGTGGGTGGGCACAGGGACACTTATCAAGTTGGGCGCATTGTTGGCACCCCTCAGGGCTGGCACCCTGTTGGGGAATAGGCACCTTCCCTCCCTGACACTGACACACATCCTCTTCCTGTCCCTGGCAGCGGTACCCATACCTGAATGCTCCCCTGCAGGTCGGCCTGGTGGGTCTCTGGTAAGTCACTGTCCACCAATGGGCATTGCTGCCCTGGGAACAGATCAAGCCCAAGGATATGGGACAGTGCTGCTGGGGACCCTGCTTGGCAGTGGTGGGGGAGAACTGCCCCAGAGTTTCCTGGGGGGATGCCAGAGCTTGGCCAGGCTAGTGGCACACCTGGCAGATGGGATGGAATATGAGGTTCTGGGACCGGGAGTTGTTTTGCTTCATCTTGGTGTCTCTCAAGCCATGGGCTCCTGCTCAGCATTGCTGTTCCCCCACAGCATCAGGGGACAGACTTTGCCCCACCTCAGGAGCCAAATGCAGGGTCTGGAGCTTCTCTGTAGCCCTTTCCTGGCTGAACACCCTGCATAGCCCTGGGCTGCCTGAGTGCTGCTCTGGGATCAGGCCATGGGTGGGTATGGATGATTTATGCAGCCGAGCTTCACCTTTCTGTGTCTTTCCCTTGCAGTCTGGTGTTCGCCACCCCATTATGCTGCGCACTCTTCCCACAGAAAAGGTACAGACAGGCACTTTGCCTGTACGTGTTGCTCCTGTATGGGATGGGGGTGCTCTCTGACTCCCAAGAGATTCTTTTGCTTCTTCAAGCAGTCAGGGGCTTAAACCTGTGCACACACATCTGTGTGCAGAGGCAGCAGTGCAGACCAAAGGGCTCTGCTGGGCGATGGGGACAGCATCTCCATGGGGTGCAGCAGGTAGTTTCCAACCTGAGACCACTGGTAGGTATACTCCCTCCATCTTCTGCATCCATGTTTCCACTACAGCTCAATGCCTGTCAGCAGCCTGGAGCCTGAAGTCCAAGATCAGATCCGGAAGAAAGATCCATGGTTGGAGACTGTCTACTTCAACAAAGGGCTTTGAGCAGGGTCCTGGGGTGGCTGAGATGTGCCCTACAGAGCTGCTGGGCCAGCACATTGCTGAGCTTCACCCTTTGGATCCCTTTGGGGCTGCCACTGCTTTCCCTTGGCCATTGCGTGTCCATAGGTCCCAGGTGCTCAGCCCTGCTTCCCAGGGTGGTGCAGCTGTGCAGCACCACACCAAACCCTGTTCCCGTGCCCTGCTCTGGGGACCTCCTGGCTGGCACCCTGGTGCACTCCTCTCTGCACTGCACAGGGAAGTGTGGGCAGCAACACCACGGACCTTGTGACCTGTGGTGGAGGTAAAAAAAAAAGTGGGATGAGGAAGAAAATGGTGCTCCCCAGCTTTAGGAGGCAGCAGAGAATCAGCAATTGAAGGCAGAATACCTCTGCAGGCACCCTACAGTGCCCAGCAGTTCAGCAGCTGGTGCCTGGGGATGGCAGAACAGCTTTTGGAGAAGAAAACTCCTCATCCCCAAAATAGCTGGGGGTGAGTGATCAATTGCATGTAGTGGCTTGAACTCAGAGTGGGGCGCTCTCCCAGCCCAGGTGTGTGCTCTCAGCTCACCTTTTGGTCTCCTCTGGGGACTTAATCTGGCTTTCTGCTGCTTCAATCCCCAGAGCAAATGGCACATTTTAATCCCAGTAGAGTCTTGGTTTTTATTCTCATTTTAATGCCATCTGCGTTCAGGGCTGGGCTTCCCCTGAGGGGTTACTCTACCCACTCCTGGAGTGCTTGCTTTCAGGTGGACCTTCTCAAATAGCTTTAAATGGTTTCCTCTAAATATTTTTGATATACATATCATGTACGTATATATACCAAACAATAAAGGCAGATTGTTTATACAAAACCAACAGCAAAGAGAAGTGTGCTGCTTGCTACTTTGTATATGGTGGAAAATATGCTATTGGGGTAAGGATGAGAGCAGGAGAGAGGGGTAGGCTGGCTTTTGGGGTGCCTCTGCACCCCCTGGGGCTGGGTTCTGCTCCCTGCTTTCCAGCCTGCTGCCTTTGCAGCAGCTCTGGCTGGCCTGGCATGTGTTTAAGCTTATCCAGCTGTCAGGAGGGCTTTTTTTAGTACAGTCGGCTTTGGACCTCGCTGCTGCGCAGAGAGCTTTGCTAAGCTGCTGCCCTGGATGCTGCTGGTTTGGAGAGGCCAGAGTGTCACCCTGGCTCTACCCACACTCACACCCCCTCTTGCAGCCTGCTCACAGGACAATCCCAGCCCTGCTCCTGTGCCTTCCCTGCAGGACTATTTTTATCCCACTTTCTGTGCTATCGGAGCTATGCTATCACAACTATCAGAGAGCACACTGGAGAGCACATTGCTGCTGTCACAGGACCCTGGCAAGCCTGCAGGCAGCAGCTGCCTCCCCCTCAGCTTTCTGTCCAACCACAGCAGTTAGAAGGAGTGATGGGTGTCCATCCAGGGAGAGGAGAGATGGAGGCAACCATGCTCTACAATGTCCCATGCTGAAGGACAGAGGAGTGAGACCACTGCAAAGGCCAAGATGGGCAGATACAGCAGTGACAAGATAAGGGCCAAGCAGCCCAAAGCCACCCTGTGCCACAGCTTCCATAGCTGGCAGGGGCTGGAAAAGGCCAAGCTTGAGCTGCTTCCCTCGAGGGACAGCCAGGAGAACACCTGCACCCAGCACCTGCCCAGCGTGGGGAAGTGGGTGGATTGGGACAGGCACATCAGGGATCTGTCCCCCTCCTTCTCCCAGCCCTGGAATATTGCAAATATCTCCCCTGAGCCAGCCATTGGAGGCTTATAAATAATGCAGCCCCTCGCCACGCAATAAGGGCTTGTCAGTAGCTATTCTGCTCTCATAAATTAAAGATGAAAAGGTACAAGGCTCTTGCCAGAAAAATGAAGACAAATTTTTAATAGCTTGCCAAGACACAGGGAGATGGAGTGCTCAGGAAAAATGAATTACGTTTTTATTATGTGTTTTATTGTGGTGTAATTGAACGGGATTATCTGAGAATACAATATATTTCCAGAGCAGTGTAAAGAAAACAAAAATTATGATGACACCTGCCTCCTCCCACACACACCACCCGGCTTTGCAGGGGTACCCTCCTTGTGTGTGCTGGCTGGGAGCTGGCCCTGAGCTGCTGGTGGCCAGGAGAGGCAGAGGTGGAAATGGGAGGGACATGGGACAGAGACACAGATGCTCGGGGTGGCTCGGTCTGACTGAATGGGTCTGGCTGCGCTGAGTCTGGGATCAACCCAACAGCCCTCCAAGAGCTGTGAGGCTGAGATACAGGGCAGTGTGGTATGGCAGTACTCGGCCACACAGAGCCACTGAGCGTCTTTCATCTGTTACCTGCTTTCATTCCATCCCTGAGATCCCCTTTGGTCTGTCCCACACCTGCACAAGCTGGCATCACTAGGCAGAGACATGAAAAACTCAATTCTGGAGCGTTGCAGGTCTGGGGTGCTGCCCTGCAAACCAGCCACGGTGCCAGTTCTCTCCTGGAGCCAGCAGCAGTGCAGACTCAGCCACTTCAGTGCGCTAGGGGGAACCTGTGCCTGTGGATTCCCCTGACTGGGGGAGAGAAATCTCACTTGGCCAGTGAGTTTTGGGGGGTTGACAAGCCCAAAAGGGACACTGCTGCCTCTGCATGGGGGCCCAGGATGCAGCAGTGGATGTAGGGGAGCGAGGACGCTCAGTCCCTTCCTGAGCTGGCTCATCACAGAGGTCAAGGGCCAGTCCCAGAAGGACAGCAGCTGGATGTCCCCAGGGGTGCTGCGGGTGCTGTGCTGGGGACATCGATTGGTCCCTGGCATTTTTAATGAGCTGCCCGACCACATGCTTTAACCTTGCCCATAATGAGGGCGAGCAGCAACAATTCCTACCGCCTCAGCCGACTCCCCCAGCCTTAATGAGCTAATCAATACTTGTTTTCAGCTTAATTTCCAGCTAATTGCTCTTTAATGACGCCTGGAAATGGGCAGCCTCTTGCAGGGAGGAGTGGGCAGGCTCCCCCTCCCCAGTGCCCATCCCTAGTGGCAGGGGGTGCCGGGGTGCTGGCAGCGGGTCACCTTCCCTGGCTGCGTCCCAGCCCTGCTGGAGGCTGGGGAAAGGGACGGTGACAAAGGCGATAGCGGGCGCGGTGCCACTGTGCTGGCAGCACCCTCTGGGGCACCCACCCCGTCTGGAGGGGCCGTTCAGCCCCGAGCACTCGGGCAGGCTGAACGGAGGATCCCAACCATCACAGGAGGATGTGCCCAAGCCCCTCAGGACACCACATTGCGGTGAGGGCTCCCAGGCTCGGCTGATAGAGGGGCTTTTAGAGTGCAGGACGATAAGGGTGGTGGGGCTGAGGTGTCCGTGCGTTACTCCAGGTTCTGAAAGGGTCAGCGTCACCTCAAGCGGCTGGGGACGAGGCTAGCAGTGCCCTGGAGGTGGCAGCAGAGACCCCGCAGCGCCACCCGCACCCCTGTGCCGGGGAGACCCGCAGGGACTCCCGTGTGCTGCGGGGCCGGGGTGTGGGAGGAGCCGGGCGGCTCACGGGGAGCTGGAACCCTCGCCGTGCTCTCAGCGGAGTGACAAAGTTGGCACGATCGTGCCAGTGCGGAGACATCCCGGGAATGCAGTCCCCGCCATCTTTTCGGTTCCTGCCCCCAGGTTATTAGACTTGCGCTTGGACGGGGCTGGTGGAAAAACCTCAGGAAACGGCATGATTGCTGCTGGGATGGAGCTGAGCCGCGGCTCTCGCCGGGAACACCGGGCAGACTGGGCACCGGGACGTCCCTTAGCATTCGGCCATCGCGCCTCGGGGCCGGCAGACCCTGCACACAGCTGCAACCGCTTCCCCAAGAATTTGCTGACGGGTTGGTTCTTCAGAGGAATTTGGTCTGGAAAAGCCTGGAGAAACCTGAGCCTGGCTGTTTCCTAGAGCGGTCTGGCCTGGCACGCAGGCGGCAGGGCCTGCCTGCTGCCTATGGCTTGTCCCTACAGTGGAACCCTGGAACTTGGCTGGCACCCCTCGAGAGCCACTCAGCCCTGGTGTGGGCTGGCCAGAACCAGGCTGTTTCAGGCTGTCAGACAGCAGGAAACAGAGAGTGTATTTGATGTGACATGAGAGCTATATGGTTTATTATCAGAACTAAACCCTCACAGTCCTAGGCAGTATGCTGGCAGCATTCTGTCCCAGAATCTCTGGTGACATTTGCTTCTGCTGTGACATAACCCACATTCTCAACCCCACCAGCCCAGCCCCAATGCTGCTCACCAGCCCTGACTGACATGACATGCATTGAGTCACTTGGCCTAGGACTTGTTTTCCAGAGTATGTTTTTCCCTTGGCCTCGTCTGTCATAAACCCCGGATTACTATGGAGTGTCTGGGGGATCAGCAGGGCCAGGACCAGTGTGGTACCCCTGACTGGATGTGATGTGTTTCATTCTGATGGCAGAGCTCTGGAGGGATGACAAGGATGTGGGCCTGCCGGGAGCACCCTTGGACACATGGCTTCTAGGGGACCATCACAAGATGAGAAAACAGTGATAAGGAGCAACCCACCAGGAAGGGAGGAGGAGGCTTTGGTACTTTAGGCTGAGCCTTCAAAGCACAGTTGCAGGAGCTTCGCTGGGATCAGGAAAAGTGAGGAAAAAGGAGAGGTAACTAGCTAGCACTGGTAGGGAGCCAGGAATGCAGTTTACCCAAGTGCCAGGCCACGCAGGGCTGTGATCACTCTTTTGCCCGCAAAGTTGTCAAGCAATATAAGCCACAAACCCCATTTGCAGCCGCAGCTGTGTTGATTGACTTCAGGTGTGATTGAGCAGAACTCCTTGTTAAGCACAGGTTAGATCTTCCACCCCTTATTCATAGCTGCTACTGTTTATTAACACATTCAACAGCCTCATTAAGCAGGGGATTTAATTAACTGCTATGTTTGAGCTCCATCTTGTTGAGCTGAGCTAAGCTGCCCTTGGCTTTCTGAGGCTGGGTTGTATTGCTCCAGAACTGGAGTTGTTCCTGCTCAGATCTGTGTTTGGATTTCAGCTTTGGCCAGGGGTTCTCCCCTGTTAGTGGCTGATGTTGCAGTGGTGCTCAGGTGAATTCAGCCACCTAGAGGTCATGATAATCTCATGAAGATAACACACACCGGATGTTTGGGCCATGGCACATGGGAGAAAGAACCATGTGTGGGAAAGGACAGCAGCAATGGGGCCTGTTCCCCCTTGGCAAGGGCAAGAGACACAACCCAAAATACTGATGGTCTGTTTTCAGCAGTGCCTGGGATTTAAGAGCTGGCTCTCTTCTGTGCTGGCCAGGAGCTTTGTGAGCAGGAGTTGGCATCGGCTTGCTTCACTGCTTTGCCCCATGTAGCGAAGGGACAAATGAGGGTGTGTTTGGTGCAGGAATGCCTGAATATGCAGGCAGTCCTTCATCCCAAAGAGGGAAGGGTGGTACAGCAGGGATAGCCTAGGAGGCTCACCACTCCTTTTGGGCCGCCTACAGTCTGTCTCCTCTTTGCTCAGGCTCTGACCCACCTCTGGGGCTGTGTGTAGGAAAACCTCAGCCTTTCCTGACTTTTCCCTGCTCCCAAAACAGCTGCAGCCCCAGCTGCTCAGCAGCTCATGGATGCTGGACTTGAAAACTTGTGGCTTGTGGGGACTGAACTCAATAGGCTGGACAAGGGGAGCCAGGGGGGAAGGCAGCCCTGAGGAAAGGGGCTGGAGGCCACAGAGGGGGAGTGGGATGTGAAGCTGAAGGCAGAGCTGGCAGGAAACCCCACTCTGCAGCAGGGGGCTGGAGAGGGGAGTTTGGCTAGTAGAGACAGATTTAAGGGCGCTGAAGCCTGCCGCGTTTTCCATCGTTAGACATGGCTGGATTCACAACGTGACCAAGCAAAAGCCCTGGAACCCGGAACGAATTTGCAGGAGGGTGTTGGAAAGCAAAAGCAGATTTTTGCAGCATGGTGAAGGAAACCAGATCCTTAGAGGGGTCCTGATTTGCTTGAGCTTCATAGGGGAACTAAATCCCACAAATTCCTTGCCTGGAGAGGAGCGGGCTGTGTGATCCCCCCATAACAGCGTGTGGAGCAAGATGCAAATTCATGGTGTGTGTTTGCGCTGCAAAGGCATGCTGGCTGCCCACTCCTCAGCGCCAATTCCAGAGGGAAACTGAGGCAGGGAGTAGCAAAGCAGCTTGCTGGGGATGTCTGGAGCCCCAGCCCCCTGCATACAGGTTTTGCACTGCTGTGGCATGGAGCAGTCCCACCATTGCTCCCAGTAGCTCCACTCCAGCCAAGGGAACGCCATGGTTTACACCCCAATACCCACTTCAAATGTGGCTCCTGCTGTGGGGTGAGTGCAGACATCTCCTGGGAGTCATCCTCCCATTTACTTACAGTAGCTGCTCAACTTTTCAGTCTGTGTTTCCCAACCAAATTACAGGTTGAGAAATACTTTTGACCACTTCCTTAACGATGCCCACCTCTCCCATTCACTTGTCCCGAAGAACTACTGCCAAGTTGGACTGCAAAGGAGGGGACCCCAGTGCATTCGTGCCCCATGGATAGGGCGGAGCATTAGCCCAGGTCCCGCACACAGGGAGGTGATTCCAGCGGGAAGGTGCCGGTGCCAGGGAGCCGGAGCAGCAGAGCCCGTGGCGGGACCCCGGCAGGGAAGGGGTGCCAGCCAGCCCATGTCCCGGTCCAGGGACGGGCCGCGGGCCCGGAGAGGGGCGGGGGGATTCACGTTTCGCTGACATCACGGCGGTGCTGGAGCGGTCGGGGGCCAGCAGCCCTGGGGGCCAGCAGCCCCGCCGCCACGGCCACTGCGGACCGCGGCCCCCGGCACCGGCGGCTCCGGTAAGTGGCGGCTTATGGCGGGGTGGCTCCTGGGGGACCCGAAGGGACATCGTGCCTCTTCCCAGCACTCTTCCTGCACCCCAGACGTGAAGAGCCAGAGACCAACTTTGCAACTCCCCCGCACCCTTTCTCTGGCCCCCCACATCCATCGGGGGATGGAGCCTTACTCCGTACAGATTGGGGTAAGGTGGGTGGGGGGAGGACTCCGGCACTGGGGCCCTCTGCCCTTTCCACCCCTGGGGTGCGTGGTGGCCTCTGGTAAAAGAGTCAAATCTTCACGGTTTGTAATCCCGGGGATGCATATGTATAACCCACTATCCGGGCCATCCCCACCCCAGCTCTGGGCTGTGTTAGCCCCGAGGGTGGGGGCTGTAGCTGGGGTGGCTGCAGCTTGCCCTTCGGTGCTGTTCCCAGCGGGAGGGGAGGGGACAGTTTGTCAGCCTAGGTCCCCTCCCCAGCCTTGCTCGCCTTGGGGCGGAGGACCATAATTTCACTCCATGTCAGGGAAAGCAGCCAGGATATAACAGGGGGCAGGGAGGGATGTTAGCAAAGGGATTTGGTTCATTGTCACCCTCTCTGTCAGGCTCTGAGATACCGCGTTTTGCCCCCTGGGAGAGATGGGAAGCCCAGAGTAGATCAGCTTCTTCTTACCCGGAGTGGGTAATGCAGGCTTGGGGTTTAAGGGCAGGGACCCCACTGTGCTAGTACAGGCTGACCACACTGTGTCTGCTGTCAGTCCAGTGGTTGCTCACCTGTGCACTGAGCTCTTCCATGCTCAGCCTCAGTTGCCTGTGTGATAACTGAGGGGATCACAAAATCTTCTGGGGAGTGGGCATTTTTTCCCCTGCTCAAGTAGGTGATGCCTAAAAAGAGGGGTTACAGCACAGGGAGGGAAGGAGAACAAAAGCCAGGCATGACTGGGAGCATCCTCCTGGCTTGGCTGCCTCCAGCACAGAAAGAGCACCTTGTCTGCAGGATCAGCCACTTGTGCTTCTAGGGATGGTGAGGGAGGGAAAAAAAGGGTTTGTGACTCTTGTAAAGCAATGGGGAAAGGAAAAGGACTTGAGAGAAGAAAAGGGCTTGAGAGCAACTTTCTGACAGGAGACTAAGAGCAGGGTATGAGCTGAACCATGATGTAGAATAGCCTGTCCAGTGCCCTGCCAGCCTTACAGCTTCCCAGGCTGTGCTAGGGTGAGAAAAGGCTGGACTTTGCATGCTGGGCTGCCAAGGGGTCAAGGATGAAACCTGATGGGCTGGGGTCATCAGCACTATCTCTCCAGAAGATGTTCAGCATCTCAGGGCAGGAGTTGTTTGGGGAGCTCCAGGGTGCAAAGGCTGTAACTGCAGGGCTGGGGTGAGAGGGGTTGGACCAAACCTCCCCTGCACATCATGCAGTGCTAGAGCAATCCAGCCCAGGGACAAAGGAGTGGGAGACACTTCCTGCACCAGTAACACACTTTCTCCCTCCTCACAGGCCAGGATGGCTCCTCAGATCTAGACAGGGAGACCAGAGAAGTACCAGAAATCCCCATCCAACTGACAGTTGGGATTGGGACAGAGGAGCTGCCATGAGGATGTCTGAAGCCAAGCCCCTCAGCATCTCTTGCCTCATGCTTTCCTTGCTTTCCTTGGACTGGGCTTTGCTCCAGCTGGGCCAGGCTTTTCCCAGCACCTCTGATTACCTCCAGCGGGGCTGGCAGCGGCTGCTGGAGGAAGGGGAGGGCTGCACGGAGTGCCAGCCAGAGGAGTGCCCGATGCCACGTGGGTGCCTCGCTGGCACAGTGCGGGATGCCTGTGACTGTTGCTGGGAATGTGCCAACCTGGAGGGACAGATCTGTGACTTGGACAACACCAACCACTTCTATGGCAAGTGTGGGGAGCACCTGGAGTGCCGGTTGGATGCTGGGGATTTGCGTCATGGAGAGGTGCCCGAGCCCCAGTGCGCCTGCCTCTCCCACCTGGCCCTCTGCGGCTCTGATGGCAAAACCTACGCCCAGATCTGCAGGTTCCTGGAGGCTGCCCATGCCCACCCCGATGCCAACCTCACTGTGGTCCATGAAGGTCCCTGCGAGTCAGGTAGTGGCCCTGGGGCTGTGGGAAGAGACAAGCAAGGGGGTCTGGCTTAATTGTTTCACCTGGAAGAAAAACCACAGGGACAGGACTGCACTGGGGGGTCCATGCTCCCACTAGTCCCCCCACCCTGCTGCTCTGGGCGAGCCCCTTGCAGATCCAGTGCTTGGAGAAATCTGGGAGCAACTTTGCCAAGAGGGAGTGGAGTTTATGGGAAGCAACAAATCCTGCTGGAGCAGATGGGGAAGTTCCAGGGAATTGTTAGCAAATTCTTGGCGGCAGGGCTGGGTTCACACTGGCCTGTTGCTCCCGAGAAATGTGCCTGCCTCCTGCAAATAGAAACCAGGGTTGATTTGGCTTGGCCGTGTGATTTCCATCTCCCATTTAAAACTTAAGCAGGAGCTGAGAGGGGACAGTCTAGCAGGAAGGCGATTCCCCATCCTGCCCAGTCCGGCACAGGTCACCCAGTGCTGTCACCGCAGCCTGAGAGGCATCAAGGTTGACCTTATTTTCTGCAGATCAGCATATTCTTGAGTGTTTTCCCAGGTATATTTAGAGTGGGAACCTTCCCTTGAACTCTGGCTCATGCTATGGGCCAAATCATGGAGCAGGTGTGGGTGAGAAGGGTGGTCCTCACTCTATCCCTCCACGGAAGGGATGTGGAACCTGGAGCTGTTGGCTCCATCCAGGAAATGAGGACCTGCTGACTCCCTTCATTGTTGGCATGAGCCCTGTGTCAGAGCAGAGGCCTCATTTGGCTGGAAGCTCAACTACCTCATCCATCCTCACCAGCCTCAGGCTGGATGAGCGCCCCTTGGCCTTTCTCCTACAGGAGGAGTGTGCTCTGATTGCTCAGGAGAGCTTTGTTTTGTAACACTGCTGTCATTGCACTCTTCCTGCTGCGTGTCACTTGAGCACCATTGCACAGGCGGGAAAACTGAAGCCAGCGGGGATGACAACCCTCCAAGGACTGGGGGGGGGGGGGGGGGGGGGGGGGGGGGCTGGAGAGGGAGCTCCAGTCCCAGCTGTGAGGAGGGACCATGTCCTTGGGAAAGGTGAGGGTCTGCCGTGGGAGGGAGAGGAGACAGACATGCGAAGGGTCCCAGCATATCTATGTGAATGAAATGCTGCTGCTCCAGAGACCAGGCCCATGGGACCTCTTCTGAGCCCACCCTACTCTCCTCTACCCCCCTCCCCAGAGCCTCAGATCATCTCTCCTCCCTATGACACATGGAACATCACTGGGCAGGATGTCATCTTTGGCTGCGAAGTCTTCGCCTACCCCATGGCATCCATTGAGTGGAGGAAGGATGGCACAGAGATGCTGCTGCCTGGAGATGACCCCCACATCTCTGTCCAGGTGAGCAGTGTGCCTAGGGCATTGAAGATGACCCCGGGGTGACCCAGTGCTTCTCAGAGCTCTTGGACAGACCTGAGAGTGGTCATACTCTGGGAATGGCCAAACCTGGCTGTCTGGGAATGAGAAGGAGTGACTGGAGGCTGTATAGCATGAGGACTGACTGAGCCAGGGCTGGTTTCTCGTGGTAGGAGCCATCAGCATAGCTCTCTTCTGTGATTTCCTCTGGTAATTTTTGAACTTATTCACAGAGTCCTGTGGCAGGGAGTTTCCCACTTGTCTGCCCTTAGTTTGCTGTATGTGCTGGGTTCACTTGCAGTCCCGCTGGCAAGGCTGGAAAGAAGATCTCCTAAGTGCCTTAGAGCCTGGGCTATCTTCTGGTCCTACCAGCACACTCAGGCAGTTCCTGCTCTTTTTTCCCGTCAGCAGGGCTTCCGTCCCAGAGCTGGCAGGCCCAGTGGTCAGCATCCTGCCTGTGGCCAGCCCCAAATATAGCACCCAGCTGGGTGTACCTAGCTGTTAGAGGGTGTGGGCAGAGGCAAAGGGGTCATGCACCTCAGCCAGGCACCAATGGGGAAGAAACTGTGGTGGAATGGATGAAGGGAGCCAGAGGAGCAGGTGGAACCTGGCACCATGGCCCCCTTCCATCTTTCTGTCCTTCAAGCCTCCCCGTAGCTTGCTGCAGGGTCTGACTGAGGATCTTCACCCCAAGCAGGACTACCCTGCCTGGCTGGAGGAAACTACTGTCCTCCACCCCTGGCCACCACACCATAATAGTAGCCTGCAAACACAGCTGCAGCCCAGCTGGATCAGGAAAACTTATTTATTCCTGGGGATAAACAGAAAATAGCATGGTTGCTGCCAGAGCAATCCTGGGACCTCGCTGCCTGCTGAAAACAGGGGACTCAGGACACTGTGGCACAGACTGCCCCTTCCTTCTACCACAAGTGCTGACAGAAATCCCCCCTTCTTGCAGTTCAGAGGTGGACCCCAGAAATATGAAGTGACAGGCTGGCTGCAGATCCAGGGTGTACGGGTGACGGATGAGGGCACGTACCGCTGCTTTGCCAGGAACAGGGTTGGGGAGGTGGTGGCCTTGGCCAGCCTGACTGTCTTCACACCAGGTGAGCACCATGTCCTTATCACCATGCTCTCTTGGGGACATGGGAGGGGATGTTTGGGCACAGTGCACCAGGGTGGCAGGAGCTGCTGGAGCAGGTGCTGGGGATGCCCCAGAAAGCTGTTGTGCATGGTTTGGCTTTGGTCCTGCTGGGGAAGGGAACAGGCACAGAAGGGTGGCAATGTCACATTGTCCCTGTGCTGCTGTTTCAGACCAATTCAACCTGACAGACTTCTCCCTGCCGAAGCCCCGCATGACACCTGAGGACTACGGGGAGAGTGATGAGGACTACTACTAGCCCAGAGATGGCCTGTCCAGCTGCAGAGATCACCTTGCCCACAGCAACCCTTCCCTGGGGCGTGGGAACATCTCTGGAGCAAGCACCCTCAAGCCCAAAACTCCTTCTCTGAACAATCCTGGCACAGCAGCCTGTTTTTGGGGGTGGGGGACAGGGTGACACTTCCTTTTGGGGTGCTGGGGGATGGGATACTGGCTGATTGGTGCCAGGGCTGGGACCAGGGGCAGCTCTGCCTGGAGCAGGGTGGATCTGTCCTCTACACTGAGTGGAGACACAATGGCAAGTAGGACACTGTGGGGACAGCTGTACTGTGTGTGATGAGGACTTGGTGCTGGGGATGGAGACAGCCCCCTTTGGGAGAGTGAGGCCAGGGCAGGGGCATTATGTCCTGCATGAATAATTTTTGGGGAAACTGGAGCAGAGAGCTGGGACCTCACTGTGATAACCAGTGTGTCACCCCCCTGTCTGCTCTGTACCCCCAAACACAGAGACATCCCAGCTTCTCCCCAGAACCTGAGGAACCTGCTGCCAAAACACCCTTTTCTTCTGTTTTGCTTTTAACCAGAAAAGTAGCGATTTGAGGAAACCAGGCAGTCGTGGCTTTCAGTGCTGTCTTTTCTCCAGCTGAACCACCCTTGTTGTCAGAAACACTTAGGCCTTTTTTTGACTGACTTCATGTTTTCCCTTTCATGCTTTTGACTGACTTCATGCTTTCTTTTGTCATTTCTTTGATGTTATTTAAAATACAGATGTAGGTCAAAGCCAAGGCCAGCTGACTGTCCTGCATTCACGAGGATGATTATAGGGGTGAGGAAGGGTGCAAACATTGTGGATGCTACCTTGTCCATTGTGGGGTTCTTGAGCTGAGGAGCTCTCCTGCCCACCACAGTGCTTACAGCTGATTCTGGTGCAGGTCCTGCCCTTCCCACCCCACCTGGGATTGGGGGTGCCCAGCAGACAATCTCCCTTCCCACCCCACCTGGGATTGGGGGTGCCCAGCAGACAATCTCCTGTGCAGTGGTGGTGCATTGACTCAAATCATTGTACTCCCATGTGTTTGGATCCAATCCTACTGCTTCCCATTTTCATCTTGGGGTCCTAAGTTCTGTGACACTGGGGTCTCCGCCCAGGTGACCACAGCCCTGTCAAGTGTGGAGCAGCTCTGTGCCCAGTTGGTGAAGTAAAGGGATGGTTCAGTTTCCACTGGAAACATTATATTAAAAAAAAAATCCCACCTACCTCCCAGAGCTGGTGATTTGGAGCAAACTTTCATTTGGGGGGAGCACAGGAAGGAAGCTCAGAGCTGCACTGTGCTGCTCTTCACCCAGAGAGGGCTGTCAGGACCCTTCCTATGGGCATTCTGGGGCTGAGATCACATTCAGGGGTGCTTTGCCCCCCAAAGCAGCAGCATTTACAGGACTTCTGGTGCTCAAAACCTCCATATGGACCAAACCACTCCCAGTTACTCAGTCCCAGCTCCAGCGAGGTCCAGAGCTGTGGCAGGGAGCCAGACCCCGTGAGGAAGGAATTGGCCAGACCCCAGGCAGGAGCAGGCAGGATGCAATAAGGCTGGTGGCTCGGGTCCCATGCTACTCTCCTTCACATGTTTTTTCTTTTCTTTTCTTCCTTTTTCTCTTGAGACCTGGCTCAGATGACACAATTATGGCACTGAAACCTGAACAAGCAAATAAAAGGGGTTTGTCTGGAATTGGCAGCAGAGCAAAATTCCTGCAGACGGTGAGGCTGAGCCAGTCCTGGCCCCCTGCACCACAGCTTGATGGGGCACTGCTGCCCTGCCTGCTGGAGCGCCTACCCTTTCTGGCAGAAAACCCCTTATCAGCCTGAGAAATGCAAAAGCCATTGATGCCTCAGCTTCTCCTTCCATCTAACAGCATAACAGAATCCTCCTGGGATGATCAGAGTCTGAAGGTGTTCAGGAGAGACCAGGGACAGAAGTGTGCCACTGACTTTTATTTTGCTTCTTTTTTGGGTGTAAAACATGCTTCCAGAGTAGCTGGACATTTTTTATCCATCCTGATCCCCTTCCTCTTTTGCACACAAATGAGCTGGTGGAACTGGGCCACACTCAGGCTGAGGCTGCCACAGGGAAATCTGAGAGTATCCTGAAGTTTCAGCAGTCAAGAGCTGTTTGCTGGGCTCCCTGCCGGTGCCCAGGGCTGGCCCCTGGCCAGGGCTGCCATGCCAACCCTCCTCAGGGCCAGGCTTGCCCTGCCTGTGTTGGCACAAATTCAGATCGTGCTGGGTGTGGATGCAGCTTCGGTCTGGCTGGAGAGTGTCAGATGGGTCCCACACTCCATCCCTGATTCTCCATGTGCCCTGCAGGACAATGCCTTGCCTGGGCAATTGCATTTTGGTCTCAGTCCTTGCCCCCCTCTGCTTCACTCCTTCATACCCTTTAGGGAGCTGGTGGATGCTGGTGGCTCCTGCCTGGCAGGAAGAGAAGTGGGGATGTGGTGACTGAGAGAGGGGGGACCTTAAGCAAAAGCTCTCGGCCAAAATTAACCAAACCAAGGGCTGTGTCTCCCAGACGCCTCAGATCCCACTGTGGGAGAGGGCTGTCTGACTGGCAGGCTGGAGCTCAGCCAGTAGTTGAGCCACTCCCTCCAAGGTGAAGGGCAGCAGAGTGGCTCCAGGGGCACAGAGAGGACTGGGGTCTCCTCATCCCAGCTCCCAGTCTTGCCATTTCCAGTCACTTAAAAATTAAAGAAGTCAATATTGCTGCACGGCTGGAATCAGTCACTGCTACAGAGCTTAATTGAGGTTATTTGTTGGCTCTAAAAACATTTGGTCACCTCTGCTGCTGGCTGCTCAGATGCTTCCTGCAGCCCCTGCCCCAAGGAGGGGGGCACCCGAGGCTCTGCAAATCCTATTTTCAGCTCCAGGCACCTGGAGGGTCCCAGGGACTAGACCTAACCTGGTGTCCCTGTGGGTTCAGAGGATGTGCCCAAATAACACTCAGCACCAAATTCCTTTGCTGGCCCATCTTTGGCACAGTTGCTTTCTGGGGACAGAGCGGGCTGAGCAGCTCCTGCCAGCCCAGCCGACTGCACCCAGAGCACCTGATCAGCTGAGCCCAGAGGTCAGGCTGATGTCAGGGCCTGGGAGAGCTGGACTGGGAAGTGTTGACGTGGCCACTGGCCCAGGGACAGCACCGACACCTCCCGGCCACTGGGGATGAGCAGGGTGTGGGTACCCCCCAGGGCACCAGAGGTCACTGTGAGCCTGGGTACAAAGAAAGGGCAGTTTGTCCTGCCAGGACCTGAAAGACCCTGGAGATGCACCCTCTGATCAGCTGTCAAGCACAGGGTTTTGCGGTCTCCAGGGAAAACCCACCAAGTCTGGCAAGTAAACACACTCCAGTAACAAAAACATGCTGTCCCTGTCTTCCACTGTCCTTGGGCGTGCTGGGGCTTGCCCCTGTCTGGGCCTGGGCAGGAGGGCATGGAATCATAGGATAGTTTGGATTGGAAAGGACCTTAGGAGTAATTTAATTCCAATGCCCTTGCCATGGGTGGGGCACCTTCCACTTGACCAGGTTGCTCAGGGCCTCACCCAGCCTGGTCTTGAACTTTTCCGGGGTTGGGGAGTCCAGAATTTCTCTGGGAAGCCTATACTGGCTCCTCACCACCTCCACAAAAAAGGATTTATTTCTTATATCTGATCTAAACTTATTTTCTTTCAGCTTAAAGCCATTTACCCTTTTTCTATCATTACATGCCCTTGTCAAAAGTCATTCTCCAGCTCTCTTCTAGATCCTTTAGGTTTTGGAAGGTGCTTTAAGGTGTTCCTGGAGCCTTCTCTTCTTGAGCCTACTCTTCTTCAAGCCCAGCTCTTTCAGCTTGTCTCCAGCTCTCTGAGCATCTTCATGGACCTGCTCCAACAAATCCACATTCTTCCTGTGCTGAAAGCCCCAGAGCTGGACACAGCACTCAGGTAGGGTCTCACAAAAGCAGAGTAGAGGGGCAGAATCACCTCCCTCAACCTGCTGGCCGTTCTTCTTCTGGTGCATCCTTGCCTCCATCGTAGGGTCCAGGTTTGGCCAGGGCTGTGATTAGGGGTTGAACAGTGCCATCTCCTGGCAAAGCCACCGGCCACGCCGGCCCTGCCACTGCGCTGGGCAGCCTGTGGAGCACCCCTGGAGCACCCTGACCCTCAAATCCATCCATGCCTGCTCAGTGCCCTTTCCCTGCCCCTGGCAGAACATCTGCCTTGCTGGGAGGGGTGCTCACAAGGGACATGGGCATGAACTGTCTCTCGGGATGATCACCAGAGCCAGAGCATCCTCTTGACACTGCTTTGTGTGGCTGCCGCAGGCAGAGCTGGGATGAGGCAGAGCCTGGAGATGTTCGTCTGCAATCCTTGGGTGTCTGCGTTGAACTAGGTCTGCAAAAGGGTAAATACCCCTTGTGTCACCTTGACAGTCCCCCCACACCATGGACATCTCCCATGGGAGATTGATGGCTTCTGGCAGAGGCTCATTGAGCCTGAGCTGATCACTGGTCATGCCTGGATGGAAGCAGCACTGTAACCTTGCTCTGCAAATGGGTAAACTGAGGCACAAAGCAACTACACGTGGAGAACTCAGCCAGAGCCAGAGACACCTTCAGGGCAGAGTGACCAGCTACCCCCAGGACTTCTGTCCCCAACCTGTCCCGACCCCTGTTGGGGGTGGCTTTTTCCCCACTGTCTTCTGCACAGCACCTCTTCACCCTGCTGTAGTGGCTCAGAGAGAAAATAAAACAGCAAAACGGCTTCCCTGCCTCCACCCAGCACTTACACTGCCTGATAAACAAAATGGAAATAAATTCTCCTGCGTTTGCAGCAAATAGGTCTCCATGGGGGGTTGCTTTCAATAATTCAAATGCTGTTGCAGAGCAGAGCCCACGCCAATGGGTTTTAATAAACACAGCCGTAATGTGACATGCAATTTATTATTAAGCTTAAAATAGGAAGCAAAGAGTTTAATAAAAGCACCAGGTTCCCCGTATCAGTCACAGCAAGTGGCAGGGTACTAGCTGTGGGGGGAGGTTGGGCGAGCTGGCTGCAGGGACATTCAGAGCTGGGTTTGCTTTGCTGTGTGCCCCTCAATCTGGCACTGCAGGAATCCTGGGCAGTTCATGAAGAAATGAGCCAGACCAGGAGGAAATGGGGATTATTGTAAGGACAGGAGTAAGGTGTGAAATGCTGCACCCTGTACGGCTGCCCAACCATCTGGGGAAGAGCTCTGCCCTGGCATCACAGCTTGCTTGCCAAATCAGATTAAAGCCTTGAGTTCAAGCCTTCTGTCCAAAACTTTCTCACCCACGTCCGTGCCTAAGTCAGCTCCACCTGGGCAGCCCTTTTCAGCTCTACCCTTACCACCCCTGGGTTGCCTTTAAAGGGAGGCAGAGAAGAAAGCTGAGCCTTCTGGAGATAGGAAGGCTGTGCAAGATGAGATGATGTGAGGCATGTGGAACAGCTGGTGCCTGGTGCTGCAGCAAGTATGTGTGCTGTCCACTCGGCTGCATGGCTGGCCCCTCTAGACATGGCTTTGTTCAAGAACTGGTGAAAAGCAAGAGCTTGTCAGGGAGGTGGCTCAGCTGAGGTGTCTTCACAGGTCCAATTATGTCTGGAGGCACCTCTGTGTAGAGGTGAGGGCTGAAGGATGTTGCACCATCCCATATTCCTCACCTAGCATGATCCAGATGCTGCTTTCTCCTTGCTTAGGCCTACCTGGACACTTGAATGCTGACACTTCTCCCCTGTGGCTTTTTTTGCCTCCTCTCCTTGGTCTTGCATCCTAGCTGTGCTCTTTCTGTTTGGGAACAATGCTGACAAACCCCAGTACCCACTCCTGCAGAGAACAACACAGCAGGTGGAAGAGATGTAAGAAGTGGTGCAGGGACTGCCCATACTGTTTCCCCATGAAAATGGGATTTGTATGACAGCCTTGTGCTCTGGTTTGAGGAGTGGCCTCAAGGAGAAGCAGTTCCCTTGATTCAAGCTTTGCTCGTGTTATATTAGACAACAGATAGTCCCTTCTCTAGCAAGGCTGTTGGAGACGGGCAGCTTTGTCCCAGTCCAGCCAAAATACAGTCTGGGGCTGAGCCAGCTCCAGGCACCTGCAGCTCCTTCCAGCACAGCAAGCAGCCTCCTATCTTAAGGAGGGCTTTCCAGCCAGATAAAGCTGTGCAAGCAGCCTCTATCTTCTGGCTTGGCTGAAGTGCTGGCAGGGCTGTGCATGGGGCAGCTTTTGTGGACTCTTTAGCTGGTGTTGACAACAGAGGTTTTGTGCTGGGATTGATGCGGAGTAACACCCTCTGGTTCTGCCAGCACCGGTGCCTGCTGGAGCCTGTAGAAGGTTTTAACTTGAGACTGCTTTTTTTTTTTTTCCTCAGCTGTGTCTGTTGAAAGCTCCACTTCCTCTGGCTTGAAAAGCCCAAGAGCTGCTAATGTGACTCTATCCATGACCATTACCGAGGCTGTGAGTGGGATGTTGAATCTGGATCCACTGAAGGAACTTAAGTATCTTGCCTGTCCCCTTGAGGTGATGATCCCTGTGCAGATTTATCAGAAGCAGCACCAGCCCAAGGAGGGTTGGAGGGCCCCCACACTCTACTTGCATTGCAGGTGACTTTTTGGTCTATCAAAAGATCTATCCTTAGTGGTGTGTGGGGATGGTCCTGGCTGTATCTCTGCTTGTGTGCTCATCTGATATCCTGGGTTTGCTCCCTATGGTCTGGGCTTTCCCCTCTTCGTGGGCATGGAATTTGGGACTGGGGTCTGACTCCATGGAGAGAGGGGGATGAGCTGGAGCAGGCAATAATTCTTGTGAGGGCACAACCTGCAGAGAGCACAGGTATCCTTCAGGGAGTGCCTGGGGTGTGTTATCTCAAAAGCAAGGAGGTGCTCAGCAGGGACCTGCCTTATCAGAGTGCTGGTTGCTGTCTCTCCTCGCAGCCCTTTCTGCCCCGGGGCTGCTCTCTGTCACTTCTCTGCTCCGTAACAGCTGGAGGCAGGCGGAAATGGGAGCCCCTGTGCCTGGTCCCTGCCAGAGCACACTGCTTCGGAAGTGGGGGGGTATCTGGCTTGCAATTACTGTGCCTTTGGCTTGGCAGGCCTGAAAGTGTGAGTGATGGGGTCTCTGCAGAGCAGTCCCTGAGCCCTGGTGGGTTGGGAAGGGCTCATACCCATCAGCAGCTTTCCCCAGCTGCCTGCACTCTGCCGCATTGAGAATGTGGGAGCAGAGCAACTTTGGGCTACTTGTAAAAACCCCAAATATTCACCTGGCTGGATGTCACATTCAAAGCATAGCTTGAGCCCTCCCCTCTAATAACCTCTCTCTCCCAGCTATGGCTGTGAGGAGAGGCAGAAGCTGTAACTTGTAACTTTGCAGCTGCAGGTGGACGTATCCAGAGAAGGGCTGGGGTGGCTGTTCAGCCTCTCTTCAGGACACCTGCTGGAGCCAGTCCTTCCCTCACTGAAGAATTCAGGTGGGGAGAATAAAACAGAAAAATTCTGAGTTTGCGTCTTAGCTGGTGTCAGGGGGACCAAGAAGATCCAGGGAAGGCTGGTCTGGCATGTCCTGCAAGTACAGCTGCAGTGGATTGATGCCTGTAGATAGCAAAGCATCAGCCACCAGGCTGCTGTGCTGCAGGATGGGAATGGCAGTTCCCCTGCAAGCATTTTGGAAGGGAGGATGCTGCCTTCCCTGCCCAAGGATGGAGGAACCACAAATGAGTGATGCCAGCTCAACAGGGCTCACTTTAAGCATGCAGAAGATCCAAAAGCACTGAGACCATTAGGATGGTTTTGTCAGGAGTTGTCCAAAGCTCCAGCTCTCTACTACTGCCAGCTTGCCCTGGCCTTGGGGAAGGAAGGGTTAAGCCACAGGGCTCAGCAGAACAAGTGCTCTCTGAAAAGTCAGCCAAGCTACCCAAATGCCGGCCTCCCCTCTGCCCCCACCCTTATCCATCTCTCTTATCTGCCCTGGGCAAGAGCAGGGCATTTCCCCTGCTCGGCTGATGAGGAGCAGAGCTGGCGGCAGGCGGAAGCTGTCTGAGAGCACAGGGCTCAGGGGAGGCCATGGCCGTGGTGTCCCAGCTGTGGGGTGGCCTGTGGGACTGCAGGTCAGAGATGTGGAGGGGTGGTGTGGTCCACCATGGGGCTGGATTCACTCACAGATTCCCTGTCCCTGGATATTCCAGCAGCACCTCATTTCTGTAGCACGCACAGAGTGAGCCGCTGGGTCTCAGGCCTCCTGGAGAGCCCAGCTCACATCAAGGGGGTTATCAGCTCTGCAAGGGTTAAGTACCCTCTGGGCACTGGTATCTGAGGGCACAGCAGCCTGGTTTGGGGTGGCTCAGGCAGTCCAGGCAAGCTGGGACACAGCTCTGTCCATGCTGGGGGTGAAGGTGGAAGGAGGCAGGGGTGTTTCACCCAGCGAGGGCTGCAGTGGGAGCAAGGTGCCAGGGCATCTCTGGCAGTGCATGAGCTCTGCCGACACGAGGCAGGCTTGGACGGGCTGTTTAATTAAATGTGAAGAGCTCTCACACTTCACAAACTGCAGCCCTCACTGCAGCCTGAGCGATTCTGGGAAAGAGTCCTTTTATTAAAAGAGAGAGAGGCTCTGGCTCTGCCAGGCAGCCATCAAATGGCACATTTAATTGTCTCTGCTCGTTTAGCTGTCGCACAGGGAGGGACGTGCTCTGAGCCCTTCAGCCTTTGCTATACAGCCTCCTCGGCAGGCACATGTGCTGCCTGCATCCTGGGTGCTCCTGCTGCCCTCCAGGAGGGCTGGTGAGGAGTACATGAGATGAGATGAGCCTTCATCCCAGGTCAGCACTGGGGGCTTGCTTGGTGCTCTGAGGGCCCAGCCTACTCAGGGCTGAGCCCTGAGTTCGAAAGGGTTCGGGAAAGCGCGTGGAGAGGTGGGAGCCTCCTGGGGCCGTGGGAGCTGCCTGGAAGACACAGAGTAACTAAATGACAGCTTTAAAGTATCTTCTTGTTTATTCCCATGGCAGAACACTTCTGGCTCTGAAGAGGACATCCTACCCTGGTTTCAATGTGTCAACCTCAGCGTATGAGTCATGGGACAGGCTGGCAGTGGGCTAGGATAGTCGTGCTGTACCTTTCTTCCAGGAAATATCTAGTCCTTGGAAATATCTTCTGGGCTGTGCACCATGCCAGCAGCAGGGAACTGTTCAGGGTGCACGTGGAGGGAGAAACGACCTCCGGGTGCTTTTGTTTTAAATCTGCTGGGTGATACAGAGAGGCTGGCTGAACTTGGGTTCAGCTGCTGGTACTGAGCCCATCATCCTGGAGGAGAGGCTGTTTGGCAGAGTGATGGAAGATGCCCCTGGAGGGGGAGTCACAGCCTTTCCCGTGGCTGTGCAGGAGCAGCCATGCCAAAACTCACCATTTGGAGAGGAGAGGGGGAAGAAAGAAAGATCAAGAGGGGGAGGAAATACATTCTTTTATCAAAGCCTCCTACTTCAAAGCTGTCCAGCTGAAGTGCTCCCCTCTGGTTTAATTTGAAGTGATGTTTCCTTCAGCATCCGCAGCTAAATGATATCAAGCCAGGCTGAAATGGCTGGAAAGCCTGGAAAGGAAGGGCACTGTTTGGGAATGGCTCGAGGCAGACCTTCCCATTAGGCTCAGCCTTGAAGGCCTTTCCATAGGGATGAAAACTGTCAATGCTAGCAGTTCTCATCCCTCAGCTCCTAGCATGGGATCAAATCCAAACCCCTTTGGGAACAGGAGCAGGGCAGTTTCTCATCCTGGGTGCCTGGGGTGGCTCCATCGCTCTGAAGTGGCTGCAGTGTTTGTGCCCTTGAGCAAGGGGAAGGCAAGATATGGAGGTGTGGGTGCTGCTATGCCCTGAGGAATCAGTGCATCTCCCAGGCTCGTGGTTTCCAGCCTGCAGCCTCCCTGAAGATGCTTTGGCAGCCCCTGCACACAGGTGAGAGCTAAGATTGCAGGGGCTAGCAGGGGAAGGGACATGAATCCATCTTCCGGATGAATACCTTCAAACCCTCTTGGAGTGGAAGAGGAAGGCCACTGCTCTCCATGCCAAGGAATTTCTGTGTGGGGGCAGTGGAGAAAAACAGCAACAGTGGGGCATGTGCTACACTGTCACAGCATCCCCTAACTACAAGAAAACCTGACTGGGAAGCAAAGCAGCTGGCTTTTCCTGGGAAAGACCAATGTTCTCCTGTCTGCTGCATAGGAACTGATTTTTCCCAGCTGGCTGGAAAGAAGCTAGTGTGAAAGCAGCTGTGCCCTGTCCCTGCTGGGGGCCTCAGGGCTGGGTACCCCCTGGGCAGCATGTCTGGTCACTGGGAGGACAGAGGTGATCAAAACAGGCCAGCTGCTCTGTAGAGAGGAAGAGGGACATGTCCTGGGAAACAGAAAGGTCATGGTCATGTCTTTAATCTCCAGAGGCCAAAACAAGGTTTTAATGGCAATGACTGTGCTAGCACTAAAGCCACTGACCAGGAAGAAAAGTGAAGGACAAGTCACCTCTTCCTGCACATGGAAAAGGGATGCTCAGAGATATCTGTCTGCTGGGGCCTGCTCATAACAGCATCTGAAAAGCTTCTTCCCCCCAAAAGACTTGAGTGTTGTTCCAGCCAGAGGCTGCTTTAGAGAACAGGACTTCAGAGATTCATGATTGTAGCAGAGCTGGGACTGTGATCCCAGATTTTCTTAAATTAGCTCTCAAAGGGGAGATGCTCAAATACGTATTTGTGCTTGTAATGATGGGAACGTGTGGAGCAGAAAGCAACAGACCATGTGCTTTTTCTCGTGCTTTCCTTGATATTTGGGAAAAGATCTCTGCCAATCTTGAGTGCAGTTTTGAAGATGTACGAAGATGTGAGGAGGGAAAAAAAATCCTTCCACAAGAGTCAGGTGGAAGGAGCTGTAATTTCTCTTCTCCTAGTCCAGCAGCTCCACATCCCCCCACAGCAAATCCATTCCAGCACTGGTATGGTTGCTGCTTTCTCGACTTTCCCTCCTCCTCACCCCCTCCTCTCCCTCCCTGCAGCTCCACTCCACGTGCTCCCAGCTGCTCTAGGATGATACAGGCAGGCGCAGAGTTCACGGGAGCCATACCTGTGCTTTGTCTTCATCTGTCACCCCTCCTGACAGTCAGATCCATCTTAAACTGGGAGCGAGAGGGGAAGAGAGGGAAGCAATAATTAACCTCTGTGCAGGCCGCTCCCGAAATGCTGCAGTCTGGTGATGCACAAGGAGACATCCCTGACACTTTTATTGCTACTCCAGTGCCGTTCTGGGTCTGTAGGAGGTGATTTGGCCGGGCTGGGATACCTGAGACTTTCATTATGGTTGAAGAGCTGCTGGCACCTGCAGCCTTTCTTTGCTGGGTGCATTAGTGAGGGCTCCCCACCCTTGCTGGCAAAGCTGGAGGACAAAACTCATTTGAGGTGTTCACAGGCTGAGTAGGGGTTTTCATGGCTCAGTCCTTGGGGTGGGCACAAGGTGTGTATTGGATTTAGGAGCTGAAGTTGTTTCTCATTGTTGCTTGTGCAGGAGCAGAGCTGGTGTGTCATTCCAGCCCCAGGGTGAGCTGCCAGGATGTGCCTGACGTCTAGGGCAGGACCCCAGGTGTTATGGAGCCTGTGACAGATCACTGGTGTCAACCTTGCCCCACACCTGAAAGTTTCCTTGATGGGGATATGAAGTGGGAAGGGGGGCTGGGGATTTTTGGGCCCCCTTGTGATGCTGTGCTGGACCATAATGCCATCTTGGCAAGGGATGATGCTAAACACCCCCCTGGTCCCTGCAGCCTCCTGCCATGGGTGCTTGTGCCTCTCCTGGCAGTCTTGGGGTCAAGTGGCCTTACAGCCACCCCCCAGCAATGCAGCGTCACTGTCAACAGCAGTGTCACTGCACAGATGACAAATGTCAGCCACTCACCTGCCTGGTAAGGGCCTGGTAGCAAAGGAGCCCTGCAATTAAAGCAGCATCTGCAGGAGCCCAAGCTCCATGAGATTCAAAGACAACAGTTGTTCTTGTAAACCAAATGGAGCCCACGGACAAACACAGCCTAACCCTTCCTGGAAATCAGGAAAAACCATCCAAGGGTTGGTGTCTGCCTTGGTTCTTCTGCAGGACTGCTGTGCTGCCAATTGGAACAGTGACCATGTTTCATTACATGCTGATTTCTGTTCAGCAGATGTTGCAACCTCACCTTGTACAAGAGTGAGGAAAAATTAGTGCCAAAAGCACTTGGCAGTCAGACCTCGAGTTGTGCTGATCCAAAGTGGCTCATGGTCAGGCTGGTGGTGTATTGAACTCCTTGTCCTTCATGGGGATGTGCTGGGGAAGGATGGAACATCACTGACCAGAGCTGGGAGCTGGGTTCAGATCCTGGTGTGGGATGTGGTGTTGTGCAGTGTCTTGCCATGTCGTGGACATGGAAGATCCTGTGTGTGGGGAGGGGACCTGAAAGGACTCCTTGGGATGTGTCTTTGGGATAGCACTGGTTTGTCCTATTTGCCCATGAGATGGGTTGCAGCTGCTGTTTCTCCCCAGAAACACTCCCAAGCTGTTCCAGGACTGTGAGCAGTGGGAACGTGGTATCAGGTTCCACTACTGTTCCCAAGGTCTGCAGAAAGGTGCAGACATCCTAGGGCTTGCGCCTGCTGGATTGGAGGGTCGATGGGACCAAAACAAAGATAAAAACTTAAAAATAAGGTCCATTCTGTTTTTCACTTGTTTTAGCAGTGAGAGGGGCTGAAATAAGCCTTTCTACTACAATTACAGGTGGTTTAGCCAGCTCTTGGGATCTGCAGAGTAAACTGGGATCCTTCGCCATGTTTCTTTGTCATAGGGATTCTTTATACAAACCCAAGTTACAGCTGTCAGTGTTTGTAGGCAGGTTGATATGATGTGTCCTGAGTATTTCTGCGACAACTGCAGAGGATCCTGGCATCTCTTCTAGCCTTGAATTTTGTAGTTGCAGCCTTGGTCCTGGCAGACTGCCTACTCTGAGCCCTGGCACCCATGTCTTAGAAACTGTCAGCCCCATCAGCGTCCCCAGGCTGTTTCTAAGGGGTCTATGCAAAGCCATCAAGAAAGACAGAGGTGGCTCCTGCCATTTGGGCCAAATTCCTAGTGGAAGACACTCTGCTCTAAAGAAAACACAATATTTGCATGTAGGGAGGTGTTGTTTGTGTCAGTTGGAAACAGGGAAACTGAGGCAAGGAGGATGAGACTGACTTTCCCAGCTGAGGGAAGGACCAGGTAGCAATCCCAGAGACAACTCAGAAGTCTTGTAAATCTTCCCTCTTCCAGCTGCAAAAGCATCCATCAGGAACAGGTCAGCACACTGAAGAAAACCAGTCCCAAACTTTCCAGCTCAGCCTTCAGGGGGTGGTTTGCCAGTGGTAGAGAGGGAAAATGCTTCTGGGCACCTGAAATGTCCCAACAGGCTGCAGATGAGACCTTGCACAAGTGCTGCCAGCTCCCTGGCTTTGGAGAAGTGGGAAGACTCGGCCTTTCCCTGCACAGATGGGGGTTTAATCAGGCGCAGTTCAAGCACATGGGTGTTCAGCACTAATCCAATTTCTCTCCATTCATTAGGGTGGTTATTCATCACTCAGGAATCATGAAAGGCTGCAAGTCCATGTGGATGCTGGAGAGCGGCAGCGCTGTTTGATGTGAGTGTGACCATGAGCTCCTTCCTTGCTGCTGAGCCTGACTGGGGTGGGGATGGCAGGTGAGCTGCTGGGGGATCTCAATCCCTTCGCAACAAATTGCAAGACAGGCTTGCTACACCAAGCTCTGGGGATCAAGTGATCTCAGGCTTATCCAGCAGTCATATGGAAAACTGGCTCAAGCACAGGTAATACGTGCAGGCAAAGAGCTGCTGAGCTGAGGGACGATCTGAACTGATGGAAATTTGTGGCCCTGCTGTGCTCCAGCAGACCCATCTCCCAGTGCTCGGTGATCCCACAAAGCAGAAGGTTTAACATGTGGTCCCAACCCAAGCTGGAGGAAGGCCATGGTCTGTGAGAGCAGAGCTGTGGGGAGTGTGTGAAGGAATGGCCATCCCTCCAGGCTGGCCAGAGTTCAGGTACAGCACCACCTGGAACAGCCACTGGTGAGGCTGCACAGGGAAGGCATCTGCTTTGGGTGCACTTTTTCTTCTTCCAAGGGTCTGGCAGATGCACCTCTGCCAGTGGTGCCTGGGTAGACAAGTCAGGAAGCTGCCAGAATATGTCATGGCTGTGCTCTGGGACCCTGGCACCCAAGAAAAATTTAAGACATGCATTTCTCTCTGTTTCTTTCCCCCACATGTGAAGCTTAACATCTTTGCTTTCCAGACCACCAGTAAAGATTGCACAAATATCTAAGATGCTCTCTTTCAATTTCCAACTCCTGTTATCAGTGCTAATTATCTGGCCATTAAAGGCAAAAAAAGTAAATTATCCTCAATGGTTGGTGTAAATTTTGGTGTGGTGTGAATGAAAGGGCCTGAAAACATGGAGAAATCAAAGGTTGTTGAGTGAATGCAAGTGTGCGTGTTTTCCTGGAGCATTCAATCCCCAGCGAGAGTAGATGGTCCTTGAACCATGGCTCAGAGGGATGAGAGTTACTGCCCCGCCCCAGGGAGCTAAAGAGTAACTACCAATTAGTGGCTGGAGATATATTTGGTAATTCTGATCATCATGAGGTATCTGGGGCCCTCTAGGTCATTGCCATAGGGCATCTGGGCTGTGAGCAGGTATTTAACCATGTTCTGGGTGAACCAAACCAGCTCTCACATCCTGGTCCTGCAGACACACTTGAGGGTCTCAGTGCAGAGTGCTGGAGGGGCAAGGGTGCAAAAGCTGCTTAGCACCCATGGAGCTGATCTCCCACGCCTCTGGCCATGGTCTGTCCGTCCTGTGCCCTCTTTGGCTGGGAGCTGGGTATTAATGCATCTGAGATTCTGTGCTTCTCTCAGCCTGGAAGGTGAACCAGGCTTTGGAGACCCGAAATCACCCCGAGGTTGCTTATTGGCATGGGGGCTCCTTGGCCTCTTCACTTGGCCCTTTTCTTTCCTTTCTTCTGCGGGATTTCTCCCTCAAAGCACTGACCCCTCTGTCCCATCACCTGAAGCCCTCATTCATTCAGTCTCCAGCTCATGGCATCTTCCAAAACCTCCCTGACATCTCTGCAGCCCCCTCCCACCCCTGAGCCCATCTCCCCTCCCTGGCATCTCTGCATCACCCCACTTCCCAAACCCTGGCTGGGCAGCAAGGCACTAACACTGGCACCCCTCTACCTTCTGAAAGGGGCTGGTGGTTGTGTTTGATGGGAGTAATCCATCTCCATCATTGTAATGACCGTTCCCATTAATCGGCCATAAACTAATAAAGTAAGCACTTTCCCCTCCACACCCCCCCCAACTTCATTAAGTCTTTAGCACATTAATATGTCTTACTTAGTGTCTGCTTTGGCCTCTAGTTTTGTGGTTGGGTTTGGGTTTTTTAGTTTGGTTTTGTTGGGGTGGTTTTTTTTGTTTTGTTTTGTTGGGGTGGTTTTTTTGTTTTTAAATTTTTTTAAATTTTTTTTCTTGTCGGTAGCATGGGTTTACTTGGTGACGTTATTCCCTGCAGCCCTGAGGAAGCTTTGACAGCCCAGGTCATCCTTACATCAGCAGGAACATCATGCGTGCTGATGAGCTGAGAAGAAAGGGACATGGACAGGGATTGGGGCGGGGGAAGGAGGGAGGGAGGGAGGAATAAAAGATCCCGTACACCTCCAAATTAAATTTGTGATGCCTGGCATCAGATGGGCCCGCAGCCAGAGATTAATTCGACTGATCAAGTTATAAAGAGCGCTGAGGCAGGTAATCAATCTTGGAGCTGTCAGGCGAATAGGCAGCAGTATTAACCTGGCAGGACTCGCGCGCACACACACACACACACACACACACACACACACACACACACACAGAAGCCTTTTATTCCTTTCACATTGACTATTATTTCCCAGACCTGTTTATTTTGGAAGGGCTGGGGGGTGGGGGGTAGTGGTGCTTTGCTCTCTCCTCCTCCATCCCTGGCAGCAATAGCCATATTCAAGCAGAGCATCGTTCTCTCCCGTAGGCACCCACCACCTCTATGTGCAAAGGGGAAGTCCTTGGACATGAAGTTAGAAGGCTCTAGCATCAGTTTTCCAACTGCATTTTCTGCTGGATACTGAGAAGACTAAGGCTAGATTTCCTTCTCTTTCCAGACTACAGTGGTGGTGTTACTCTTAGCCACCAGCCCTCTGGTTGTGACTGATCCCAGGCTTGTGGTGCTCTGCCCAGGACACCCCCCAGTCACTCAGAGTCCCTATGTGTCTCCGGAGGTTCACAGACCCACAGTTCCGCTCTGGGTCAGCTGTAAACTGGAGCTCTTTGGAGTTGAGTCTGCAGACCCCGTAGTGGATGAAGGCCAGGAGCTCACTTTGGAGGTCTTCCTTAGGAATGGGGTGCAAGCAGATTAGCAGTGGTGGGAGTTGGGCAGCTCCCTGCTTGGTCTGAGGCTTGGGAGTAACAACCCTGCTGACAGCAGAGGGGAGCTCTGTCCATATGGGCTGGAGACCCCTGTGCTGGCCAGGTGCTGGCCAGAGACCTTATCTGGTCCGGCCTCAGAGGTGGATGGGGCAGGTGAGCACTGGGAGTCTAAAAAGCCTTGGATAAACCTGGTGGCCCCGCAGACCTGTCTGAGTGCTTATTTACTGAAAAGGCTCAGTTACAAGGTGTCCCTGTACTGGAGCTCTGCTGGTTAACCCAGATGGCAAAGGGACAGGAGGCCTCACTGAGCCCCTGGGCTGGCAGCCCTTTGGCTCAGAGCCATGCTGTCCCATGTCCAGGCAGGCTGGAATTTTGCAGTGGTTCTACAGTACTTTCCAAGTGCCAAAGCTGCAAGTTGTCAGCATGACACACGTGACTCAGGGTGCTGGGAATGCTGTGTCCTTTCTGGGATGTTCAAGTGGGTCCTTTCAGGCTGGAACAAACTGCGTAGGCAGCTGAGGGGTCTGAGAAATGCTCTGTGGTGGGAGCTGGTGTTTTTGCAAGAGGAGTTTCTTTCCATGCAAGGTGCCCCGGTTAAATATTTCAAAATCCTTTCTCTCCCACAGTTTTCCTGTGCATTCACTTCAGGGCCTGTCAGTCAGGCTGCAATGACCCTGCTGAGAGCCAGGGCATCCAGCACAGCTGCAGCTTGCAGCCAGCTCCTGCATGTCTGCATCCAACACTTATGTTTGTGCGAGGGCTGTGCCAAGGGCTGAGGGACGGCACTTGCCTCTGGGGTGCTTGGAGTAGGCCCCCAAAAGGGACAGAGTTTGGGGAAGGATTGCTAGACGATGTGCTCAGAGCCAGCATGCATCCTTTGTGCCCCTCCCTCTCTAATGGGGATGTGGGGATGGATGCTGTGTGTCCCAGGGGTGTCCCCATCCTCCCTTGTGTCCCCCATAAAGCACAACAGGGGTGCTGTGCTGGGAGGGTGTCCTCTTCCTTCTGTTCAGAGAAAGTAGTTGCAGCCGTTCCCCCATCTCCTGTCCCAGTGGCCCCATTCCTGCCATCCTGTGGTGCTCTGATTGATGCCATGGCTCCTTCCACCAGATCCACCAACAAACACCTGTATCCTCTGCTGCCTGTGCCAACCCCACCAGCTCACAGGGCTGCAGGCAAGAGGGCTTCCTTCTGGTGCCAAACCTCTCCTGCTCAGCTCATGCCAGCAGATTTTGGAGCTGTTTGGTGCCAACGTCTTCTCCAATTAATCTTCCTCCTCCCTGGCTCCCCTCCTCACTGGACCACATCTTGGGGAGGATCCATCGATCTTGGAATTGCCCAACAAAGCATCTGGAGCTCAGACTAGACTGTGTTTCCCAGCACCTTCTCCAGATTGCTGGGCAGCAGTGCAGATGTTGTCATATTTGATGGTGTTATTAACACGAGGGGGGGCGAGGGGGAAGTAAGCACTAATTGATCTGGTAATAAAGTTAATAGAAGCTCTTATGAGCTTACCCATTAAGAATAATTAAGGAAGGGTGAGTGAGGGGAGGAGGTTGAAGAGAAATCCACCAAGGCTGGGATGGGCTCTCTTGGTGAGAATTTACAGCTCTTCTACCTCACACCCTCTGCCCTTGGCCTCCATCCCTAAACCCTCTTCTGTCCCTGCTCCCAAGGTCTCTGGCAGGTCTAAGTTCTCCAGCTGGACCTGGGGCAGCTGAAAGCACAAGTCACACAAGCCTTGGGAGGTGTGAGGGTGAGACCTTCCCTGTTGGTACCCAGACAACACAGGGGTCCCATGGAAATTTAGCATCAACCACTGGAGAAGGTCGTGGACTTCTTCTAAAGATCTCCCAGCAGAAGGTGAACATCACTTCTCGCCAGGCTTTTCAGTGATGCTGGGACTGCTCTGGATCAGAGGCAGGCTTGGCAGGAGCAGCATCCCTGTGCCAAGCTGCAGACACTGCAGACTCCAAGTCGGGAAGGACCACACGGCATCCCGGGCTGGAGACAGGGTGGCTGAGCTCTGACACGGAGAAAAAACTCAACCTCCTCCAAACCCCTGGTAAACACAATTGTCAAAATAATCTCGATGGGGTCAGGGGTTAATACAGATAGGGCTGCTCCTACAAATGGCGGGTGGGATTTCAGTGGCTTGTAACAGGAAGCAGCAGGGACAGGTTGTGCTGTGAGTTGGCAGAGGCAGGATCAGCCTAGCTGTGGGACAAGGGGCTGCGAGGTACCTGGGGGCAATGGAGAGTAAGTCCCCTGCACCTTCCCTACTCAGGGGACTGCAGGCAGTGTGTCTCAGTTCCCGAATTACTGGAGACTGTTCCCTGCTTTTCCCACCCTGTGGAGCTTGTTGTGTGTGCTCAGCTTGGTTGATGCTGCCAGCTACCAGCACTGAGCTGGATTCCAGGGAGCTGGGTGGCATATGCCAAACAAATAAGGAGTTCAGAGGATGAGTGTGATGTTGCGCCTCTGTCTACAGCCAACAGACAGGCACCCCAGGTTTGCTTTGCTGTGAGCTGCCCCAAAATGGGACAAAGTATCCCTGGCTCCCAGCAACTCAGTCTATTCCTGGCCTGCTCCCAGCCTTTCCATCTGCAACCAGCTGGGACATGCAACCAGAGCGGGGCTGCGGGGCAGGCTGATGTGGGGTTGCTCTGAGTGGCAGGTGGATTTAGCTGCAGGCACTGAAAAGCAGACACCAGGCAGTGGGGCTGGACTGGCTCCCCCACCACCACTGCACGGCAGCTCTCCCCCAGCCTGGACTCTTACTCATCCTTCTGACTTGGCTTTGCAGCTTAGCAGTGTCCCTCTCTCCCCATCCCTTGAGCACTCTGTGGGTGCAGAGCCATGTCCACAGGTCTCTGGGCAGCCAAACCCGCACATGGCATTTATTTCTGTCCTGCCTGTATCACACAGAGGGTGGCTTCACCCTCATGTGAGCAATGTAGAAGCCCTGAGACCTCCAGCTACAAAGGTAGATGGGCTGGCTTCTCCTACCACTGGGATGCAAGATGGAGCTGGTGCCCAGGCTGGGCATGGGGGACATGGCAGGAACAACCTGGAGCACCCAACCCAGCTCAGGGCTGGCTGCATGCCGTGCCCATGAGAGGATGACACCTGCCTGTCCTGGTGCCCCCCAGGCTGACACAGCAGGCGATGCTGTCTGTGTTTGTTTGCTTTGAGAAAAGGAGTGAAACCAGATCCAGCCGTGCTGCTGTTTGTGGCAGGGCACTGACACAGACACAGAGTACATGGTAAAGAGAGGCAGGATGCCAGTGCTTGTTGGAGAGCCATGTCCCTCTGTGTCCCTCCTGTGAGTGCCTTGGCCACATCCGGGAAGCATTTCCACACCACTTCTCAGGGCATCCATCTCTGTCCATCCTACCCCCATCTGCAGCCCTTCAGTGTCCTGTCTGGAGCAGAAAATCCCGGTTTTTTTGTAGGTTTTGTAGCACTGCCATGTGATGTGTCGGGTACCAACACAGGAATGGGGACCAGGTTGGTGGTGTGACCCCACAGAGTTCCTTGGACTCCCCTGCCGCTTCAGCCTACGTGACTGGCAGAGGGTCCCTGTGAGGAGATCAGTGACATCTTAAAAGCTGCTGCAACACTAGCTGGGTGGAAACACCCATCTGCTCTGCCGAGCCCTGGGGAGGGCAGCCAGGGCCAGCAGGCTCCAAATATTGATCATGGCCAGCATGTTCATAGAACATCTTTCAAGCCCTGCCATTGTGGAGAGCCAAGGCCAGATGTCCCTGGTTTAAATATTCCATGGAAAGAAAGAAGTGGTACCTGTCCCTTGGAGCCCAAATAACTTGAAGCACCCCCCTGTGTCACCTGTGGGTGATAGAGGCACCCATTGACACAGCAGGCCCAGCATGTCCCGTGTGACCATGAATCACCTCTGCACAGGGGTGACACCCTTTCTCCCCTGTGAATATAGGCTGACTAATGGGACTTGGGACCCTTAGTGGAAATCCAGAGCAGTGATTTACATTTAATTAGCCAAATGAATATGAAAATAGACTCTGCCCGAGAGCCTACTAATAACTTTCTGTGTTAATGGCTTGGGCTAATATAAGTCCTCCCTGGAAGATCACTGGGATGTGCAGTGAAACGAGGGCCCAGCCAGACTGCAGAGGGAAGTGGGGTTGGTCGTTGTAGTGAGCAGGTGAAAGTTTTTCCTGCTAGGCAGTCTGTGACCATGGACTCTCCCCTTGTTTTCAATGGGTGCCAGAGGTCTGATGCTATCAAGGCTCTAAAACATGTAGTTAAAACCTCACCACATGGATACAACTCAGTGGTGGCTTTCCTGAATTTTGTGTTGCATTGATTATTAAATCTAGGTCTGAATAAAGAGGCATTTGCTGTTGAAGGCCATGATACAAGAGGAAGGAGTCTGGCATAACAAGAGCAGAGAGATCAAACACCGAAAAACAGCCAGTGTGCAGAGCTAGCTCAGAACTTGGATCCAAATCCCATCATATGGGACACCTGTGATCTTGGCTACAAACCCTCAGAGCTCTCCCTCTTTGCACCCTCCAGCAGGTGCAGAAGCATCTCTGTCAGGCTGCTGTGGTTGGAAATAAAATCAGGTGGTATTCATGGGGCACAGGGGGAACTTACCTGGAAACAAGTGCAGCCCTGGACAAGGTGAAAAAGAGCATTTGGAGTCAGCAGTTATCAAAGAAGTAAAATAACATTCAGCATGTTAATTAATTAATGTTAATTAATTGTTACTTATTTAATAATTGTTAATTAAGTCAGATGTTGTTGTAAAAATATTATTTCTAGAATAACTTCTGCCACCAAATTAGTCCACTCCCACAGCATCAGAGGGCTGGCCTGACAAACCTGCAGACTTGTGTGTTGGATGTCACCTAAGCAACAGCTTTGATGGCTTTGCAGTAAATCACAAATGCACTGGCATGTCAGAGTGTGTCTGATTTGTGCGTGTTTGGTTTCTTAACCTGTCTGAATCCCACTAAACCTGATGAAGGCTAATATGAGGTGGATCTCCTCGAAATGTCTTACGGTGGCTTGGGATCTCTCCATTCAGTCTTGTCTCCGATTTCTTGGTGTCCAAGATCCCCCCAGCATCTGTAATTGAATGTGAGGGCTTCTGTCCAGGGCTGCACACTGCATTAATCACCTCAACCTCATAGAGACAGGCTGATAGACCTTCCCAGCATGTGAAATAACTCATGTTAATCATTGCTTGTGATTTATCCTTTTCTCTGTCTTGTACATGAATTATTCAGGATGATGTTGTGGGAAACTGAGGCAAGGAAAGCCATGAGAGAGTCCTGTGGCTGGTGCAGGTGGTCTCAGTCCCTCAGCTGGGAAAGCAGGGTGGGATGCAGTGGGGTCCTCCCTCTCTCCCTGGACACACCCAGTCTGCAGGAGGCGCTTGGCTGGGGTCTTCACTCTCACAGGGATCACTGGAAATTAATTGAACAGTTGACAGCCATGTGTTGAACTCTTTGGGCATCTCTACTTGGGCTTCTCAGGACAGAGTCTCCTCCCATCTGTCTTTGTGCTGGCTGCAGGGCTGTGTCCATCATTGGCGCCGCATTTGTTTTGCTGTGGGTATTTTTCTTTAGCCCCAATTACACTCAGGCTTACACCAAAACAAACAAGCCCTGGGATGTGGAGGTACCTGGCTGGCTCAGACAGGCTGGTGCCACGGCTGGCCCTGGGGCTGATAAAGGACCTGTGGTGTCGCTGTGCTGGAGTCTGGGCTTGCAAAATGTGACATGGTTTTTCTTGACAATTAATCACTAGGGAGTGAGCAGCATCAATTAATGGGTAATTGGCCTGATTTTGGGTCAGGGTTTCCAGGTTGGACTCCTTTTGGCCCTCTCTCCACTGCAAATACGAGCATCTGCATCATGGCATCTGGATGCAAAGCCCTGAGGGACAAAGTGAACGGAGGTGTGGGTTGATCCACCAGGGGTGGCAGCCAGGGGAATTTGTTTGGGCAGATGGGAATACTAACAACAAACCCCAAGATGCAGAAAATGGACACAGCTGGGATGAGGGCATGATGGGCTTTGCACTCACCACTGCTGTCTGTGCCCCAGCGTGGCTGGCAGCACGTGTCCAGTCTGAGCCATGGGGTGTTTCAGGACCTGGATGCTTTGAGGTGTTCAGTTCCCTGTTTGGCCCTGTGTGGGGTCAGAATCAAGGGCTGCTGACTTTGTATTTAGGGGTGAATTGAGATGCCTCTAATGCCAGGAAATGCAAGTGTTTCTGGTTTACACTTGCTTTAGGAAAGGCTGCAGTGAGGTGTCCGTTTGAAACACTTAGTGGGGAAACTGAGGCACCTAAGTAGCTTTCCAAAAACTGAAAACCCCTGATAAAACAGAAAACTTGTAGCCACTTGTGTAGCACTGGGGGCAACTCCTGGGGTATCCCCAGCCCTCTCCAGCGAAGCAGCCACTTTGGAGAATGGAGTCTGCCAGTGGTGAGAGCCCTTCCCTTCAGCCAGGGACCACATCCCGCAGCTGCTGGTGTCTCCTGATCAGCCTGGGAGCTCTGAAACAGGTCAGTGGAGGAGGACGGGATGGGAGAGTAATTTGATGCTCTGAGTGTCCAGGACGGATCCTGCTAGAAATACCCATCTGACACTGCTTGAGATAAAGCAGGGGAGGTGGGTTCACTTTAGCTTATCGGACACATTTCCTCTAGAGAGATCTCCATCAGCTCAGGGAGGAAACTACCGAATTTTTGTCTTTTGGTGACTTTTTCCTCTTGAAATTTTTCAAGGGCGACAAAGACAGTCAGGAAAAAAATGTTTCTCTTGGTCCTTACTTTGTTGGTGAAAAAGTTTCAGGCTGGAAAGTTTCTGTCTCTGCTTTGTTTTATTACCAGGAAATCAATTTTTCCCCCCACAATTAAGATGAAGTAAAAAATACTGCCTGGAGAAAGAGGTGGAAAATAAATTTTTAACCTGAAGAAGAGAAGTGACATACTTGGAAAGCTGTATTTTTCATAATTATCCAATGGAGACAAAGTAAAGCACAAACACAACATGGGAATTTCACATGCTACTTCAAAGCTAATTTAATGAAATTTCATTTCTCAGGGACAGAAGCAGCTCATCAGAAAGCATTTGCAGACATTCCCATCCTCAGGACCCAATCTTCTGCCTCCTGCTGTGACTCTGCTCATGCTGGGGTGGTACAAAAGGACATTTTGGATGCTCTCATCCTGTGAAGACCCATAGGAGCTTTGCTGGGCCTCGCCTGCTGTACAAACTGCTTCACTCCTTGCGTCTGCTGTCATCAGTCCTTGCTGGGCAGGTTTTGGGCTCTCACAGCTGCCCTGCACCCCCAGTCTGCAGGAGAGAAGTGGCTACCAGCCTGATCCTCTTCCCCAGGGCCATATCCAGGCACTGGGGCTCCTCAGCAGGGACGTCTCCCCCAGGCCATCATCTCTGGGGACCTGGACATTCTCATCTCCCCCACCTTCCAGCACCAGGTGGACAGGTAGCAGGGCACATGAGCAGGTTGCTGTGGTGCCAGGCAGGATTTCTGCTCACCTGGCACAAGCCCAGGGAGCTGTCGTCTCACCACTGCCATGCTGCTAAGCATCAGGCATCCAGCATCACTACCCCAAAACACAGCAGCAGCTTCAGAGGATCTGCCTGGCAAGCTGCAAGTGTGAACAAACACATCACAGTGCAGCAGTGTCTCATAAAAATTTCTGCACTGCTGTGAGCACATTATATCCCAGCTTTGGTACAGCATTGTGCAGGGTCCAGGCCCTGGGGAACACAGCCCTCAGGAGCTGGAAGTGCCTTCATCCGGTTGACTTTCCAGCTCCTTTTATCATGGATTTTGAAAACATGCCGCTTGCTAGTGTTTTGCAAATGCCTTTTTGTGCCTTTGCTCTGTGAAATGATGCCCTGGGACAATGCTCTCCCCACTGTTATATGACAAACCACTTCAATTCATTTTCCTTTAAAGTTTTCACCAATTTACTGATCTGATTTGGTGAAGAGACACTTCTCCACCAAATTTTCTGCTCTTATTTTCAGCTCTGTGTTAACTTGCCCCAATCATTGCTAAACATGAGGTTTGTGTTTTGCTGGTAGTCAGGGCATTTCCCCATGTCCTTGGTACTGAGGACCATGATGGCCTCAGGGGTTCCTATGGGCAGGGAAAACAGGCATTGGTCAGACAGAACAGCCTGGAGAGAGGGGTCAGCACCTCAGCCATTGCTGGGGTGTGAGGAGAGCTGGGATGTGCTGCCTGAAGGTGGCCTGGACCCTTTGCCAGCCTGGCAGCAGCATTAGGTCCTTGGAAAGTGAAGCTTCCAGGATCTCAGTGACCAGCAGTGCTGGGTGTGTGGCCAGGGTGGGTAGTCTGCTAAGCAGCTGATTGGAGTGGTGATGGATGAGCAAGGTGTTTGGGGCTCATTAATTTCCTGGCAGGGATCAGCTTGTCACATCCTGTAATGCAATCAAAGTGGGAACACATCTCACTCAGGGAACACCAGGAGCACTCAGTCCAGAGGCAGATCACTGCCTTGTAGCATCCTCCACCTGATAAAAAATGCCACTGCTGTGAGAGTTTAGCCCTGCTAAATGCTGGGCATGTCTCAGCCTTGGCTCTGTAACCCTCAGCAGGGGTTCTGCTCCCATTTGGCTGACTTCTCCTGGCTGCCCAGCAAAGGTGGCTGTGCAGGGGATGTTAGAGCTTAGCTTAGTGCTGCCTTGAAATCCCACCATCCCTGGGTTGCAGGTGTCCTGGGGACCCTCTGCCCTCTGGAAGTCTGGATTGGCTGAACCACAGACCACAGCACTGGCTGCAGTCATTCTTCCTTCTCCTCCTCTCACTGCATCCAGCTTTGGGGCTTGCTGGGATCCCAGGAGCAGGGTCTCAGTTACTGGACAAGGGTAATTTCCCTGCTCCAGGTGTACTCTGGTGCAGCCAGGCTCTCAGGAGTGTGTGACAGGTTACAGCCGGCACTCCTGCAGCAGGGGGACGGGCTGCAGTGGGAGGTCAGGACAGATGAGCTTGTGCTCCCTCCCAGCCTGAAACTCCCCAAATCCCCAGCCTTCTCTCCAAGAAGTTCTACTTCCTGTCATCCAAAGCACTGGGAGAGCACGGAAACCAAAATGTTTAAAAAAAGAAAAAGGCCCCTGTGGTGACAAACATGATCAGCATGGCTGTGAGCCAAGGCACCACTCACCCACCCAGGGGACAAGCTCGGAGAGACACACACAAGCCCTCCAGCTGGGCCTAGGGCAGGGGGGAAGTTGTTTTTCCAGCTGCAGCATTGTTCTGCAGGACCTGAATAAACACCCAGTGTGGCGCACCCAGGCAAAGGGCACATTTCCCTCCCAGTGCCTGGGGTCCTCAAGGAAACCCCTTTTGTCTCTGCTTCTGGCTGACCCTTGGAAAACACCTCCACTCCTTGCAGTCAGCACCACAGGTCCCTTGCTGTTCGAGAGGGTGGGATCCAAGACTGTATTCCAGCTCCTGTGCAGACATCTGGTACAAGATCTCCTCTGAGAGAGTCAAGATCTCTCCTCTGCTTCTTCAGAGCCTAAACCTAGCACACGTGTGGATGTGCTTGAGAAGTACTTTAATTTACCCTTTCTATATTCGTAATATTAAATAGTAATGATTTGATAACCATTTAGTTATTCATACATCTTGTTTGCTACTGTTGATTATTTGGTTTGATGTTACTTGCAGACAACAAGGACCTGAGGTTAGGCTCAGCTGCACCACAGTGAACTGCAGCATCCCAAATAAAGGGATAGATGCTCAGTGGTGTCTGTCTCCAGGTAGGACGGGACTGGGAAGATGCCACTCTCTGGGCTCATGCAGGCAGACAAGGTTTGAAAGCTACAGTTAGGGAACTGTAGCTGGCCTGCTGATCTGTACCTCTCTGCTTCTGGGGAATTTTCTGTCTCTGAGTCCACCCATTAGCCATCCTGGGGGCTCCAGGACATGGCTGGGATCCATCAGGCTCTCTTGTCCTGGGCATGCTCTAACAGCAGAGAGGGCCCTGGCAGCAGGGAGCTGGCTGTTTGTGCTGGGCATGGAGCCTGGAGCTGGCACATTCCCCAGCTCAGCACGGAGCTCTGGCTTTGCCTGATGAAGCTCTCGCAGGTGCAGCAGCATCTGATGGGCTCAGGAGAGGACCTGAGTCACTCCAAGAGGACAATTGCACCAGGATACTGCAGTGTCCAGGGACTATGCTGTTCTACAGGGCAGCAAAGAGCAGCTCTAGAGACACCAGCAGGCAGGAGCTGCCAGGACAGGTGTGATGTCAGGGGTATAATTTTCCTGTGCCATTCTTCAGCCTAGGCATGTCAGTGCTTGGAAGCATGTGTGCCCCTCATTTCATCCCGTGCTGAATCAGATCTTGCCCGTGTGTAGGAAAGAGCTGCTGCCTGCCCAGCCTGCTTTGCTGCGTGGCAGTGGTATCACCCAGAGGAGGCAACACACTTCTCCACAGCACAGGAGTTGTGGAGTGCAGGCTCATGGCCAGAGAGCAGCTTAGCAGCCCATTTTGTGCCTATTATCCAAAGCACTGAGAGGGCTGCAGATGAACTAAGTGAGGGACTAAGTAAATAAAGGATTGACCTTCCACCCCAGGGGCCAGAGGGCAGCTACAAACTAGTGCTAATGTGAACTAGAGAGCCAAACTTTGCAGACTCTGGAGGAATTTACCCTGGAAACATCAAAGAAAGCAAAGGACTCATGTATCACCCTGTCTGCATCAACATGGGATGATGGCCCTGCCACCCAGAGGACCAAGCTCTGGCCAGAGACTCTGTGAGGGACCTGTGTCAGTTCAAGAGCTGAAGCACAAAAGGTCTACGGGGAAATCCCTGACTTGGATGCCCTGGGCTGCTCACACTTTCATCGTGATGCCCCGTGGGCAGCTCAGCGCAAGCAATTTGCTGAGTATCCCCCAGTGTCCTACAAAGGCACCGTGGGGCTGCTGAGTCTGTGCAGGTGATGGACCTGGGAGCTGGTGGTTTTATGTTAACCTGCAGATGCTCAAACTGGGGACCACTGAGAAAGCTTGGGCTTTGCAGTAAAGAGTTTTCAAAGGACTTCCTAAATAGGAGTCACATCTTAAATGCCTCAGGCTGGGCAGCCACCATCCCCAGTTACTTTTGACCATATGCAAGGAGACACAAGGAGAGTCATATGAGAGAGGCAGAAGACCATAAGGGATGGACGGGTCAATAGGAGCTGGCAGATGGACATGGGCACTGGAGAAAAAGAAAAACAAGCTGATAAAGGTGAGAGCTGGAGATCACTAGAGGAGAGCTTTAATTGGGATATTTTGACTGAGTTATTCCAGCTGAGGGAAATTGAACCAAGGGGTGTTTTTTTGTTATTGCTTTCTTGCTCTTGTCTTGTCTCAGGGAGAGGTGAGGCTCTGCCTGTTATTAACAGTTTGAGATGCGTGGGCCGGCACAGAGCACTTCTGATAAACCTACAGGGTCCCCAAAATAGTCAGGCACTAATTCATTCACAGGACCACGACAATGTGCACAAACCTCTCTAGCCTGTTGCATTATGAAAGTCTGTGAGAGATTTACACCCTGTTAGCAGGAGCCCTAACCAGTCTGTGTGTTATGTACAAAACAGCCGAACCCTCTGGGCTGCTTTCAGCTCTACTTGCTGTTTTAATTGGTGCCTGGAATTGCTCTTCCTCCCTTAAAACTGATCCCATGGTACCTGCTTTACTTTCCCTTGGTGCAAAAAAAAAAAAAAATTAAAAAATCCCCCATCCCCCAAAGCACCCTGTTAAGAACTTCCACATCTCATTGAGCTGTTATTAATAGGGGGATTGTCTGGTGTCACAGCACAGGCATAAAATACATTATCACATAATCTTATTTAGCAAACACTTGTGTTGCTTCGCCCTTGGTAATTGCATTTGGGAGATGCAATATTTATGAAAGGGGAGAAGGAAATGTCTTGACTCATCTCCGATGAGCAGTAAAAGTCCTGGGAAAAAGGGGAAAAACACGTTGGAAGGATGAAGGGGATGTCAAAACTGCCGTTTCCTTTGCAGCAGGTTCAGTGCTGCGTGAAAACTTCAGCTTTGCTGCTGAACTGCTCCTGGAACTGAGTGAGACTGGGGAATGGATCCGGGTTTTGCACTAGGCTGTGTCGGACCCCAGAGCTCTCACAGCATCTCTCTGCAAATCCTGCTGTGAGCTCACTCGCTGCCTTGCGTTAGCTTTTATTTCTGGTTGGACTTGCGGGGCTCTTCAGTGAGACTGCACTTGGGGTTTGGCTCCAAGGATGCTCCCCTCTCAGCGGGAAGATGGATCAGGATTTCTCCTAGGACTGAAATCTCCACGCATTTCTGTGTCAGACTTCACAGTCCGAAAGCAGGAGCTGAGGAGAGGAGTTTTGCCCAGGGTACAACATCTCGACCCTGTGAGCTCAGATCTGTGTGGACATCTTTCCCTCCATATCTGAAGCCTCAGCTCCTGCCACTTGCAGATTTGGGGAAAATTTGCAGCAGAGAATGAGCTGCTGGAAGTTGTACCCTGTTTCGCAGGGCATGCTTTAGGGAAAGGAGAAAGCCGTCTTGGAAGATTATGTAATGGCTCGGATAGCTCCATTCCATTGGAGCGCTGAAGTATTCCTCCCCAGAAATCACACCTCATTTCCCTACCTACAAAAACCCACGTCCCTTCCTACCCGCAGTGTCCGTGGGTGACCTTGACCGGCCAGCACTGTGGAGGCACTGTGGACTCTTCTGGGGTCCCGGAAGCTTCCGCTCCGGAAAGTCGTGGGGGGAGCAATAACACAAACCAGCCAGTTTTCGCAAGCCCCGATCCTGTCGGGGCTGGCAATTCAAAGCCATTTCCGTGATGTGCACGGAACGGGGAAACTGGTCTCACCTACTCTCCTTCCCGATTCGTGTTTACACACTGTGTTTAATGTTTGTTTTCTGTCGTGCTCTCTCTAAGCTGATTTTTGACATTCCACTTGGGCAGTCAGAAACGTTCGCAAAACCTTTGGGATGGAGCCGGCTCTGACTTCTCCCTGTGGTCACTTGGTGAATCGAGAGGCGGTAGCACTGGCTATTACAACGAATTACAGGTGGAAAATACACTTAATACGAAAGTGAGAACTGGAAATAATTGATCAAATTTACAAATGTGGAGATTGCTCTTTGCCTCAATGGCCAATCGTATTTAAATACAGATGATCCTTTGCGCTTCCCATCCCCGGGCATCGGTCCCCGGGCGAAACTCGCTGGGCGTTTTAGCCGCGGAGAGCAGGTGATACCACGAGAGGAGACTTAGGATTTGAAAACCCCCATGATTTCCTATTTCTAGATCACTTCCCCGATTTTATGCCATGGCTAATACCTGTGCTGCAAACGACAAGTGCTGCAGCAAGTTTTTAAGTGCCTTGACTGAATTCGTATGTGTTCTTAAACGTCAGCAATGAATTTAAGTGCAAAAATCGGTTAGTTAAATAGTGAGCAGGGTAGTTCTTTGCTAGGAAACTTTCCCCTGCCAACTGTTAATTCCAAAAATTACGCTTCAAAATGCCATGACAAAAATGGTATAAAAACTTCACAAATGTTAACTTGGATTACATACAGTACGTAGATGTCAAGAAAAAATCCTTAGGTCAAAAATTACTGTAAGTCATAATCTGCGGTGCTGGAATTTGTCGGTATTTTCCTTAGGTAGAAAAGTATTTTCTCCTTATTTACAGATCAGATATTTCGGCCCATATACGAATCATTTGTTAATTTGTGAAAAGACAAGTGTAAATAAGGAAAAGCGCCTGAACCCACGTGAGTCTCTTGATTTTCGGGGACAGAAGGGACTCGAGGGCAGGGCAAGGACTCGTCCCCGCAGCCACCCACCTGTACGGCAGCTGCCTGGGGGGAACGGGGCAGCCCCCCTGCCTGGCACTCCTCTCCAAAGGCTAATGCAAACAGCAGCAAATTAGATTTAAGTTTACCGATTGGTTCTGCCATAATTTGTATTTGCTTTTTGCGTACTAATTGACCTCGGGGAGGGGAAAAGAGAGAGGAAATAAACAAACAAGCGCGAGGATTTACCGAGGAGGTTTTTGAGGTTTTTAGAGCTAAGCCCGTAACAATGTTTGCAATAATTAAGACCATTATTATCGGATCTTCTCATTCATTAGTGAAAGCTACTCTGTTAGCGGAGCCGGCAGGGCGGGCTGCTTCCCGCCTGCCCGGCGTTGGGAGCTGCCTGCGCCCCTAACCCCGAGGGCGGCTTTTAAGATGGGGGGGCCGGGGAGGGGAGCGGCACAAATCTATTGGCAAAACAGGACTTTGTCTGATGGGGAAAAGGCCTAAGGCTCTGGGCGGGTGGGAGACAAAGAGGCTGCCGCTTCCCCGGCGAGCGAGCAAACAGGGCAGCTGCCCGCACCGGGGCCGGCGGCGGTGAGCAGCCTCCGTGGGTGAGGGGCAGCCGTAGGGTCGGGCCATATCACGATCCTCAATGTCGCGAAGGGCCTGGCTGTCGCCGGGGTCAGAGTCTCTCGGAGCTGGGGAGACCCAAGGGAAGGCGGCGGAGGGACGCGGGCGACCAGCCCACGCCTGCTCCCTTGCTGTCACGGAGAGTGTAATTAAACTGTGAGTTAATAACGGGGCAGAGCCCCCGGTGTCCCCACTGCCGTCGATGCCCTCGGGGATGGCGGCCAGACGCCGTTCATTACAGAGGGGCTGGTGCGGGGCGGGTGGCCAAGGGGACGGGGCTAATGGGATTACACGCATTTCTGCACGGTGGAGAGAGGAGCTGGTGCTGCAGGACCAATAATTTATTGGCAGATGCTCCTCCGGCAACCGGCGACATTGAATATTCATCGGGCGCCGCCGGGCACGGCGGGCCCCATCGGCCGCCACCCCATTTCCTCCCCTCCGCGGGTACCCCCGTCTGGGGAGGATCCTAAGGACGAGAGACCCCCGGCCTGTTGCACGGAGCTGGTCAGACCCAAGGCAGCGAGAGGCGGGAGGCAGAGAGAAGGCGCAGGTCCCTCGGGACTCCGCGGCGCCCGCACTCCTTGCGCCCACAGGTGCGATGAGTCGTGACCCTGCACTTCCCTCTGCTGAACGCGTTTTCTCCAAGAAGCCAGGGGCTACAGGAGGGTGAAGGGGCAGTTTGAGGACTGCTCTAAATACTTATTTTTGTTTGATAACTGCTGGCCCGGGAGATGTCGTTGACAGAGCGCGGAGCCGGCCCCGCCGCTCCTTCCCCGCCGTATTAACTCGTAGCCCCTCGGTCGTTTGTAACCATAAAGGGGAGAAATATCGTTGCGGACGAAGTTCGTGCGATGCTGCGGCTCCCGCTGCGCCGGGCACTTTATACTCATTAAGTGCAGCGGCGCTAAGTCATTACTGTAATAAGGAGTTATGCTGAATGCACGGGACCACGTTTCCAAAGCCATAAATTACAACTGTCAGTGCGTATTCGAGGGATCAACAGAGCTGGGAGTAATTATTTACAGCGTGCTTTATAGAGCAATTAAAAATTCCCCAAATTGTGTTAATTGCTTTTAACGCTCAGGAAGCGCAGGCCGCCCTTCCCGCGGACCCTGAGCCGGGGAAAAGCCGCCGCCGTCTGTGCGGGCGCGGGCTCGGGCTTGGGCTCGGTGGGAGCTGCGGAAAACGAGATTTCCCGTTGGGAAGCCCTCGCCCCCGCGGGAACCCGGCTGGTTGGTGCGGGGGTCGTCCTGCTTCGCTATCGGCGCGTGTCGCGACACTTGCGACATAACTTAGTGCGGGCGGCAGTGCCGAGGGATAGAGCCCCGACGGCAGCGGAGACCGCGGCTCCCGGCCCAGGGAGAGGCGAGGGAGGCCCGACGGGGCTGTCTTGACCCCGGAGCTCTCCCGCCAGCCCCTGTGCGCAGCCCGAGCCCGCACCGGCGCCTTCGCCGTGACGGATTTCACAGGGGCCGCAACGAGAGAGGTGATGGAGCAGAAAGATGGAAAATACCCGAACTGTGGGTGGCCCCGGCATAACGAAGCGGGGGACGGAAGGAGTCGGGGTGCACTCTTCTGCTAAGCGGGTGTTCGTCGCCGCGCACCTGCCCGCGGCAGAGCCGCTCACTCTTCTATCAGTAATATAGAGGATTTTATAGGTTCTGGAAAGCACTGCTCCAAGTGCAGTTTTCGGGCCGAGCCCGATGGGCTTTGCTGGGGCCTTGCAAAGGTCCCAGACACACCACTTTTGTCCCCTTCCCCTCAGGAGGGCTTGTATTTCGCAGCAGTGTCCCGGCCAGCAGCTGCGAGGCAGAGAGGCAGCTTGTGATGCCAAACTCCCGGGAGCCCCGAGCTGCAAAGGAGCTCAGGGGCCAAGAGGAGCCCCGGCAAGACAGCAAGGCAGAAGAAAAGGGGAGTGGAGGGTGGAGGTCAGGCCCTGGCTGGGCTGCTCCTCTCTGCTAGCAGGAGGCAGATGCACACGATCAATGAGAGAACCTGAGAAAGGATCCCTGGGCACTTCGTGGGGAGGGAGAGCTTTATGCATCAGGAAGAGCCCTCATTTAAATTGTCATTTCCTAGCATGGATGTACTGGGCCCTCAACTCCCATCTGGGGCAGGAAAAAAACATCATTTTGGAAATGTCCCAGCAGCTGTTTGGGGTAGATGAAGGGGGACAACAGTTTCAAGGCTTGCAGGAGTATGTACAGTGGCTGTGGATACTTGAGGAGGTGAGATGCTCTGCAGAAGTGGAGACCAAGGACACTGGGCTTCCTTAATGTATGAATTTTGCAGCAACTTAGTGCATGTGTCAGCTCCTGCATTGGAGGCTTTCGTCTGCCTCCAAGGAGGTCTGACCCACCTTACTGGTGTTTCCTGCAAGATAGGATTTCTCTGTACAGAAGAATTAAGAACCAAAGCAGCAGTTTGGGCAAACATCTGGGAATGTCTGTCTCCCTGGGCTCTCCTAGAGTGTGATACTTGAATTGTTTTTTACAGGGCCTGGCATTTAGAGTCCTAGCAAAGAGTGGCAAATCCAGCCCTCAGCAAATGGAAGCATATTGACTGCAGATCCAGGCAGAGACAGCTGGGCTGGAGTGCCTCTGGCACTCCAGAGATCCATTCGTAGGATCACTGGATGCATCTCAAAGTAGGTGCTAGTCCTTGCGGACTCTCCTGTTGGGATGTGAACCTGAAAGCACCAAGACTGACCCTGACATGTCTTAGAGTGTAAGCCTGCAGCGATGCCTCTTTAGCCTCAGAATTAGAGAGGCAAAACCCGTATACTAATTGACAGGACATTTCCAGAGCCTTGTGCTCTACAGTACTGCTCAAGCCACAGCCCTGGAGAGCCTAAGGGGAAACTGGGGCCAGGAGCAGTTTGAACTGGAACATCTGAACTGGGTGTTGTCCTGGAGCTCAGATGTGCAGTGCCCAAACTTCCAATGCCAGGAGCTGTGTGGCTTTCTCAAGGATGAAAATGAAGTCTGGCTTGTGCAGAGAGTAAATCCTGGGGCTATACATCATCCCCAGACTCATCAATAATTCCCAGAAATCCTGAGTCCCTGTCAGGACCTAGCCCTACTCTTCTCCTTTGTCCTCACTGGGTGCTGGACAGAAGGAATTCTGATTTACCTGTAATCTGTCTCCTGGCAAGTTTTATTGCCCCAAAGCCTCTACCTTGGGCTCAACAGCTGGGGGCTGTGGCCCTCACTAACCAGATTGGGTCACTGGTGGTGACCTAGTGATTTCTCAAGGCCAGTCCCTCTGGGGTCTTCGGCATCTGCTCAGCCTGGGGGATCCTGGTGCAGGGAGGCCAAGGCTTTTCCTGGCATCAATTGAGGCCTTTGGGATGTGCAAGCGGCATCAGGCAGCTGTGTTATTTACTGGAGGAGGGGCACCTCCTGAGCCTCAGGACCTGGCAGTAGATCTGGGTCCCTCTGGATATCAGAGCTCACTGGCAGGGGACTCTGTGGCACTGTGCAGGACTGGCATGGCATGTTTTATTGCTTCCCTTTGGAGGCAACCTGACATACTCAAGGCAGGAGAGCAGGCTCTGCCCCACATCTCCTGTGTGACGTGGGGCAGGAGAAGAAGCTCAGGCGTATCCTGAAGAAGGGGAAAGGCAGCTGCAGTCCTGTGGGACAAGAAGGCCCCCTGCCCGAGGGCAGCCTCCCGGCCCCGGCTGGCCCCAGCCCTCACTCCCTCCCTCCTCTCCCAGCTCCTCCTAACCACAAGGACTTTGGTTGATGGAGCTGGCGCCAGCGAGTTCCCTGAAGAGTTCAGAAGTCAAGAACTGAGGCAGGTACTGAGAGGGGGGGGAAATCCGACCCCAGCGGGCAGGCAGGGCTGGGTGGTGGTGGGGGCAGGCTTGCTGGGCACCAGCCGGGTATGGGGCCGAGGGACGGCTGTGGGTTGCTGCTGCCGCCCACTGTCTCCACAGCCTTCCCGTGTGGGGCTGTGGTGGTGGGTGTGGTGATAGTGACGGATCTTGGGGTATCACAGCAGGGTTGTGGCTTGAGTGAGGGTGGCCGGAGCCCACAAGCACTGGTGTGTCATTGTGTGCGTGTCTGGGGGTGTCTGAACACACAGGAATTGGGGTGTATTACTGCCTGTTGTGGGAGCGACTGCAGGTGTGAATACTTACAGTTGCGAAGGTGTGGATGAGAACGTGTGTCAGAACTTGTGTGTGTGCAGGGGGCTGTAAGTGTGAATATGTGGGGACACTTGAATAAGTGCACAAATGTGTGTGCAAGAGAATGTGTGGGACTGTGAGCTCTGGAGGGTGTTTGTGAGCTTGTGTGCGACACTGGGATTGTGAGGATAAGGCTGGGATGATAGAGCTGGTGATGAGTGAGGAGGTGTACCTGAGTGCACAGACGTGACTTTCCATGCCAGCTCCACTTGTTTTCTGCGGGGGGATACTGTGGGGTCCCCACGGTCCCTTGTGGACAGTAAACCACGGGCACGCTGAAGACGGGAAGGGCAGCCTTTGCCCCGGCCAGGGAGGAGGGGGCCTGGAGGGCCGGTCCCAGCCCGTAGCGGGAAGGATAAGGCAGGCAGAGCACAAACTACAGGGCAAAACCCTGACGCCGCGGCCGGGAGCGCTGGGTCGCGCTGAGCAGCGCCGGTCGGCAGCAGTGGGAGGATGGATTCAAGGAGAAGGCAGTGCCCGGTGCCATCGGCGGCTCTGCCCCCGTCTCGGCTGTGCGGAGCAGGCACCGACGCGCCAGGGCAACAGCAAGTTTTACAGAAATTGCAATAGCAGCTTTAATTTTCATGCAGTTTTAAACTTTTAAAATAATTTTGTGTGTATACACACGTACATATATATTTTTTTAAACGGAAACACTCATCTCGCCGCGGGCAGGAGCGGGAGGGGACGGCGGCAGCAGACGGCGGGGCCGGCAGTGGCGGGTGCCCAGTCAGCGGTGTCCGCTGCCCCGTGGGCGCAGATGGGGCCTGCCAGCGTCCCGAAGGAACGAGCCCCGCCACGGTTCTCCGGGGGGAGGTGTGCTTCAGGAGGGCCTCGCCTCCTCCCATCGCACCCCTTCCACGGGTCGGGGCACTTGTGAGGTGCCCTTCTCAGCGTCCCCGTGTCTGCTCTGGGGTCTGGTGGTGGGAGAGCCGACTTTTCCGTGGCTTTTTGAAAGGTACTGACTTTTGAAATTGAGAACACCCTCCCAGAACAAAGGGGCACGGCAGGTCTGGGACCTCACCAGAAGGGGATCCTCCGGCTTCAGCTCTCGCTCGGGATGAGCGGCAGCCCTTGGGGATCGCAGCCTATGCTTGGCTCTCCGGCGGGGGCTGGCAGCCAAGATCCCCCTTCCCAGCAGTCTGCGGCCACAAACTCCGGGACCAAACGTCCCCGCTCTGCTGCGCAGTATCAGCCACTATTTCACTCCCCAGTGCCTTGTGCTCACCCAGCGCTCACTTTATAAGGCCGAGACGGGCGGTGATTTTTTTTTTTCTTTTGCGGTGGGGTGGGGGGTGCGAGAGGGGGCTGGGGAAGAAGAAACTCCTCTTGTGTGCTCTTCTCTGCTGTCATTCACTGGGCTGCTCTCAGCATCCAACCAATGGAGAGTGAGGGCCTGCAGCAGTAGGCCCTGGGTAGGGTGATTGATGGGCAAGCGGGGCGGCGGGCGATCGCACTCACAATCCGCCGCGCTCCGCTCCGCGGGGCTCCCAGCTCCCCACCGCCCGCCTCAGCGAGGGGTCCCCGGGGCACCCTTGTGTGTGTGTGTCCGTGCGTACGTCTGTGTGTCCTGGGTGAGAGGCTCCTGCCGTGTCTTGGTACCTGGGGGTCCTGGGTCTCGTCGGAGCGAGACCAGTGTGCGTGGCTGGGGTGTCGCGTCTCCGCTCCTGGAAGCTGTTGGGTGTGTTGTGTCTCCAGTGTCTGTGTCCTGTGCCGCGCTGAGCACGGCTGTCGCGTCCCGGGCTGCACGGGTGTTTCACTCTCGTACCTGGGCTGCGCATGGCTGTGCTGGTGTGTCTTCGTGCTGAGCGTGTGGCTGCCGTGTCCCGGCCTTGTGTGGCTCCGCTGGCGTTTCTTGGGGTGCTCTGCCGTCGTGCTATGGGACTGAGCGCGTAGCCGGTGTGCCCCGGCTGTGTGCGGCCCCGTTGCCGGTTTCGGGGCAGTGCGGGGCTGCGCCGCCCTGCCCGGGGTGGAGGTCCGGCCCCCGTGCCCGAGCGGCGGCATGGAGCACCTCGGGGCTCACCACCTGCACCAAGGGCAAGCCGAGCCCATCAGCTTCGGCATCGACCAGATCCTCAACACGTCGGAGCCGGGCAGCTGCATGGTGTCGCACCCGCGGCTGCAGGACTCGGCGGACTACGGGCTGGGCTGCATCGTGGGCAGCGCCTATAACACGGTCACGGGTGGCTACGGGGCGAGCGGCGGCGCGGCCGGAGCCTACACCGGCACCTCCTGCAGCATGGGCGGCCTGCCCGGCTCCTACAACGTGAACATGGCGGTGAGCATGAACGGCAACACCTTGAGCTCGGCCGGCGGGGTGATCCGCGTCCCGGCCCATCGCCCCGTGGCCGGCGGCGTCCACCAGCCCCTCTCCGCCGCCGTGCCGGCAGTGAACGGCATGAACAGCCTCACCGGGCTCACCTTCCCCTGGATGGAGAGCAACAGGCGGTACACAAAAGACAGGTTTACAGGTGAGTTGCGCCACCGGGACCCCCCTTCTCTCTCTGCTCCGCTGCCCTGCTTCCTCCCCCGCCGCCCGGCCTCGGCGCGGCAACCGGTGCCCACAGGGGCACGCAGGATCCAGCCAGGGATCTCTCCGACCAGGTGGAGAAAGCAGCCGGGATTGTCCTGGGAAGTTGATCCGGGAGGAGGCCAGAAGCAAGACGGGGTGGGAAATAAGGCGTACTCAGTCCCCCTAAATGAGTTGTGTTTCCTTTTGTTTGTTTGTTTTGATATTTTGGTTGGTTTGATTGTTTGTATATGTGGGGTGGTTTTCTTTTGTTATTGTTTTAATTACTTTTAATTTATTTACATATTAGTTCGGTGTAGTTTTTTTAAATTTCTTTTTTTTATTTTATTTTTTCCTCCCGATACGGGTCGGCAAAGACGGGCAAGGAGGAAAAGGGATGGTAAACTCCTCACACGACCTCCCGCGAGCCCCGGGTACGGCTGCCCAATCCCTGCCGCCCGAGCCAACACCCGGGGAAACTTTCCTTCAAAACAGAGTTATTTGGGAAGCACGGCCCGGCCGGCGGGAAGGCAGACAGCCGGCCCCGGCCCTGGCCTGCCCGGGAAGGCCGTCCCGTTGCTTTCCTTAACCGGGCTGGCTTTCCCCGGCTGCGGGTTTCGGCTCAGCCTTTTTCCCCACCAAAAGGGACTTTTTGCAGACTCGAGCAGAGCGGAGCTCGGGCTAGAGCCGCTTCCCGGCCTCGCCACCGTTTCCAGGTGTAGCTGGACTCGTCTTTCGGCACTAACAAAGCAAAAACTCGAACAACGAAAATAAATAGATAAAAAAGACGCAAGCAAGCAAACAAAAGGAACGAAATTACAACGGGGAAAAATCAGCGCCTCTTCCCGAGGGCGGAAACCGAGGCCAAATTTTTGAAAGTTCCAGTTTAATTTTGACCCGATGGGGCTGGGTTCGGCACGGCCGCGGGTGGACGAACGGGCTGTTCCCCTTGGCAAGCACCTGACTGGATTTCGCCCAATTTGTTCCTGGCTTAGACGCAATGTGACTTCACTAATTATTTTTTGTGGCGTTGGAAAAAAAAAACAACAAAACAAACCCAAACAAAACCATATGTATCTAAAACAAAACAGAACAAAAAAGAATAAACAAACAGAACAACAAATCGCAACTCCGGTTTCCAGACCGGGACTTTACTTCCCGTGTACGAGGCACTGGGGCCGGGGCCGATGGGGTTACTGCCGAGCCTAAACGAAATTATCCCGAGCCCGCTTGGCACGGAGCGCGGAGCCCCAGCCCGGCTCCAGCACCGGCTGTCAGTGCTGACCCCCCGTTCCCCGGTAGGCACTTGGCCGGGCAAGAGGTCACCTTCCCCTCCGCCGGAGCCGAGCGGTGCCCGGCGGGTGCCCGCAGCACCCAGCTGGGCCTTCGCGGTACGCAGGGCCGCCCCAGAGCTTCTGCAGCTCGTACGTGGGTGTCGGCGGGGAAGCCGCGGCTTCGGAGCGGTGGGGGGGTGGTCCCCAGCCCAGCGGCCGGGAGCCGGAGCCCCTCTGCTGATGTGTCGCTGCTTGCTTCTTTGCCTCTCATCCCCCCTCCTCCCGTGTCCCCCCCAGTGGCCCTCTCACCCTTCACTGTAACACGCCGTATAGGTCACCCCTACCAGAACCGCACGCCCCCCAAGAAGAAGAAGCCGCGCACCTCCTTCACCCGCCTGCAGATTTGCGAGCTAGAGAAGCGCTTCCATCGGCAGAAATACCTGGCCTCGGCCGAGCGCGCTGCCCTGGCCAAGGCCCTCAAGATGACGGACGCCCAGGTGAAGACCTGGTTCCAGAACCGGCGCACCAAGTGGAGGTGAGGGACCGGGGGTCCCGGTGGGGCAGTCTGGGGGGGACAGACCTCTCTGCCAGCAGCTCTGCAGAAGCATTGATGGTGGCGCAGAGGCGTGCAAGCCCCGTGTGTGTGTGAATGTGCCCGTGCGTGTGCATGCACAGCGGTGTGTGTGTGCATGTGGTGTGTGCACACCTGCGGGCGTGTGTGCAAGCAGGACACGCGTGTGTAATGCACGGTCAGTGTGAGGGCCACGCATGCCCGTGTTGTGCTCCTGCAGCGTGTGTGTGTGCGTGTCAGTGTGCACAGGGCTGTGAGTGCAAAACGCAGCCCCGCGAGTGTGGCGTGGTGCGGGCCGTGTATTACACGGTGTGTGCACACCGAACCTGCATGCAAAAACGTGTGCGGGTGTGCCAAGGGGATGAATGTGTGTGCGCACACACGTGTGTCAGTGTCACCAGAGGGTGCGGAGGCTCCCGCGCTTCTGTCCGCGGCAGCAGCGTGTGGCAGCCCGCGGCCCGGGGCTGTCCGAATACCGCGCTCTGCTCAGAGCGGAGATTTTCGTCCCCGCGGGCTTCGCGGCGCCTCCTTGCCCAAACGCTTTCTTTTTGTTCTGCTGTCGGGCGTGCCGGTAAAGCCGGAGAGGAAGAGAAGGCTGGGCTCACACGGAGCCTCCAGGGCTCCGTCGCAGCGACCCAGCCCCTCCCAAGCTGCACGTTCCCGGGATGTTCCCGAGGGAAGCACCCCAGCCCTGAGAACGACCCCTGCCCTGGGCTGGGGACAGGCCTCCCGTGAGGACGGAAAGTGATGGGCAAGGGGGAGATCCCTCAGAGTGCAGAGAAGGTGGGTGCTGAGTGGCTGGGTGCTGAGCACTGAGTACCGGAGGACAGGCAGCTTCTTCAAAATGGGGGGAAAGGGCTTCCCCAAAATCTTCCCCAGGGTTAATAGGACAGCGATTGCCTGAGTATGCTGGGGTTGGGTAAGAAATGTAGGTCAAGGAACTTGAAACCAAGGGGGTGTGTGAATCTTCAACCACAGTGAGTTCTTCCCCAGAGAATCCATGGTAGTGCAATTCCCCAACTGTTAGGAAGTCTCTAGCTGGAATGATCTCTGTTGGCCAGAAACAGAATCCTGGAGGAGGAATAGTCCTGCTGTGGCCTGCAAAACGGGGTCAGCTGTGTCTTCTAACCAGGTTTCCTAGGGAAGTGAGGCAAATCCATCTGTCAATACCCTATGTGTCTGTTGGCTAAATTCAGCCTCTTTTGGCAGAGGTGCAGAGGATACAAACCTATTCACGTGTTTTACAAAAAATAGCTGGGTAAAGAGAAACAAAATCCTGCTTCTGCCTTAGGGAAAGGCTGCAGCCAGACCTCAGCTATAATATTAGACATGGGAGAGTCTCTGGCCTGAGCCAGAGGGACACAGGCACCTAAGTTCTGCCTGTATGTGCCCGCTGGGTGTCACGATGGAGATGTGGGTGCCCCTGGCTGATAGCACACCCAACTTGCTGCCTCAGGCCCTGCACTGGGCAGTGAGCTCTGAGTGGTTCCTGGAGCACTGAGAGCTGGAAGGAGCTGCTGCAGGCCTGAATGAGGCAGCGGGAAGTATTCAAGAAAAGAGGGTTGCCATAAGCCCTCTGAACAATTTAACTGCTTGAACGCAGACTCAGGGAAGAGTCTTGCCCCTGCCACTTGCCCAGTTATCTCTGCTGGAGTGAGGTGGCTGTGTGATCCCCTCCTCAAATGTGGGCTCTTGCTTTAGACACAGCCCTTTCCAGGCAGGTATGAACCTGGAAATCCTGTTCCGATGTGAATCCATGACCAGAGCAGCTGCTTGCAGCAGGGAGACACTTGGGAGCAAGGTGCTCACAGCTGTGGTATTCCCGGTCACCCTGGACTTGGGGCTCTCTCCCTCCTCCTGGAGTATTGTGCAGGGAGTCATTAAATATTCATTGAGGCAGAGAGTGAGCTGCTCCCCCGGCTGGTGCAGCTCTGAGCCCGTTCTTCCCAGAATGTCTGACGTGAGATGTTGACACAGTGATTAGAACAGGGACTGAGCCCTGAACTACCAGCCCCCAGGAGGGAACACTGGCCACATGTCTGGAGGCTAGGGTGCCCAGGGGCCCATTGCTAGCATCCAAGACCCAGCCTGCTTCCGCATTGGGAGCCAGGGACTCTCTGCCCTGTGCTCTGAGATGTCACTGTGGAGATCAGAGATGCCACTTCCAATTCCCATGGCCAAAGGGGATGAGACATCTCACATCCTTCTGAGTTGCTAAATTAAAAAGCTGCCATTTCCTGTGTTACTGGTCCACTGAAGCTGCTGAGAGGATGTCAGCTGAGCCTGGGGATGTGAGGGAGGGAGAGGATGCTTTGGGAATCATCCTGGGACCAGCATTATGAGTTGCTCCCAGGTTTTCCCAGCAGCATCAGTAGAAGTGCCAGGTGAAGTAGAGGTGAGTGCAAGCTGCAGACTTTAGACTGACCTGCCATCCAAGCAAGCAGGAGTGGGGTTTCCATTGTGGCTATAAGAGGATTCAGGCTATTTCTACTCATCCCATTCTCTACTCCCAGACTCACAGAGACAGGACCCAACCACAATTGGAATGACCCCCTAACCCCTTCTAATCCCCTAACATCCTCTCCTTGGGGATCACCTCTGCTGCTGTCATACCAGGCAGACACATGTCCAAACTGCTCTGAAGAACACTGTCATCCACCCTTTCCAGATAGTATATTCTGTGCTTTGATTTTTCTTCCTGCTAAAAAATGTGTTTCTAGTGTTTAGCTGAAATTTTGCTGCCTGCCATGGGAATGTTTTTGCCTTCATCCAAGCTCACACAGCTGGTCACCGCAGTGTGGCAGACAAGATGGCCAACCTGGATGCTGGAAGGGGATGTGCGGGGTGACACTGCCCATCTCCCAGCTGTGTGGCCCTGCCAGTCACTGTCTCACCCCATCCAGTTCCATGCTTCTTCCTGGGGCTTTGCATGCTTGGCTCTTGCTGTCAGACCGGAACATGTTTTCAGGGGATCACAACTTCTGCAATGCTGTTGTGTGACACTTTGGGTATTTTGTATCAGTTTTTTTTGTTGTTGTTGTTTTTTGTTTTTTTCTGTGGGCAGAGTAATCCAGAACTGTGGGCTGCTCCCAGCTCTCTTTGATCAGAGCAATTTTTGCTGAGTCCAGTAAGATAGATAGACCCAGTCCCCAGTTTATGGGATTTACTGGCCGTTTGTGTAGGGGATGTGGGACCATGCCATGGCAAGGCACCCTCTTTTCCTACCACTGCCCTCCCACATCATGAGTACCCAGAACAACTTAATCTCTCTGGAGATACCCTTCCTTTTCTTACCCTAATGGCTCCCTCTCTCCTAGGAGGCAGACAGCGGAGGAGCGGGAGGCTGAGCGGCAGCAAGCAAACCGCATCCTCATGCAGTTGCAGCAAGAAGCCTTCCAAAAAACCATCAACCAGCCCATCCAAGCCGACCCCATCTGCGTCCACAACTCCTCTCTCTTTGCCCTCCAGAATCTCCAGCCTTGGTCTGATGACTCCACCAAGATCACCAGTGTCACCACTGTCGCCTCTGCTTGTGAATAAGTCTGGCACCCACTGGTGGCACTTACACCTTCTGCTGGCAGGGCTGTCCCCAGGGGGACACGAGTCATCCTTGGTGGGACATGTAGCAGCTCTGTTTCTCCCTGAGGAGGGCTGGAACCCCCTGATCCTCTGTCTGCATCCATCCTATATATCCAGCTGGGGAAACCCTCCACAAGGAACAAAAAGAAGGAAAGCCACCCCAAAAACTCTCCCCAGCCATGGAGTTGCTGGACCAGCAATGCTGTCTCACCTCCCCCCAACCCCTTTGTTCTCTTGAAAGTCTCCAGTGTCGACCCTGAACTTGCTGACGTGCTGCCAGACAAAAGCCCAGCCCTGACAGACACAGCCGCCGGTGTTCATCCAGCTGGGGCAGAGGAAAACTTCCTTAGGATTCTACTGGCGGCAGTGCAGTCTATGTACACTCTTCTATATCCATATATATATATATATTAATATATATATATGTATATGTATGTTTTGAACTGATGGCTTGAAAGAAAAGGAGGAGGCTCCCTGGGAAGCACGTCTCTGCTGTGAGCCTTCTTGGG